>JAJJHY010008789.1:9762490-9773108 GCA_021224005.1 Drosophila setifemur
TATTTTTTTGTGAAAATATTTTTTAAGAAAAAATTAAATTTTAATATTTAAATGAGCTTGATGAAAACTAGGACTTTCTTTTAAACGATTTAAATAAAACACAATGCAAGGTTGTTATTATTAGTTCGTATTAATATCTGGATATAAAACATAAATATAAATATTTGTTTAATTTTCCATTGTATATTTTCGTTATTTTAAGAACCTTTATTTCATTTGTTTTGGAGTACAATGAATTGCTTTAAATGCGTGCGAATCCGTCACATCTTTATTTTAATACGCTTAAACAGATTTCGCTGCTGGGTTTATTTTCCTCCGGTTGTGTGTTTTCCTCAATTGCAGTTATCTGCTCAGCAGATTGAGCTTCTTTAGCTTTATCCTTTCCCCCGTGTCGCTATCTACTCGACTTAAATCGACTGAGCTTTCCACATGGCACTGCCAATTGAGGATATTCGCTGGCGGTTGTCAACGGGCAGGTGGTTTCCTCTTATTTTGTATCTTTTCTGTTTTTGTATCTTTTTTTTGCCTTTTTTCCGACCACAAGAGAGCCGCACGGTGAAATTTCCTTTTGTGCTGCTGTTGGCCACGCCCAGTATATTTGGCTGGAGCCGTTGTTGTTGTTGTTTTTGTAATTTGATAATGCATTTGATTAAGGAAATGAAATTTTTATTAAGGCTGTTTGCTCATTCGCGTCGCTGGCGCTCGCGCGTTGCTTTTATGATTTTTGTGTGTGCCTTTTTTTTTGTTTTTGTTGTTTGGTATCCTTTCGGAGGGTATGTTGATTTTTTCGAAATGTTTGCAAAGCTGTGAAGCAGAATATTTTGATCCTTTGAAGTATATTTTTTTTTACAGCATCTGGTGGGTTGATTAATGTAGTCTTTCATCTTGTTTGTATTTTTTGCATGTATGTATCTTTGCAGGATATAATGTGTTCTGAAAATGTTCAATTAAACAGCATCTATAGTATTATACAAATTATTGTAAATCATTATAAATAATATTATTAAAGTTATGGCATTTTATTCATAATTAAAATACATTTCAATTCATAAGAAGTGGTTCCCCCAAAATCAAGTATTTACAAGGTATTCTCGCCTTCGATCATAGCTCTCCGTCCTTCCTTTTATTGTTCCGTGTGTTGGCCTTTTTTCCGCATTTTCCTTGCCGTGTGGCTCTGCCACTTTCTCACTTTTCCCTAACCCTGCAGTTTTGTTTTCGCATAATTTCTTTGAGTGCGGTTTGGATCTCGGCAATTTTACGATGCGCCAGACAAAACAGAGCGAAAAAAAAATGGAAGGTGAGACAAGTGGAGTGAAAACGTGGCTGGGCTACCTGGAATTTTGCAGGTTTTCCCTTTCTATTATTCAGAGATAAATTTGCATTGCAATGGTTAAATATATAATTTAATTTTTTTTTTTTTTTCGCCCACAACCCTCATTCGCTATGACTTTGTTATCCTTTTTGTGTGTGTAGTAGCGTGGGGAGCGGCAGCAGGTGAGTGGGCTTAGTTAATGTGTTGATGGACAGATTGACAGCGAAACAAATAATGAATGTTCCACCGGGAATCGTAAATAATATAAAATCAGGCATTGTAATTGCATTGTACCCGCTGCCGTCCCTCCATCGAGCATAACAAGCCCACAAGCACACACACACACCCGCAAAAATGATTGTGTTTGGTGTTCCACATTTTCCCCAGCGGACGCGAAAATTTATCACATTTTCTTTTTGGATTGCACGGCCCGGGACATGTCACGAAATGAAACCGAGGGGGGAGGGAGGGGGAGGGGTGGATTTTCTAGTGGCGAGAAGTGCAATGGAATTCGCGTATTCAACACCATGGAAATCCCTTCGTGCGCTAACCAAGTGCGCTCATTCAACTCCGAAAACAAACTTTTCCTATTGTTTTTACATTTTTTCCACATTTTGTTGTAGTTTTTTGTAGTATTTTTGTTGTGTTTTTTGTTTTCAGCGGGAGGCATCCTCAGCTGGTCATTGACTTTCGGGCAACTTTCCGCTTGACATTTAACGAGCATGTTAAGTGTTAGAATGAAGCCTACTTTTCTGCGTTGGCTCCTCTCATTTGCTGGGCAACTGTTTACATTATTCCAGCTGCTATCCCCGCAGACAATGTCCTCGGACAAACAAAAGTTGCCTTGTCCGAAAGCAGGAACTCCTGCTTAAAGCCGCTGAAAACAAAAACAAAAAAACTTGTATCCGTTCGGTTGAAATCTGTTAGATTTAAGCCGTGGCGAATGCTTTCCGCATTGCAACGTCGCCAATGTGGGTCATTGGCTGTAATGTTGTTTTAAAGAGGTGGCCTTATTTATTATTAAAATTTAATCAAGCTGAATTGTTTGTTAAGAAAAAAACGAGATCGATGGGGTCGTGGAATGCCATGCGGCACAAGGACATTTAGGGTCTCAAAGGGTATTAAACTTGTATTCTTTCATTTGGTGGTAAACTAAGATTAAAACTATGTTATTAAACAAAATTGGGATGTATATAACTCTAAGTTTATTGAATTTTTAATTATATATTTTATTTGACTTTGAGAAATTTGTATTATTAAAGATTTTACTACACAATTTATTACACAAATAAAATTATATGATTCAATAAATTTTTGATATTTGTTTAAAATATTTTGTTCTTTTGAAAACATGTTCATAAAAATGGATATGGAAACAGTATTATATTGGCCATAAATGTAAAAATTTAACTTATTTAAAACAACTTCTAAAATAATATATAAAATTTGAATATATTTTTAGTTGATTTAAAATACCTTTTAAATACACATATTCAAGAACTTTTGAACCCTATTATAGATTAAGAAATTCCAAAAGGCAAACTAAATACCATTTCAAATAAATTGTTTAATCTTAATATTAACAATATTTTCTGAGACTTATTTTAGAAGGGATATTTCCTTGCAACCTGTTACAACAATACCAGTTTTCCGCCCCTGAGAAAAACCGGCAAACAAACGCGTTTCCCCTGCAACCGAACAAGTTGAAAGGCTCTCTCTTGGCCAACACCAAACATGTTCGAACCAACTCCATTGAATACGCGACCAAGAACTGTTCCCATTCAATTCGAAATTGGGGATTTCAACAAGAATGCTGAATGGCCCGAAAGAAACTCGTAAATTTCGTAAATTTTCGCTTAGGACAAAAGGAACAGGAGACCAGGGGCGTGTGTTTGCATTGGACCTACCTCAAAACCAGTCATTTGGAATAGACAATGGGCCGCAATTACAGGCACGCCGTTCCGTTTGAATTTTTTGGCAAAGGCTCTGCCAAAGGTAGGGGGGGAATGGTGGGGTTAAGGGTTCCGGCGCCATGCGGTGCCATCCTTTAAAGGAACAACAACACTCACATGGGAGTGGAAAGTTTAGTGCGTTTGCTGACGGCAAAGGCAACTTTGTCTCATTGTCTCGTTGCTAAAAGCGATTCCGTGGTGCGGAAGGCGGATGGCGGACCGGAAACGGGATCTGCATGCAGCGGATATGGGAAATTATTCACCTTTTGCCGCAGTCTCATTTGGCCGGAAACGGAGCTATCCCTGGCCTCATCATCCGATCCGATCCCATCCGATTGGGATTCGCTTTCAGGCATTCCCTTTCAGGGCCTCCTCCGGTTTTCCTTTCCTTTTGCGGTTGCCAACTTTCCATTCGGATCCATTTCCATCCATTGCCACCTGGCCCATGGTATTGGTATTGGCCAACTAAGCGATTTATAAACGATTTTGCCAAACTTCGTTTCGACCTTTTCGGGTGCTTTTGCGGCTTTACAGCTGCTGTCGAGTGTTAAGTGTTTTTATTTTTCATATTTTATTTTTTTGGTTGTTTTTTTTGTGTGTGGGCCTGGCCTGAAGTAAGCCAAATATTTGCTAATGAGTTCTGCTTTTCTATTTATATATGCCACCTTGGTAAGCATTTTCCATGACCTTTTTCAAGGGGCAGATGCGAATATATATAATATTTACCTATGCAAATGAGAATTTTCCGTTTGCTCCACATTTATTGATTTTCAAGCATTCCTGAGTGGGGTT
Source organism: Drosophila setifemur (assembly GCA_021224005.1). Taxonomy (NCBI): domain Eukaryota; kingdom Metazoa; phylum Arthropoda; class Insecta; order Diptera; family Drosophilidae; genus Drosophila; species Drosophila setifemur. The sequence continues at coordinate 9,766,547 of JAJJHY010008789.1, forward strand.
ATCTTTTTGGGTTACTCAAGTGATGAGATATTAAACATACAAGAAAAAATAAATATCCTTAAACATTTCAATTGATTTGCATATTAGTTTTTGTTTTTAATTAAAGGTTTAACAAACACTATTTGTTCACCTGTTTGTTTGTTTTGGTTTTTTGCTCTCGTTAATTTGTTCAAGTGGTTTTTAATATTTACCTTTCTTAATGAGAATTTTCTATATTGGTTTTAAAGCATTGTTGAGCTAAAATTAATGTTCTGGTGTTGAGATGTGGAAATAATTAAATTTGAAAAAAAAAGAAATGCAAACTTTGCAGACATTTCTTATGATAAGTAAAGATGTATGCATCTAATTAAAAGTTGAACAAATATCTATAGACATTATTAATTTTCAAACTGGCTTGAAATCAATATTTTATTCCTGGAAAAACCAAAAACAAATTAAATATTTGCTTTCAAACTTTTGAATTGTTTGGGTATTTTGTATACAATTAAAAGTTGTGTACGAAATAATTGAAAGTCTAGGAAAATTGTTTTGTGTTTTCATTCGTTTTAATTTAATGTGCTCAAGCTAAAATCATTTTATTTTCTAGAATCTGAATTTAAGGAAACCTCCCCCAATGGCTTTTTTAAATGGCGGTGTCCGTCAAAAGTTTTCCTCTTTCCCTGTTTTTTATTGTTTTTATTGCTATTTGGCTCTGTGATTGTTTCCGGCGGAGCGACAAAACACGAATTGTAAATTTCAGCCACGCATCGATGATAGCTCGTCATTGGAATTCAATTTGCATTGTTCACGGTCCCCGGTCAAATGGCCACAAGGATGAGGAGTCGCGGAGCTGGAGAAATGGATCCGCTATCCTCCGGATTCATGGCTTTCGTCCTTTGGCCTGTTTGTGGTCCTGTTTGCGGTTGCGGCAGTTGGCCCTGGCTATCAATATCCATCAACGCGCAATTGTATCTATGCATGGAAATCTGTATATAATAAAACAAAATATATATATGTATATATTTCCTTAATGTGAGTGCAACAGATTTCATTTATATGCATTTAATATTATGGCTGTGCAATTAATTTAAATCACTGCGGACACAACAAGCTCGTCACGCGTGTCATTATTATTATTATTTAAATGGAACATTTTTTCTCTGTTCTCATTTGCATACTATCTAAAAAAAAGTCTTAGTTATTTTTGTGTTTTTAAATGAAATTAAAGTTGGGAACGTTTTTTAACGCAAATTAAGCATTTTTGCTTGGACGTCTCATGTCTAAATATATAACACATAAAAAACATGGTAAAATTAACATATGAAAATGAGACTTTGTCAACATGTTTGATTTTAAGTTAATTAATAAACTTTTTTCATAGAAATAATATTAATGCTGATTTTAAAAACATTCTTAAAATGGTTTAGAAATTAATTTGATTTTTTTAGGTTTCCATTATTTATACACTTTTTAATTCCAATTTGTATCTTAATTATTTTGTAGCACGTCCTGAATGAAGTTGGTATTTCCTTTTGACATGTGTTATACGAAAGAATGAAATGTTTTTGGTCCTGGCATTGAAATCCAATTGATCCTCCGGCATTTTCGGGTAAAGAAAATTGAATTCCCATGAAGGCAGTGCAAATTGATTTTAAATACCATTAACCGCAGGCGAAAAAACTGCACCAAATGGTAGAGTCAAATGGTTTTTTTTTTTTGTATACTATATATGTAAGTGATTTTAAGTATGTATGTCCCTATGTATATATATATATATTTGCTGGATTCGCCTCTCTCCCGGCTTTCCCCTTAGCCATTGAGTGTTGTGTTTCTGGAGGATTTATCGCACTTGGTCTGCCTGCCTGCCAGGCGCTTTGTTTGCGGCTCAGCTTTAGACTGACATGAAAATCCAGGCAACGGCCATTGTCCAAGCCAAAAAACAAAAAAAAAAAACGAGGAATAAAAATAACGAATATAAGGAAAAATTGCAGCCACATGTTGGAGCTGTCGCAGAGCTAACCCAAACCCCTCCGTTTTGGCCATGATGTTTCTAACATAGCTTTGTGGCCACCTTTTATCTTCGTTGCCGCTACTATTTAAGTCCTTTTGAAGCTCCTCCCACAGCATTTTTTGTTGGGGTCGTGAAAATCCTTTTCCCCAGGCTAACTGCCCGTTTTAATTGCATTTTTGTTGGGCTTGGAAATTGCATGTCATTTGTCACGACGACGGCCATTCGCATTTGCCTAAGCCATATAAATGAGTTGACCATTCAAAGCGATGAGTTTTGCGGCGCAAATGCAGTTCAAGTTGCTCATTATGCGGATCACATAAAGCCCAACGTCACACAATGCGATTGTTTGGCCCGAAGGACGAAGGGCGCAGGACGAGGGTCGGACTGAATGGAAATCAAATTTACCATTACCCACTTTGCAGGGGCATTTAAAGGGTTTGCTGTAATTTGATCAAACCCAAATGTGTGACATTGTGAATTTAATTTGGGGATTTAGCTTTCAAGAAATTCAAGTAGCTTCATTTAGTTTATTTAAACTATTATTTCAATTGTTGGCTAGTTATTGTATATGTGAGAAATTAGATATGGAAAGTAAAGGACATTTTAAAATACTATTTGTTTTAAATGTTTTCATGACATGGAAAAATTAAAATTGCAAATAAAATCAGATTATAATATTAAATGAGAATTTATAATGTGAAATAAATTAAATTCCTACTTTTAAAACATTTTAAAAATATATTTAGACTTTTGAAAAGGAAAGAAGCATTCTTTTTTATAAATGTGAATTTATTATTCCTTGAGTTATATTTACTATATATATGGTTTTACTAACTAAAATATAACTAAATTCCTTTTCCAAGACACTTTCTAAATATATATATTTAGTTATAAAACTTTAAAAAAGAAAAGAAGCATTCTTTTTTATAAATACATATTTTTCAATTAAAAACATAAATCAAAAGTATTTTCCTAATTTCCTCAGAAATTACCTAACTTACCTAATTTATGTATCTTCATAAAGGAATTCATATAAGTTCTACCCAAAATATAATCTACTTTTGAGGGCTCTCTCTCTTCTAAATGTACCATTAATTCGTGTTTAAGCCCGGCTAATCCACGACTCAACAGCAAGTAAGAATCAACCAGAACCAGATAAAAGCGAAAACAAAATAAATGCCAATCTATGGGTCTTGGGCAGAAAAAAAAAGCGACCGCATTGCGGGTCCAACAAATAATTAAATTTATTTCAACTTTTGTCCCTGCCAGCAGAAAGCGACCAAAGCGCGCGGTTAGCCAGCAAAATTTTAATTTGCATAGCAACAACAACAAAAATGCTAGATAAAGGGAGGAAAAAAAGGAGGCTAAGAATTCACATCGACAACAACTGAATCGTGGGAATCGTGCGACGCGGGAGACGCTTCCTTGTTGTCCTGATCCTGGTCCTGGTCCTTTTCCATCTCGTCAAGTGGCAATTAATCAGTTTGTCCAAGAGCAGCACGGGAATCGACGGAGCAGAAGTCAGAATTTGTCTGGCTATATATATATACTGTATATATAGTATTTTGTATTTTCTTCTTTCTATATTTTTTGCTACCACTTTTTGCTACCACTTCCGGTCTGCGGGCTCATTTATATGGCTTCGATTTTATGGCCCTTCGAATGTTGCAAGAATTGCTACCCCATCCCAACACACTTTATGGCGGTCATCTTTCCCTCTGCGATATTTCAGTGATTTTTTTTTTTTTTGGCTGGCATAAAAATATTTGAGGTCATAAATATGGTGCACGGTATTGGCCTAATTGAGTGTATTACATGTTGGCCAACCAAATGTGTGGAGTGTAGTGCGGTGTAGTGCGGTTAAGTGCGGTTTCTAGTGGCGAGTCCGGGTCTTTTTTTGCGGACCTCCCAGCGAGGGAAAATTTATTTATTTTTCATTGGCTCCTGCTGGCTTGATTTGTAAAGCGAATAAATTCGGCATCGGCATCGGATCCAAGTTCCAGGGGGAGTAGAATAGTAGAACTTTTATGTTTTTGCTACATTCATTTGCTGCCTGTTGAGGATGGTTTAGTGATTGATTTTGCCGCACTTTCTCGTTGCCGTTGTATTTAAATCGTTTTGCCAATGAAGCGGGCTCGGTGCTTTCCCAATCTCTTGGGGTTTTTTCCTTCGCTTTCCACCAAAAAGTTTGTCTTGGAGTTTTGTTTTTCTTTTTGGTATTTTCTTTACTTTCGACAAGTAATAAATGAATATTGACAGGAGGCGGGACGACCATCAAACTTTCAGCCTACCGACATAAAAACTTAACTAATCGCCCGGTTATCGACTTAATGTTCGATTTCTCTTGCCATTCTTTCACCAAAACAAAGAAACAAATAAAAAAGGGGAGCAAATATCCCTCTGAAAGGACCCACACACATGACTCTAAGTGCCACTTGACAGGACAAGGTGGCGTTTGGCGGTGACCCCTCGAAAATGGGAATCAGAAGCAGTCGCCCAGCCTTTGAACTGCAAGTCAAGTTGAATGAAAAACTTATCGCCCGAAAGCCCAGAAACTGAAATAGCAAATGCCTGCCCCTTGGCCACTGCCTTCAAGCCTTCGGGCCAAAACAAAAACCAAAAAAAAAAACAGAAGAAAACTGGTGGGAGACTATAAATAAAAATTTCGCCCTCTATCGATTTTCAGTATACGGGCCGAAAGCAAACGCTGGCCAAAAGAGAAACAGAAGCCATGAGTGTTTGTCTTTCGCCTGTTTGCCTTTCGATTCGCTTTTGTTTCGATTCTTGATTTCTGCTATTTTGAGTCCTGGTCCTTAAGGTTTTTGCTCCTGCCAGGGCATGTGTTCGGCCCCCGATCTAATGGAGAGAAATTGCCTTTTAATGAGTCGACAATTTCATCTTCAACTTTGACAAGCTTCAATTAATTTGCTTTATCGCTGGATGGCTATTTTTGTTGTAATATTTGTTAATTAAATATAATTATTTTTTGAAAAAGGTAAGGCCTAAAATCAATGGGAAGTTGATCAATTGGTTGGCCACGGGTCGTATGCGTGATTTTAGCTTTAAAAATTGCAAACTCTGCGGATAATTTAAAACAAAAGAGTTAATAGAAATTGTTGTTTCTGCATATATGTGGAAATTAAAGTGAAGCTGAAAAAAATGTATTTATTTGATTAATATTAATAAAGTTGGATAATTTTATATGAGTGCGGTCATTTTATTAATTGGATACGAGTAGAATGAGTGAATTTTATTGAAACCCATTGAAGCAAAGGAATTCCTATTCATAATCTGATTAATATATTTTGCAAACCTGTTGAATCGTAAATGGTATCAGAATATAATATATTTAATCTGTGATTGAGTTGAAGAACTTTGAACAAACAAACTGAACCCCAAAAAAATTGTAGTTTTTGTGTTTCTACTATGGAATCTGCCAATTCCCATGGACTATCCGCCTTTTTATTTGGGGCGTGGCGGGTGCATCATAAATATGCGTCCATATGCATGTGAGTTCGGGAGTATGTTTGCAGCTGGAGCTGGTCCGCTCCATTTGCTTTACGACTCCATTTCGTGAGCTTTTCATTTCCATTTCTGTCGTTTTTCCTGTTTTTTTTTTCTTTTGGTTTTTGTTTTTGTTTGCCCCGGGGCCCGGTCTCCCCTCCCCCTTCCCCTTCCCCTTCCCCTCCCCCTTCCCCCTCCCCTTTCAATTTGTTTTACTTNNNNTTGCCATGTTTGAGCGATTTATGGAGGCTGGACGACTGGCAAAGTAAATAAAAAAAAAGAGGGCGAAAAAAAAACATAAAAAAAAGGAAATCCCCCATTGAAATGTGTGTGTTCCACTTGCAGCGACAGATAAACGTCTTTCCTGCTGCCTACAAATTGTTTTCCCTATCGATTCACCCCCCGTAAACTTTAAACAAATTCAAGGTCGAAGCTGAAAATGACAGAGAAGAAGGAGTCACCATGGTAGCCATTAGTGGGTTAACGATACATATGCATACACTCCTACAGGGAGAGAGAGCTTCTGGTCTCGCCAGCAGAGTTGAAAGTTCATTAGTAAGCCATAAAGTAGGCTATAAATTCTTGTGGCCCACACACACACACACACAAACACACACAGCACACAGATGTGATAAGCATCACCGCCCACAAAAACCAGCACACATTCGCATTTACTAGCGGAATGGCTCATTATCAACACGCAGACAGGGGAAGAGGGAGGAAGATGGGGGAGAGTGTGGAAGCGGGAGGGGCATAGAAAGAAAGGGAGGGGGGAGAATCTGCTAAGCTCTAAGCTGAAGGATCAAGCAGCTGGCGCCCCGCAACAACAGTTTGAGTGGCTGGTTCCTCTCGACGACTAGTGCTGATGCTTGCACTACAAAAATTAAAAACTGTGCAAAACTAGTTTTTAGAAACATGTATTTATTAATTACAAAATTTTACTTTATTCGAAATACGTTTTAAAGTATAAATTATTTCTCAAACTTTAATTTTTCAAAAAATATAATATTATAATATCATTTTCATGTCAGAAACATTTTTATTAACGTTAAATATCAAGAACATTTT
>JAJJHY010008789.1:9778804-9843551 GCA_021224005.1 Drosophila setifemur
AATTATTATTTAGTTATACGTTTTTAAATACTATTTTGAGCGCTTTTAAAAATATGAAATTTTTATATTGAAAATAAATTATCTTTAATACTCGAGTAATATTTTAAATTTAATTTATTTATCATGTTTTTCTGGGGATCATTTATTAATTTATCTCTTTACATCAATTTTTCAAATACTATCGTTATTATTATAGTAATATATTTTAAGTATTCTAAATATGATACTTTTTTATTGTAAATGATTCAACTTTAACACTCAATTAAAATTCGTAATTTAATTAATTAATCTTTTGGTTTCGGGCAGCGGACTCCGCAAATATTTTTATCTCATTTTCAATTGCTGTTTGCTTTAAGTTCCGAGTCCCAGTCTAAAGTGCCAAAGGAGGCGCCATAAATATTTTATCTCAACGCGTGTGTCCGCACATTATTCATTAAAATTTGCTTCATCAACAGCGGGGAATGCGAAGAACAAAAAAAATATATATAAAAAAATAAAAATAAAACAAAAAAGCCGAGTCAGAGTCAGAACGCGAAATTGAAGCAAACGAGGCAGCAGTAAAAACTTCCAATTACTCAGGCGCATCGTCCTTTCCCCGCCACGAACAACAACATCAAGTGAGTTGGGCATATAAAAAGGATACTCCCAGCGAGAGTGCGACTACATGCATGTAGTTGTTTGCTTGTTTGCCTGTTTGTGTGTGTGTGTACCAGATCTGTGTGTGCTTTTAATATCCTTTTCTTTGAATAATTCATACACAGAAGGCTGACCATTGGCCCGCCTCCCGTTCGAAACTCTTCAACGGCAATCAGATGAGTTGACGAGGGCTGGCCGGAAGGGTTGCCATTCATTCCCACCAAAGGCAAACTTATTAATTGGCACTTGAGCTGTGGTAACCACCAGCTCGTCCTTCCCCTTCCCCTTTCTATACATATATCCAATTCCCTCCACGTCATTCAACTCTTTTTGAGCGGGCATAATTTAACAGCCTTTCTGCGTTCGTTCGCTCGTTTTTTTTTTTCGCCGGTTTTCGCGTTTGTCAACCGAACCCCGGAGGAGGACCCTTTCGGGGAGAGCCCTATTGGATATTGCTGGTAATCCACTCCAGCAACAACAACCTCAGCGACAACATCGCCAATGTTGACCACAGGGACGACCGTTAGCGAGAAGCGAGGACATGGTCTGAAGGGTCCTGCAAAATACCCTTCAGCCAGCGAAATTAAATCGGTTTATGCACAGGATAATTTTGTAATGCGATATTTGAATTTACTTTAAATGCATTAAGTAAAATATGCTTATTTAAATTTTCTAAAATTTATTTATGTACAACTAACTCAGAATTAAATATTATTTATAAGCAGTGAAATTTCCTTGTGTAAAAAGTATTTTTTGAATCGGTGGCAGTTCAAACTCTTCCCTTTCAGAGTTTTCTATAAAAGCCGATTTTTGTGTATTAAATTTCTTTGCCTTTTCAATGCCCAAAAACTCCTTTGACGTTTTTTTTTTGTTGGCTCTGCAGAATTCAGCTCCCTTTTCATAGGGTATATGTTAAATTTTTGACTGACAGCGCGACACATGAGACAAGCTCATATCCTCAGTCTCTGGCTGGGCGCCATTGTCACGTTTCAACATTTAAATTAAAATGTTTCGGTTAAAGGACGTTTGGGGAAAACTGCGAAAATTTCCTTGCGCCCAGCCCAGCCCAGCCCGGAGAAAAACCGCAGCGAACAACGAAAAATCTCAGGCATATCCATTTAAATACAGCGTCAGTAAATAAAAAAAAAAAAATACCTTTAAAAAAATGCCTTGGTTGCGCTTTTTTCCGCTGCTCTTCGCTGGTCGCTGTCTTTTGCACTCCCGTTCTGCACTTGAGAGCCGCCTGGTCGTTGGTGGCTGTTGGGTGTTGCTGTTGATGGTGGTGCTGTTTGGAGGCACCACTCTGGCCCCACTCCTCCCCCTTCATCCGCCGTTGCCAGTGGCAGCTTCGTTTTGACCATCGCCATTGCCGTCGCCTGCACTCGTCTTCATTTATTCAATGCCGCATCGGCTTTTGGCCCACACGGCGTATGCGTGCTGTGCAAAATTCCGCGCAAGAAACTTTTCCGTACCGACAGCAACTAAAAAAAAGAAAAAAAAAGACGAATTGAAAAGAGCGCACAAAATTGAGGAGGTGCCACAAAACGAACATGTTTTCTTGTTTTCCCAACAGCTTCAGCTTAAAGAGTTCAAATGGTCTTGAATCCCCATCGTTTCCACGGTTATGATTTTTGGACCGGTCTCCTAAGACTGCTGTCGAATTATGCACTTCCATTAAGTAACTGCAATCAGGCGAATAAAAATCCTTTCGAGGGGATGCAATCTGTGGATACCTTGACTTAACCTTGTGTCTGGCTGGCTGAGCGTGACTTAATGCGCTTTTAATTGAGCCGAGCACCCGGCGAAGGAAATTGAAAAGAAGTGTAAATGGAAAATTATAATTAACATTACCAGATGCTCTCTATATATATATTTAGTGGCAGCTGCACACCACCTCCCATCCAATTCCGTCGATTTAATTGCAATTTTCAGCAGCTGCAAGGTGAGAGCGCACATCTAATATTGCGCATACGCCATGTGTTTTCCATTAGTTGTCATAAATTATTGAAAATCAGGATTTATGCCCGAATTGTCACGTTCACGCGCCGAACCTAGCACCTAACACAGCCTTCTAATTGATTAATGCGAGTATCTTGTTTGTTATTTGCCAAACACAAAAAAATGGACTCTGGAAATTTGCATTTTAGAAATTATGACAATAACATGAAATGAAAATTTTGCCTAATGGAGCTCGATAAATATTACGGATAATTTGACATGAAACTTTAGACGATTCTAGGCTGTTTAAGAATTTATTGAAATGCTTCGATGATTTGTATTAATTTGGATACAAATTTATGTTAATTCAATGAAAATTAAATGATATAAATTATAAATTTTTCATTTATTTTTTGATTGCACATGAAATTTGAAAATTGATTAGTAACTCGGAAATAGGAAATTTTCATAATTAAAGTTCTAAAAAAGAAAACAAATTTAAGATGTAAAAAAATGTATATTATAATTAAAAGACAACATTAAAATTCGGTAGATTTTTCAAATGATTGAAACCTAATTTAATCTTGAATTTATTCCCTTCCTTTGTCTTTTCTTTATTTGCTGTTTGTTTAATTTTTCTATTGTACATTATTTGATAGGAACATGTTTTAAATTTAAGAAAATAAACCTAATTTCTTGCTTGAAACCTAATTTAATCTTGAATTTATTTCCCTTCCTTTGTCTTCTCTTTATTTGCTGTTTGTTTAATTTTTCTGTTGTACAAAATTTGTTAAGTTTAAAAATTCGTTAGATTTTCAAAGTGCTTGAAACCTAATTTAATCTTTGATTTATTTCCCTTCCTTTCTTTGCTTGTTTAATTTTTCTGTTGTACATAATTTGATAGCAACATTTCCATTGAAATCGAATGACATGCATAGCATTTGACTAGCCATATATTGCATTTCATTGACAGGCCTTCTGTGCGTAGCAGCTGTCAGCTGCGAATGCGAATAAATTGTATTTTTGCGAGACCAAATTCAATTACCTAATGATTTGTTTTACATGCCGGGTTTTTGTTCGTTTTCAAAAGCCATAGGACAGCCAGATAGGCCAGATGAGAGGGGGGCGGGGGCGGGGGGCGGCACAGTTCAATTGCCGAAATTCGCACGCACGAACAGTGCTGCAAATTAGTCAGTGGCCATGTCTGGCTTGGATCCTCCGGATTTCAATGGATTTCAACGGATGTGCGTGTGTGTGTGTGTGTCCGACCACTTGGCAGTGGCCATCAGTTGACCCAACATTTATTTGATTTGGTCAATATGAATGTTGCCAGTCGTCGTCGGCCTGTCGTTGATGTTGATTGAGTGTATTTTATTCCGTTTCTCCTCTCTGACTCCTTTTTGATAAATATTTGCTTTCAATAATAAATGTTGCCTTAGCTAAATAAGTTAATTAATTTGATTTACTATGTAGTATGTGTGTGTGAGTGCGGGAGTTTATCAATCAATTAAAAACTACAACCGCCATGGGGATTTATTCTTTAGTTTTTTTAATTTAAAAGAAAATTTAAAGAGATTTGCAGGAATCTATCTTTAAACTACAAAAATATTATGACTTCCATTAGTAGCTTGTTTTGCAATTAGCTTTTATGGTGTCTAGATTGGTAACAATGTTTTTTGGTTTATAGCCCCTTGATAAGCTTGTAGATTGGCCAAAAATTACTATAATTCCAAGAATAACTTCCTGAGATAAGGGGGCCTAGTAAAACTATATGGTAATGTTCCTGTTGGGTAATGTCTCAGATAACTTTCAATTATTATTCTGAAATTATTCAAATCTGAAATGTATATACCTTTAATTACGTGTCCAAATTAATCCTGAAAAGATTATTATTCTAGATGCCATCATATTGGGTACTTCAAGTGCCCAGAAGTGATTGGGGTTTTGGTCTTTCCGATATTTATGATTCCGATTTGATATGACCTGTCATAAAATGTGTAATCTTTGTGATTAGTTGGACTTATAAGAGGGCACTCCACTGGCCCGGGGTTTGGCATTGCGTCCTCAGAAGCGTCGCGATGTGGAGCAGCCGGTGCTCGATTTTGTTCCTGGCTCTGCTGATCGCCAGCAATGCTGGAAATGTATCTGCTAGGTTGCCGAGAATCCTGCCGGAATTTTTCGCCGACGATGGAGTCGTAGTGCAAGGAGACTGCGAATTTAAAGTGAATGGTGATCTTAATGATCCCGTACCGATTTTCTCGCGGCATAATTCCTATGAAATCATTGTGCCGGATCCCGCGGATACAGTGCGTCTGCTTAATGGGGAGCTCTTGGATATGTTCTGCCCGGGCGTGGGATTTGCAGAACCCTTTGGGAATCTATCGCAGGTGACGGCGAAGTGTCTGCAGAATAAGTACTACCTGGTGGATGAGCTCATCTATAACTTTGCCGACTTCAACTGTGCCAACTGGCCAACGTTTAGTGCTTTGCGAACGGGCAGGGATTGCAACGGAGGCACCGATCTCGTCCAGGTTGGCTTCGAGGTGGAGGATGGTGGCTTCCTGCAGACCTACGAACTGTGCCACGATGCCGAGGCGGAGGCCACCCGATATGTGCATCATGTGCTCTATCCATCCAGCAATGTCCATCAGTCGGGAGTGGCGAGGCCCAGTTTTATAGAACTGGATTTCTATGGAGGAAGGGATGTGAACACGAAGTACACGCAGGTCCAGCAGAATATCACCATCAGTGGAATACTTGGAATGGATGCCTCACCGTTCTTCAACTACACGGATGATCGGATCTTGGCTCGGGGACATATGATTGCCAAGACGGATCAGATATTCGCTGCTCCGCAGAGATCGACCTTCCTGTTCATCAATGTGGCGCCTCAGTGGCAGACCTTCAACGGAGGCAACTGGGAGAAGGTGGAAACGAGTGTGCGGAAGTTTGTGGCGGATCAGAATATAACCACCGATTGCTATACGGGCACCTGGGGTATCTCCACTCTCCCCGATGTGGATGGCGTTGAGAAGGAGTTGTATCTGGACTTTGATGAGAACAATAATGGTTTGATTCCGGTGCCGAAGATATATTTCCGCGTGGTCATCGATCGGGAGAGTCGCGAGGGTATTGTGTTAGTGGGTGTGAATAATCCCTATGCCAGCTTGGAGCAAATCCAAAGGGATTATGTCGTGTGCGAGGATATTGGCCATAGACTGAGCTGGTTGTCCTGGTACAAGGAGGATCTGCATGAGGGCTACTCCTATGCCTGCACTGTAGATGACTTCATCAAAGTGGTCACGGACTTGCCTCTGGAAGATCTCCAAACGAATGGTGTTCTTGGCCTGGATGAGGTGACCACAGTGGAACCTTCGCCAACTACTGAGCCTGCAACCACTCCGAGTTCCACAACCGTTGCCTCAACCACTGAAGCACCTACTCCAACCACAGAGGAACCCACAACACAATCCACTGAAGCACCTACTTCAACCACAGAGGAACCAAAAACACAATCCACTGCATCACCCACCACGGAATCCACCACCACTGAACAAAGTTCCTCCACTCTGACAACCACTGTGGAGCCTACATCAACTACACAATCCTCCTCAACCACTGAACAACCATCTCCTACCACATCAGAACCTACTTCAGCCACATCGGAACCATCTCCTACTACACCAGAACCATCTTCAACCACAGTAGAACCATCACCAACCACAGTGGCTCCTACAACACAATCCTCCTCGACCACACCGGAACCATCTCCAACTACAGAGTCATCATCCACGGCTTCTCCTACAACTGCAAATCCTCCCATAACTTCGGAATCCACTCCCTCTCCCATTGACAACTCCTGCAGATTCAGCATCAATGGAGGTCTCAAGGATCCCGCACCATTGTTGACACCCCAAGGAGCTCTTAGTTGGCTGTTGCCGGATGAAAGTGGCTTCTACACCGTGGAAGAAGGCAGTTCCATTGATCTCCATTGCACTGGAGCTCTCGTCAGTCCCTTTAACCGCTTTACAGGATTGACAGCCCGCTGTGTGGGTGATCAGTTGTACGAGGCTGAGGGTGAGAGGGTCAATATTCGAGGATTCGTTTGCCAGAGTTGGCCCACCTACCAGGCTCTGCGAACTGGCGAGTCCTGCGAGGGTGGCACAGATCTCATCCAGATTGGGTTCGATGTGGCTGCTGGTGTGGTGAATCAGATTGAGATTTGCTACGACCAGGATGAACAGATATCCAGGTATGCCCGCTACGAACTAACCGCAGCCAATGTGGCCTATCAACGGGGAGTGGCTCAGCCGGGTTACCTCCGAGGAGAGTTCTACACCGGCAAGGATGTGAATGTCCTCTACAGTCAGTCCAACCAACTGGAGGCCTTCAATACTATTTTGGGCTTGGATGCCAGCAAGTACTTTGACACCACTCAGGATCTCTACTTGACCCGGGGTCAGCTGGCTGCTCGGAATGATTTCATCCATAGTTCCGCTCAGAGGGCCACCCACTTCTATGTGAACGCAGTGCCTCAATGGAGGAGCAGCAATATCGGAAATTGGTTGGCCATTGAGTCCAGTCTTCGTCAGTATGTGGCCGATGAGGCTCTGAATGTTAGTGTCTATGCCGGCAGTTGGGACATCTCCACGTTGCCCAACTCCCAGGGAGTCCAGACAACCATTTATCTGAATCCAGAGACGAATCAACTGCCCGTGCCCAGGATTCTCTATCGCATAGTCATCGACCAGGAGAGTCGTGAGGGAGTGGTTCTGGTGGTGGTCAACAATCCACACATAACTCTGGCCGAGACCTTGGAGGATTATGTGATCTGTGAGGATATAGGAGCACAATTGGATTGGCTGGACTGGGACAAGGCGGATCTATTGAAGGGTTATTCTTATGCCTGTTCGGTGGAGGATTTCACCAAGGTGGTGAATGACTTGCCCTTGGATCAGCTGGAGACCACTGGAGTCCTGGGTGTGAGCAGGCAGAACTTGAATGGAGAGCTGTGCAGCTTCCAGGTGAACGGAGATCTCAAGGATCCGGCTCCTTTGTTTGTGCTCAGGAATGAGTTGGGTCAAGCCCGATATTTGGAGCCCAATCTGGAGGGAGTGGTTCAGTTGAAGCATGGCGAAGCCTTGGAATTCCACTGCATCAAGTCTTTCGGTGGCTCCTTTTCGGGTTACACCTTCCTCAATGCCACCTGCTGGCAACAGAAGAGTTTCCTTACCCTGGGCAGCCTGTATCAGCTGCAGGACTTCGTCTGCACCTCCTGGCCAACGTACACGGCTCGAAGGACCAGTCGGTCCTGCAATGGAGGTACTGATCTTCTGGAAGTGGGCTTCCAGCTCTCCACGGATGTCGCGATCTACGATGATTTCCTGCAAACCTACGATGTGTGCCACGATGAACTGGCAGAGGTAACCCGCTATGTGCATCATGTCCTCCATCCGGGAAGTGCTCAATACCAGCGTTCCGTGTCCCGACCGACCTTCATACCCGGCGACTTCTATAAGGGCAAGGATGTTAATACGATGTACACCCAAATCCAGCAGAATATTACGGTCTCGGAGATTCTGGGCATGGATGCCTCGCCCTATTTCAATATCAGTGGTAATGTCTATCTGGCCCGTGGACATATGTCCGCCAAAACGGATTTCGTCTTCGGAGCTGCCCAGCAGGCCAGTTTCTTCTTCGTGAATGTTGCTCCTCAGTGGCAGACCTTCAATGCCGGCAACTGGGAAAGGATCGAGGATAGTGTCCGGAAATTTGTGGCCGATGAGAATATAACCGTGGATTGCTATACGGGAACGTGGGGAGTGTCCACCCTTCCCAATGTGGATGGCATCGAAACAGAACTGTATCTCGGGTTTGATGAGAACAATAATGGTCTGATTCCGGTGCCCAAATTGTACTTCCGGGTGATCGTTGATCGGGAGAGCAGGAAGGGTATCGTTCTGATCGGTGTGAACAATCCCCATGCTGATCTCGAGCAAATCGCCAAGGAGTACATCATCTGCCCGGATATTGGTGATCAAATCAACTGGATTAGTTGGACCAAGGAGGATCTGAAGAAGGGCTACTCCTATGCCTGCACAGTGGAAGATTTCACAGCTGTGGTTAAAGATCTGCCATTGGATGACCTGGAGGATCTGGAGGGAGTTCTGGGAGTCTAGTCGAATTATAACGAATTTTTCTTAATTTAAAATCAATAAAAAAAATTACATAACGTGTTTTAAAGCACGTTTAAATTAAGTTGTTTTGCACCATAAAATATAAAAATCACGTTTGGTTTTTGTTCGTTTTTTTTTGTACGGATTTTATTGCAAGTTGGACATATTGATAAAGTCGGGCTTATCAAATGCCTGGCATTATCTTTTATGGCCTGGACTCAGCTATTTATTATCGCTGCCCTCGGATTATTTGCTCACGTGCCGCACGTTTTCCAGAACTTGGGCTGGATTTTCCAACCCACTCCAGATTTTCCTCCCACTTCTGGGTTTTCCATTCAACTTCTTGTTTTTTTTTCGTGCCCCAAATGACGGAGGTCCCTTGGCCCGAACCGGAGTCCCCATGGCCGTGACTTTCACATTATTTATTGACGGAGGGACAGGGGCAGGGGCAGGGGCAGGGGTCTTACCTTGTGTTACTTCTGTGGTTTCTTTTGTTTATCTTATCGCACCGCAATGGCCCTGATGCGTATCAAGTATACGCCTGCTTGGTTAATGATTATAATGGACTTTTCAGCAGGTAAACAAAAGTCAAGGAACCAGAGGGGTGTATATGGATTCCCATTCGCTTGTCTTGATTTATATTTGTTAAATAATCTTTTGGAGTGCCGGGTAGCAGCTGGGGATTAGGTATTCTGTTCCGAGTGTCATTACTTTGTTGCGATTAATCAGTGATATCAATAACAGCCCGCCTTGAACTTAGTTTAGTTCAAAGTTCTTTTAATAGTTTCATTAACCCACAAATGTTCGTAATTAAATAAATCGAAAATATTTAAAAATTAATTAACCATGACATAGAACTAACGAACTCATTTCGGGGAAAGCTAATATTTTGTTGAATTAATTTGTTTTCGTAATTTTTCAAGCATGACTTTTTGGATTGGTATAAAAATTAGGAAACTTCGTTTCCAAAGTTTAGTCGATTTCACCATTTGAATATATAGCATAGCAATGAAGGAAATATTCAGCATATATCTGTTTGTATTCACAACAATCAGTGCCCAAGGAATTAGGAGTAAGAAGGATAGAATTTTGTAATTAAGAGTTCATTAAAAGATACCTAAAAATTAAATAGAATTTGGGAGAGATTGCGGTGATATTTCCTGTGACCCTGGACAGAAATGTATTCTCTCAAGGATTCCATGCGAAAAGGATACAGTTGAAGGATGCGGATCGTATCCGGAGTGCAAGACAGGTTGGTAGTAAAAACTTAAATTTCCACTTTATAACACCGCTCATTCACATTGAAATCTGGCATCTTTAACTGATCCCTTTCAGATCAGCTGGCCAACGATTTCACCATCGACAATACACTGACCATCGCCAACACCCGCAGTAGCATCATCATACCCAGCACCAGCACCAGCACCACCTCCAATAGGGACAATGACTTTGAGCTGCTCACAGATTTCGGTCATCCGTCAGATCCATTGGCCACCCATGCCGGGCAACGTCAGACCAATGTTTTGGTCATTGTCCAGGATGGTTCGCAGCAGCCTCAACCACCGAATCCTTGGCAAAATCGTCCAAATGCACCTTGCCAAGTCAGTCCTTTGTATCCCTACTCCTGTCAGTATCCAAGTTATGGTGTTAATCCCAGTGTGGGATTACCCTCCTATCCGCAGGCGAGATCGGCCAATGTGCCCCGGTTGGTCCCCCAAACTCCGCCCTGTTACTACAATTGTTATCCCAAAATAGGAGCTAGTCCTTACTCCCAATATGGATCTAATCCTTACTCCCAATATGGATCTAATCCTTACTCCCAATATGGCTATCCCCTTGCCAGATCAGCAAATCCCAACACTTTGAACAATAACTATTTGATGTATCTTACGTTGAATGGATAGGTTTTTCTGACAGACAAATTGAAAAGATCCAAAAGATACAAAATATATTTAATTTTTTTAATATTACTAAATAAAGTGGCTTACAATGGAGACTGCATTTATTTTAAGCCAATTATGGGGATAAAAATTCGAAAGGAATAAAAGTTTATCGAATAAATGGGATAAATATTCATATATAGCTATTGGTTTTGATTTAGTTTTTACTACAAATATTTAATATTTAAATATTTAAAGAAGCTTAAATTATGAGCTTCAAAAGTCTGTCTAATTTAAGATTCATTTTTATATTGTCTGATTGATGACCATTTTTGGTGATATGTTTTTTTCTAACCACCAGTTCCGTTCCGAGTCCGCCGTTCTCCGCAAGTTTTGTATCAGCCGATGGGAATGCCAGCTCCACGGCCACCTCCGGGGTATCCACCACCGCCAATGGGGTATAATCCGGTGCCACAACCACGCCAAGCTCTGCCCCGACAAGCTGTACCCCAAAATCCGGTACAATCAGAGCCAAGATTTTATTTCTCAATGGGATTGACTTCGTATCCGCCGTATGTTAACTATAATGGGCGTTCTGTGGGGAATCCAGGACAATCCTTTTACAGTCCCTATGTGCCCAACTATAATTCGTATTATTACAATATAAATTTACCCTTCTCTGGGGGATCCTCGTAGGACTGAAGATCACTTTGTAACCATTTCCAAATTATGTTTAAGCACCCTTTTTTAGAGCTACTTCTATATATTCGATCCATTTTACATCAGCTTTCCTGGAGGAAATGGAAACAGAGGAGTCCCAAAGGTCTTACAATCGTTCGATCCGACAGATTATAATGCCACCCAGACCCATGCCCGTGCCGGCACCAATGCCGATGCCAGGACGTGTTCCAGTTCCGGCTCCCTATCCCCCCTACATGGGACAACCAATGCCAATGGCTGGTCCAGCTCAGGCTAGACCCATGCCCATGCCGATGCCCGTGCCCATGCCAATGATGCCACAGGCTGGTGCATCTCCTGGCGGCATGCCAATGGGAGCAGGCGGTGGTGCCAGTATTATTGTGGAACCCTTGCTCATTCTGCCCATGGGAACGGCACCGGGCAATCAATATTATGGGGCTAATGGCGCTTATCCCACCTATGGCAATAACAACTATAATCCCTATAACAATAATAACTATAATCCCTATAACAATAACAACTACAATCCCTATAACACATATTCGGCCACTTCACGGCCCTATTATGATTACAACAATTATAACAATAATAACAATAATAACAATTACAATAATAATGGTAGCAGTAATAACAATTACAACGATTACAACTCATACGGTTAGCAAAAAAAATAAATGTGAAGTTCTGAAATTAAATAAAATGCACACATTGTTTTTAATTTGTATCTCTTGATGAGAAATAAAATGGCAAAGGGGTTCGTTTTTTGTTTAAATCATTAAACAATTAAAAAAGCATTTGAAATAAGTCGCAAATTTAATTACGTTGGCATTTGGAAGATTAATTAAAGTATTTATTATATTATATACTTTTACGTATTTTGTATGAGTATATTTTTAATAATATTTAATGATGCCATTTCACACTCCAAAATTTCTTTAATCTAAAGATACAAATTAAATAACTTTAATTAAAGTTCATAGAAAATGATTAACGATTAATACTGTAGTTAGATTTAAAGGGTAAAAAAATAACATAATAATTATTAAGTTCGGTTTATTTAAACTTAAATCAGCAAAGGTCAAGTTAGCGCTTGTTATGCTATTTAAATGTCAAGAATAACTAATGAATAAATTATGAAAGATTTCAATAGCATTGTTATTGTTTTTCTCAGGCCCTGAGATGAATCACTTTTAATCTACCTTCTACAAAGAAAGTTCAGATACAAAAATCACAAAGAACACAGGGCTGCCTTGAGCTACATTCTTAACACAAAGAATTCGGAAGCACTTTTACACAAATTAACAAAAATAAATAAAAACAATATAAAGTAAATAGCTGAAAAGCAATAATATGTCAATAGTTTTATTATCTCAACATTTTTCGTTGAGAGCTCAAGACAAAGTCAACAAACATAATGCCGAAGAGAGCGTGTCTTTATCTATATAGAGAAAGAGTAAAAATGAGATACATTCGCAACTGAGAATAAAACACCTGTTGGCGGAACAAGAGATTCAGTCAGCGGTTGGACATCAACCAGTAATCATCCATGATGAAGCTCTTCATTCTGCTCTTGGGGATCGCGTTATTCGGAGAGATTCGAGCACGTGAAGCGGTCACTCAAGGTCCAGATGTGGGTCAAATAATCAAAGATATCGATGGTCTTCAAATCGACGGGGAAACCATCGAGAGAGGTGAGTTAATAAAACCATTAACTAAGAAAGAGTATAATATACGTGTAAGAGAGAAGTTTACTCGCTTTCACTAAACTAAGTGGAGCATAAGGTATTTGAAATTAAAGATACTATTTTTCCGTCTGAGTTCTTGTATTTGTTTAGGAAATATCTTAGCCACAAATGGTTTCTAAAAATACGTTGACAACTGTTTCTGAAGCTAAGAGATAAATTATTGAATTTCAGATGGAGTGACTTATCAGTTTTGGTATTAAGCTCTTCGAATTAAAAGTATAAAACTAAGAATTAAAGATATGCACAAAAGAAGCATATTTTAAAAAATAAATAAATACCATTTTTCATTAATAAAAAAAACACAAACCAATGCAAAGTTTATTATTATACTTCGATTTTTGTAATATAAATAACTGTCTATAAATATTTTTTTCTTTTCGGTTCAGAATTATGGACTAACAATATTTTTTTTGTGTCGGTTGTTATTTTACTTTGATTCCGGATATATTAATATTTGCATAAAAAATTTATTTAGTTGCAATAAAATATTTTATTATTTTTCGTTCGAGAGTTTCGGAATAAAAATTTTTGTTTATACATTTATTTTACTTTGATTTTACATAATAAATAGAAATATTTGTAGACGAAATATTTTATTACTTTTCGTTTAAAATATCTGGAATAAAACTTTTTATAATTTTACTTACATTTTTGTTATATTAATATTTATCTTTAAAATAAATTTTTAAAATGTATTTATTTGCAAAAAAAAAGATTTTATTTCCATTGGGTAGAGAATTTTTGTATAACCAATTTTGGTTATGGCTGTTAACGAGATTTCCGGATGTGGTAACTCTCTAATTAGTTCCCATTGACCTGTCCGTTTGCCACTAACCGAATCCTGCCAATTTCTAGGTGACCCTTGCAAAGTGGACGTACAAAAGGATTTGCCTCCACGCAACCAAGTGCAGCCCCTGTACCTACGCCCCGGCACGGATCTCTACTGGCAGCCCAACTCCGGGGGACAGCTGGAGGTGCCCCGTGGCGCCATCATCGAGCTGTACTGCAGCGATTCCTTTGTGTCCCTGGATGCGGGCCTCCGCTCGATACGGGTGAAGTGTTTGCAGGACAGCACCTTTGGCTGGTCGGGCAGGGCCATCAAATTCAGCGACTTTGTCTGCACCCAATCGATTCCCTATGTCGTCCAGCGTTTGGACAGGCTCGGATGCGGGGAGGACGGGGAGTCGGAATCCTCTGCCTCCTCCTATTTGTATCGCGTGGGCTATGCCATCGGAGATGGCAGATTTGTGGCCACCATGGAGCTGTGCCACGACCCTTTGAACCTGCGCACCCACTACGCCCGCCACCAGCTCAGCCCGGCCAACGTCCATTTCCAGAAGAATGTGAAGCGTCTGACTTTCAGTACCGCCGGCCACTTCGAAGGCTATGACATGGCCAGGATTTATACGCACCGGCACCAGGAGCAGCTGCTGCTGGGCTCCGGCCTGATGAACGTCAAGGAGGGGCTCTTTCTGGCACGCGGACATTTGGCGGCCAAGGCGGACATGATCTATGCCAGCCAGCAGAGGAGCACCTTCAACTATGTGAATGTGGCGCCCCAGTGGCAGAGCTTCAATGGCGGCCAGTGGGCCAATCTGGAGGATGCCACCCGACGCTTTGTGGCCAACTCCCGCCTCTCGGCGGTGACCGTGTATACGGGCACCTATGGTGAACTGCAGTTGGATGGGAATAGGACCCTCCACCTCGCCACCGATCCGAACAACAATGGGGTTCTGGCCGTGCCCCAGCTCTTCTATCGTGTGCTCATCGAGGGCGAACATGGCCCCTGGCCCCGTCGTGGCATCGCTCTGGTAGGCGTGAACAATCCGTGGGCCACCCTAAAGCAAATCCACGAGTCCTATGTCATCTGTGATCCCGTCGAGGAGCAGGTCGAATGGCTGCGCTGGCTGCGGAAGAGCAACGCCAAGGGTAACCTGATGAAGGGCTATCTCTATGCCTGTTCCGTGGCGGATTTCGCTCGGGTTGTCACCCACCTGCCACGCCCCCTGCTCGAGGTGGGCGAGCTGCTGGAATAGATGCGGGCTTGGGGCTTAGGATTACGTTTAAGTGAGTGCAATTAAGACTGAGTGCTGGAAGGGAGGGAGGGAGGGGGGAGTAATAAAAAACCAAAGCACCTGCACTTCTCTCAAGTAGTGAATGTTATTTTAATTTATTCAAGGCATTTTTAAAACAAATTTAAATCTTATAAAAGTAACAAAGCTAGCAATGATATTGTAAATAAATAAAATACAAATGCATTATACATAATTCGCAAAAATATTTATTTAGTAATTTACAGCTGCTAACAAAATAATAGAAGTGCTCAACAAACTATGTTATATTATTTTATTGCTTCAAAATTATTATTGTTAGTTAATATAATATTAGATGATGACATTAAAAACAAAAGCTTGCGACTTAATATTATAGGGATGCTTAAGACAAATGTTCTTCTCAAAACAATAATTATATAAATCAATAAACATTAAGTTAAACAAAAAATAAAGAAAATTACGTCACCTTTTAAGGCGAAAATAAACTACATATAGTTGAATTCCAACAGACAGCTGTTCTTTGTTTTGTTTAAATATTTAGTAATGCACGTGCCATGAAATAAATTAAATACTTAAGAGCTTACAAAACTTTTGTTAACTTATATCATTTATAAGTTGTTTTTGTTATTGGATTGGAAAACAATGTTAAAAGGCATTTACAGAAAATATCATACGAATTTTAAACTTCAAGTTTGGTGATTAAATAATATTTTGAATTTGAAACCAATGCCTGACCCAACCTTTTCCGGGTCCATAAATCAAACAAGTTCCTTGCCAAGACGTCCTCCTTAGCCGTTCTAAATAAAATCCATCAGGGTTTCGTTTGTGTGTGCTCCGATTATTAACGCTCGTGTGAGCTTCTCGCCATCAAAATCAAATGGGACATCGTGTGTGGTCATGTCGAGGGGTGGGCAGAGGGGCGGAGCCACGCCCATTCCCAACACCCGTATTCACATTTGGAAACCGGTTAGCCTCGTTATGTGCCTTTGCCATGTTGGCGGCAGCTCAAAATCGCTGGAAGAAACGAGGATATCAAATACGGCTCGGCTGCATTACCTTAATGCCGTTCACACAAAACACAATTTGTTCCACAACATTGATTTAATCCTTTTTCTTCGGGGCCACGCACACACACACATACCGTCACACACACACACACGCACAGGCACACACGCATCTGCGACACACAAAAGGCTGTCGTGAGGAATTTTCTTAAATTTTCCGCTGGGTTTTTCATGGCATTTCCCGGTGCCGAGCAGTGTCCTTGGCATTATCATGAACATTTCGCCTTCGCCATCTCCATTCGGTGCGCTCTCGATACATTTCCATTTGCTGATTTGAAGCGCACTTTCCACTCTGCTCCCGGGTGCTTTTCCTTTTTTTCCGATTTCCCGTTTTCCGCTCGCTTAGGTCGGGGAAAACGGAAGGAGGCAAACCGAAATTATGTTTTTATGCTAGCTTGTGCGGTAAGCAATATTTGCTCAAGTATCCTTTACGGACCTTGGACAGTAATCAGCAAATGGCCCAAACAATGTAAGTCAATATCCGCTTGGTTGGTTGGTTAAAGGAAATTAATTCCTGAGGCAGTTTATAAAATTAAATGCTGTACTTAACAATTGTTTAATTAAGCACTGAGTTGTTCTAATCAAATTATGAAACAATATTTGGACTAGAAAATAAAGCTAAGTTTAAAGGGCAAATAAATTTGTGGTAAATAGGGAAGAGAATAAAACAAATTGGGAATAATTTGTTGTTTATAACAAAAGAACAAAAGGCTGAGATAGAAAAAGTATAATAAAATATTTATAGACTACAAATAACAGTGGTGGTATAGTGGTATATAAATAGTGGTATATAAATATATCAATCTCAACATATTAAATTTATCTAATTAATACTCCAATTAACCCTAAGTGTAAAATAATTATTACTTGATTTTCAGGTAGTTTAATTGCCCCTAAAAGCAATCATCAAACTTAAGCAAGAACAATTCCCCTCAAGAAGAGTTGTTCGAATAAAATTATGAAATAATATTTGGATTAGAAAATATAGATAAGTTTAAGGAGCAAATAAATTCACTAGTAAATAGAGAAAAGAATAAAATATATATACTTTGTAAAAACAAAAGGACAAAAGGCTTAGATACAAAAATTATTTAAGAATATTTTAGCATACCGAAAATTTAATGAGCCTCGACTTTCATTGAAAGCGTAAAGGTGTTGTATAAATATAGCAATCTCAACCTATTTTAATGTAACTAATTACTCTTTTTTTCACTTAGGGTTAAGACTTCAAATTCTTCTCCCAAATTAACCAATTAAATATTTGATTTTCAGGTAGTTTAATTGCCCCTGAAAGCAATCATCAAACTTCAGCTTGAACACAATTCCCCTCAAATGGAATGCTTTATATTTTTTTGACTAGCTGCAAAACATTTGTAACAATTGTATTTGGCCTGAGGAAAGATGGCAAATGAAGTGCAGCACAAAGTCCAAAGTCCAGACGACTTTCTCTTTAGTAGCAATAACATTTCCCTTAAAATCGAGAGAAAAAAATATCCAAATACAACAGAAAACAACAAATTGTGATGTTGTTGTTGTTTGGGTACTTTCTTTGGCTGACTTGATGAAAGTTTATCTGCTCCATGGAAGTTCTGAGCTGGGGGCGGAAAATATATATATATATAAAAAAAAGGAGCAGCAGCAAGGATACGAGCGACCAACGGAAAAAAGACGAATAATTGAACGCACTTCACGCAGATGTTGTCGGGGTCCTTTTTTATGTCATTCCCCCCCCCCTCAACCCACTCCCTAGTATCCTTCGCCAAGAAGGATATGTTGTGTGCTGCGGCCTCCAGCGGAAATTATAATTTATATTTGGGTTTTCGTTCGGCCTCTGTGTATATTTTAATATCGCCACCTCTTGTTTGCAGGACGACTCGGTCGGCGCGTTTTTTTTCATTTTGATTAAAATGCATATTAAATATTTGGCAAGCAAACAAAATGCAAAAAAAAAAACAAGTGAATCAAATAAAAAATGTGCAAAAAACAACAAGATGCATAAAAAATATAATATAAATAATTTCCTGCTACTGTCCGAATTTATTTCCCGCTGTGGGTCTTGCTTCCTTCCGTCCTGAAAATAAATTATATATAATAAATATATACATATATGTATATATATATATTGAGCTACGACCCGACCCGAACTTGCTGCAAATCCTTCGCTGCGTATGCAAGGACACATAAAAATAAACAAACAATGAAAATGGCCCCTGTTTTGGGTTTATTTACATGTGTGGAATTGGGGACACACAGGACACAGGACATAGGACACAGGACCTACAGGAAGCAGTAAACGTTTTGATTTATATTGGAAATTGAGGTTCCTTTGGCCGCTTCCTCCTATTATTAACCCCCCAAATCGGGGTTTTTGTTTCTTTAATCGATATCTGATTAGGGGTCGAAGTGCTGAGGCTTATGTTTAGATTAACCCAAAAGTAAATGTCGATGATTCGAATTATTTTAAGCAAAATATTATTTTCAAGATTAATTTTCTCTTTTAGTCAGCAAAAAGGACCTTACATTTAATGTGCCTATTATCATATCTAGAATTACACATTTTAAAATAATGATTTATTTTCATTCAGCCTTAAAATATGACTTGTTCAAGGATTCACATTATTAAAAATATCGAATTGAAGTTGAGCAAACATCATTTCATTTTAGTAAGCCAAGTAAGTAGTTGGAATTGGTTTTTCATATCCTCAATTTGAGCAACAACTTTGACCAGCTATCCTTTGGCCCTGCATAAAAAGCGAAACAACGAATAAAATACGTGCACACAATCCAAAATGAAATAAGAGGAAAAATATGAAAATTGAGGAATGTGGGAATGCAGAAGGCAGCGGGCAGGATGAAAAGCGAAATGTGCAGATGGAGAGGAAATTCCGTTTCATTTTCCTGGAAATTACAGCGCAACCAACAAGACAAGACGTGGACGACGACGACGACGACGTTGACATCCAATATCCTTATTGTTGGCCAGCGAAATTTGTGGGTCACAAAGTCGTTAAGTAGGCTAAAATGTGTGGCTTGCAGCGGACTGGGATTGGGAATGGGAATCCACTTGAACTGCAACTGCCGTTGAGCAGCTGAGCTGAGTGGAAAATGCCCAAGTTGGGGTCGAGTCAAGTCAACGTAACTCGAAGCTAATGAGGTCATCAACGAGGAGGCAGCTGCTCCTACTCCTACTCCTACTGCTACTCCTACTCCTGTTCCTCCGACAGCCACAAACTCCGTCCGCATCGTGGTTGCGAAATTGAATTTTGAGGGCAGGTAGCCGTGATTGAGGTGTTTGATTCATGCAACCCGTCCTGGTCCTGGTCCTGGTCCTGGTCCAAGGAGATCGGATTTGCATTCTGATTACAGAACTTCCCATTCGCAATTAGGACTACGCAAATTGCTCCATCTCCATCCGCTCACAAATTCAATCCAAGTTTCTTTTTAGCTCTGTCTCGAAAATTCCAGGGCAAAGGTTAAGCTGCCTTCACGTAAAATTCTATTATATCCTTGTTTATGATTTGACTTTAAAGGAAGGCGCACTCTCCGTGGCCCAGGTTCAGGAGCAGGAAACGGAAAAGGATGGGGATGAGGATGAGGATGAGGATGAGGATGAGGAAGGGGATGGATGAATAAATTGGTTTCTGGCATAAAGGCCATAAAACCATTACAGGAAGGGTGCCAGGGTGCCTGAATCTGAATATGTGTGAATATTTATGTGTACTTTCATTTAAAAACATTTCATAACCCTGCCCATAAAAAGCAACGATAATTTTGGCCCCTTTACTCGCTGTCGTCGCCAGGTGACATCAAAGGGTTTGCCATTGTCCTCGGCAGCCGGGAAAGTCACATGAAAGTTTACGAATTTGTATAACTTGTGACTCTTAATTAAATAAGGGCACTAAAATAAAAGGCAAATGCATTTAAAATTTAAGGCTGACCTTGCAAAATATTATTATATTAAAAATGTTGTCAGGTACTTTAAAAATTGTTGGTAAAAAAAGAGTTAGGAAAGTCACATGAAAGTTTACGAATTTGTACAACTTGTGACTCTTAATTAAATAAGGGCACTAAAATAAAAGGCAACTGCATTAAAAATTTAACAGTGACCTTACAAAATATTGCCATATTAAAAATGTTGACAAATGCATAACAATTTCGGTTAAATACATTTTTTAACGTTGTCAGGTACTTTCAAAAATAGTTGGTAATAAAAGAGTTTAGACTCTTAATTTAATTAGGACTTTTACAAGTCTAAGGCTGACCTTACAAAATATAAGTATATTAAAAGTGACAAAAGTGAGATGAGCATAATTAAATTATTTAACTTTATCACGAACTTTAAAAATAGTTGAAAGCAAAATCGAGTGTGATTTCTTTGATTGAAAAAATGTCAGGAGGAAAATGATTGTGGGCAATCAAGTATACTACGATGCTGTACCCATAAAAAACAGCATAAAACCGACGCTAGTGAAATATGTAAGAAGCCGCAGAACAGAAACTACCAGCCAAATGGGTTAACACCCAGTTTTTACCATCTTTCGGGTTCCGCCCAGAAACTCCCGCCATCTTGGCCACAATTGGCATGTCGGTGCGCGGTTTTCAACTACCAGTTCCCTGTTCCCAGTTGCCAGTTGCATCCCAAGGCCCACATCCTGCCTGGATCCTGCCTGGATGTGGGCCACAAGAGTGCGGTGGAAAGATTACCGAAAAGCGAGCGTGCAGCAAGAAAGGTAACTACCGGCGGTGGCTTTCAAATGACTGTGCCATGCAAACCAAATTGTTATCATTCAGTTTTATTGTGGTGCTCCACCAAGTACATAACTTCACGAAAGTTGAGGGTTTTAAGGTAATCTCAAAGAAATATCACAAGGAGGCATCTTAAATTCCAAGGGGAATAACATATATATATATTTTATCAGTTATTTTTGTTGAACTGAATGTGCATTTGATTTATTTGTTTAATCAGCGAATGATTAATCAAATAACTGAAATTGATTTGTTTGTTTCTGGCAATCGAATTAAGCCACAAATGTGCGCCAATAAAATGCCATTCTTCGAATGAAATTTTTAGAAGCAACCCAAAATGATTTACACTTTACAGTTCAATGAACTGACCACCTTTCACGGGGAGTGGAAAAGCCGGAAAATGGGTGGCGTTAGCTTTGGCGTTGGGTGACGAAATCGGAAAAGCGTTTGCCAGAGACACTTCAAGTGTAAATTTGATGGCCTCGAGGCGTTCATACAAGTGCAATCAATGATAAATCTCCACGCAACAATGGGAAACAGGGAAAGTATATATATAGGCCAAGCCACATATAGGCAAACAATATATATATATATATAGAAATCCATACAGCATGTGGGTGTCCCTCCCCTCCCTTTCGCTACTGCAAAGCAATTGAATTCGAGTCCTCACAAAGGAGAAATGGATGGCTACGTTTGCCGGGCCAATCGCCAGGAACGGATATGGGAAGTGAAAGCCGCGCCAACAAACACCATCCTACAAAGGCGGTCATTAGGTCGCTTTAAGTTGGCCAACATGGAACTTGGCCCAGTCCAGAAACTCTCTCATCGTCCGACTGACAAATTGCCGGGCCCGACAACGATTTCTGATGCCGCCAAATCCCCTCCCTTGGGGACGACTTTAATTCTCGATGGAGTCCAAGTGAAATAAAAAATACAAAAAAATGGGAAACCCTGGGAATCCAGAAATATATATAAAAGCGAAAATGTATTTCAATCTATGCGGCCCCAGTCCACAGGTGCCAGGGCACCTCCCTGGCCAAAAGAGATTTATGGAACCTCTCATGTTAAATACTCTGTCAGAAGACAGCAAACAAAAAGGGTTTTTACCCAAGGACGACGAAGGGATATCGATATTTCAACTGATGGATGGGGGCGGGGAAAAGCAACAGTTGAATAATTCAGGGGAATTCGAAACGGATTTTTATAGCACTTCAATATGTTAAAGAAGCGCCCCGAGATTTGTGCAGTACATTTAAAATTACAATAGGAAAACACTCTGAGGTCAGGCGATTTATGTGATAAAAAAAAAATAATGCTCCAATTAGGATTTTTATTTTAATTAAAATTGAATGAAATTTAATGTTAGGTTTTTAAATAAATTAATACACATTTTTAAGTTTCGGGTAACTTGTTCATAAGAACAAAGATACTTTGCATTGGGACAACTGGGATGAGTAAAATCATTATTACATTCTTTAGCTCCATGAATGGCTTCATGGTAATTAAAACTATGAAACGAGAATTCCATATATTCATGAGGAAATGCAAAATGGAAATGGAAAAAAAAGGCAGGGGCCCAACTTCTATCTAATCAAGTTGAGAACATCCTTTGTTGCATCCTCAGCAGCCTGCAGCTCAAAGAACTTGAAAAGTGTGTCGCAAATTTCGCATACTCAAGTGCCGAAGCTGGAACATGATATGTGTATCTCAAAAATAGTTGTGCAAGTTGTTCGCAGTTCTGCAGAATGATGAAAAATGCACTTTGTAATTCTCGTGCTCGTCAGTAGATATATATATATATAGTACAGTGTCGCCCATCCGTCGCACGGCACTTATAAATGTCACATTAGAGTCTGATTCTCGGGGAGATGGGAGTTTTAAAAGGCGCGGGGAAAGGGTCTCCAAGCTCGTTATCCCTCCGCCCCAGCCTGGGAATGGGCGTGGCCCTGGCTATATTTGCACTCACAGTTGCTGTAATATGAATTTATAGTCTCGTCACATACACTTTATCCGTGAGAATCCGTGTTCGGAAGTGGCAAGACTGGTCCTTGACAACTGCTAAATAAAGTGGATTATCCTCAAGTCCATAATGAACTGTCGTGTTCTCATTGCTTATTATTTTAATAATATTGGGTATTTATAATATTCTTTAGAGATATGTATACTAATATTTTTTAATATTTTTATTTTTTATAGAATTATATACTGGATACTAGGATACAAAAAATAAAATATCTGTTTCATATAAGTTTATTTTGATTGCCCTTTTTTAAGTAATTTAAATAAAACAAGTAAAAACGTTACAGTCGAGTTTCCCGACTGTTACAGACCCTGTAGAAATTTGGTTATAAGCAAAAAAAAATAAAAAATAAAAATATTATATTCACATCGAGTCCGGTCTGGGATTCGAACCCAAGATCTTCGCGTTTTAAGTCGAACGTCGTAACCATTCGACAAACCCAAACTTTTTGAACCGACAGCTAATACAGAATAAATATATTGAAGACGCACATTCATACATACATACATACATACATACACATTCGTATGTATGTATATGAAGGCAGTGGCAGCGCAGCTACAGCGGCACTTCCGAGAAAAATCAACCACCGAACGCAAGCGATTTACCGTTTGCGCAAATAAACACATTTTTTGTGTTTAGCGCCTGTAAACTTTAGGTATTTATTGTGCGCTTTCTAATTAACCAATCTTGATGAAATTTTCAGGATCGGTAGAAATCTATGCTCCAATTGCATGTGTATTTTTAAAAAAATTTTAGCTTGAAAATTGTGCAGTGCAGGGCAGTGCAAAAATTCAAATACAAATTGCGGGGGCGGTGGGCGTGGCACCGACTTAAAAAAATAAACTCTAATTTACTCAGTATTAGAAGAATCTACACTGGTAATGCGGTTCTTCTAGCTCTTACAGTTGCTGAGATCCGTGTGTTCATCCGGACGGACAGACGGACAGACGGACAGACGGACAGACGGACATGGCTATATCGACTCAGCTCGTCATGCTGATCAAGAATATATATACTTTGTGGGGTCTGCCACGCCTCCTTCTGCCTGTTACATACATTTGCACAAACTTAATATACCCTTTACCCTTTGGGTACAGGGTCTAATAATTAAGGTGATTATATTTTTTAATTTTTATTTAATAAATAGAAGCATAGTAGAATAGTAACTTAAGTTTATTTTTGGTATGCAATTTTATTTGCCCTTTTTTAGGTAGTTATAATATATCATAAAGTCGACTTTATTTTGACTTCTTATTAAACAATTATTTGAGAATACAGAAATCTTTTGATTCTCCTTTTGAAACTACCTAATTATTTAGATATATAAAAGGATACTAGGATACTTATAAGAATATTTTGTAGAATAATATCATAAAGGTGATTTTATTTTTTATTTATTATTCAATAGTTTTTGAGAATAGTAGCAGAGAGATCTTTTCACATAGTGAAATCCTATTAAAATGTGCTCCATTTGATAAGTTCTCTTTCGATTTTGGTGTTCTGTAATAATAAATAAAAATATTTAATAAAATGTTTGAAATATAGCAATCCATTAATAACCTTTTGGGAAATATTTTGTTCCTGGTTATTGTGTGGAATTTCAAGTTTTAGCTGTGGCTGCTTAATTTCTGGGTTTTCCTTTCGTATTAAATCAATTGCGTCGTTTAAAAAATTGCTATTAACTTTACCCATAGCCAATCGAAGAAGTTTTAATTTTTTGCAGCTTGCAATGATTTTAAGGAGTGCATCTGAAGTGTCCAAGGAGCAGGACATCCACAGGCATAGTTCCTCGAGGTGTACAAGTCGACTCAGAATCTCCACGCACTCCGTTGTGGAACAGAAGCACTTTAGGTGCCTTAAACTCTGGATACCAATTAATTGGCTGGCCTCCTGTAAATTGAGACTTCCCCCATCGATGGACAGGTGAGTCATCTTTGGATTGATGGCCAGATGAGAGAGGAGTTGCTGGAATGAGCCACTCCTGCGAATCCCGAAATGGGAGAGCTCCTTCAGTTTCGGGAGTTTAGCCAGAGGCTTGTAGGCCGAGGATTCTGCTGTCATGCCAAATTTAAGTACTTCTAGATTTTTACAGTGCGACACAATATCTCCCAGATTGCCCTGAACACAGGAATAACCGAGATGGAGACTGCGGAGATTCCCATTGGACTTGCAACATTTCACCAGAGTCGAAGATGAGATTTTTGGAACGAGCAACTCCAGGCTTTCAATATGCTGCAAGTGAGCCAAACGATCCACACAGCAGTCAGTAACTAAAAATGTGAATATTAATAACAATTTTAAGCCATCAACCAAATGCATCTCAGAATATATTTAGTTACCAATTACATTTTCTTACCATCTCTGGCCTGAAGTTGAACATTCCTGAGCTCTGGCAAATATCTGATGGCCAGAAGTATTTGATCAAAGGGTTTTTTAATCGGTGTTATGAGCAATCTATGCTGTTTTATCACTAATTGTTCCAATCGATTCATCCCAGCCAAGGTCTGGCAGAGGATGCCAAAACAATTTACAGGTGTCTTGCAGTAATAACTCGTAGAACACCTGGACGTATTGAAATGTTCCAAATCGATGGTTAATGTTTTCACCGTCTCACGACATGTGCAAAACTCTATCAACTCCTGCCTTGTACTAGTCTCATTTATCGTATATTCACTGTACTTGGAGCCAGTCTTAGTTATAACAATATCACGAAATCTATGGCATACTTGGGCGAAACTATTGCGATCTTCTTTAGGCAAATATTCGAATATATAATACAAACAGTCGTCGTAGAGATCAACAATATTTTTGCCACCCATTTTGGACAGCGATCGAACCGATACTAAATCGAAATGTTGTTTGCAAAACAAAGTCTATCTAAAACCACGTCGTTTCTCGATGTTATGAGTAGTTTTATACTATTACTCACCAAGATTAGATACGTTCCCGTCTGCAATTGGCCGGTAAACCAGTTAGCGTGGCTTTATTGTGGCACTGACCTATCGCAAAAAGTGCTTTGTTGATGAAATTAAAAGCGATTGATTTGAAATCAAAAAAGCTTTGTGTTTCAAGATATAGAAAAGCTTTTTTGAAAGTACTCAATGCAATCTAACGAATACTAAAAAATAGTATTGCATTTTTAGCCGTTTAAAAGTAGGCTTTATTTTTTTGTATCTCAAAAATTATTTAAACAAATCTTAGAAAGCAGATTTTATAAAATGGTAATGATTTTTTTTCTTCTTCAAATTTTTCTGAATTTATATTTAAAATTCTGATATAGATAAATTATCTTTTCATGACTATGTTTTAAAGGGTTTTCAATATTACAGGTTTCTTTTGCAGGTGTAAGCAAACCTATTATAAAAAACTTGTAATTGAATTTTTTATAATGCGCTGCGCTGCTATCACGCTGTCTGGGCCACATCCTAGTCCACAACCTAGCCCCCAGATCTGCCCACATCCTAGCCCACATCCTAGCCACCATCCCAGCCCCCATCCTCGCCTTAGTCCTGAACCATAAAATACCTGCGCTGGAGGAGCTGAAAGTGGAACATTTAATAGGTGAGACCATAAATTCGCCAGCTACAATTTGGGAAAATTCTAGGGGGATTGGTTACGGCTACATCGATGATAGCCGGTTCCAGGTCCTTCTCCTTGTCTCGCCGGGTTATTGGTAACTTTCGGGGAAATTGACGCAAATTGGGGCTATTAAATTTTGGTGGATGAAGCTAAAAGGGAAATGAAAAACCGTCAAGAATCAGCGAAGGTAATTATAGTCACCCTTTACCTTCGGTCGATATCGATTAAGTTTTCATTCTTTTCTTGGAAATGGGTTTCTTTCGTTTTTTCAGTTTTTCATTTTGACATGTTTTTGATTTAGTTGCTCACCCACAAGGATATATATATTAGTTTTCGCTCCAATGATCTGTCAGCGCTTGTCGACTGTTCAGATATTTGAGTAATTTAATCAGACGCAGGCCTAATGTGCGAAAAAGATGACAGGCCATGTGTTTGGTTGTTCTGCCCTCCCAGCCCCCGGGGCAGGACTTGGCCAGGACCTCTGATATTGTATTATATATTTTATCCTCCTTTTTAGCCGTATCTGTTGTTTCTGCTGGGCAAATGAGAATACGACATTTGCATAAGTAAGAAAGTGTGAAAGTGAAACTGGGCCTCCGAGAATCCTGCATCTGTATCTGTATCTGTATCTGTATCTGTGTGCGTTTGTATCTCACTCTGTTTTGCCCGTAAGCCGTTTTGCGCTTTTTGACAAATGACTTAAAGCCTTTTGGGTATCCAACCGTCGGGCCCTGAGAAGGGTTTAAGTAATTTGCTGAGACTCTTGAATATTGAATGCGAATGTGGACCACGTGCAGGGACACAACCGAATAAAAATGAAATATCTTCGTGGCGAAATAAAAAATAAACTGGAAAGGAGGGGAAAAAAAAAGTTTACGCGCTGCCATGTCACAAAATGCTTTATGTCCGAAGATGTTGAAATAAAATGCTCTTTTAAATTATGGCGCTGCGTAACACCATCAGATGGGACATCAGCATTTCATAAACCATTAAATATCCAATGAAGAAGTGAGAGAAACAAGTGATGTGTTATATATAAATCAAATAGGGAGGTATTAAATGGGTATTTGTGGAATTAAATTAATATATAATAATTAATCTAGAATTCTGTAAAATATTTAAAAATTTCATAAACCATTAGAAAATCCAATGAAGAAGTGAGAGAAATAGGAGATGTGTTATTCATAAATAAAATTAAATAGGTAAGTATTAAATAGGTATTTGTAGACTTAATACATAATAATAAATCTAGAATTCTAAAAAAGTATTAGATATAAATATGAATATTAAAGTGAAACTATAAAGAATATTATAGTCTATAAACACGAATTACAAATGAGATAATAATATTTTGATTAGTTTTTTATAATTTAGTTGATATTTGAGGGTTACTGAATACCCAGCATAAATATTAAAGATCCGATTTTGTCAGTTGTCGACCTTAAATAGGGTAAAACCCCGACTGAATGCACATCTGTCTTTCATGGGGCATAATGAATATCTTCCCCGATATGAGTTCATATTGGCTTATTCGCGTTGTTTGGGCACAGTTTCATTTCGGTTTTATTGCACCAAGTTGCGACGATGTCCGACGTGGTCCCCAAGGCGGCAGGACGAAGGAGGTGTGCGTTTAATCCGGAAACTTATTTA
The DNA here is from genome assembly GCA_021224005.1 of Drosophila setifemur. Classification (NCBI taxonomy): domain Eukaryota; kingdom Metazoa; phylum Arthropoda; class Insecta; order Diptera; family Drosophilidae; genus Drosophila; species Drosophila setifemur. The sequence goes on from JAJJHY010008789.1 coordinate 9,806,995, forward strand.
TGTATGCCTTTCCGGTCGTTTTCCTTGCCCGACGCATTTCTCGCATGTGTAAGTTCGTTTATTGTCGCACAGACAATCGCACAAACAAGAGTGCTTCAAGCGGCAGGAGGAGGAGGAGGAGGTCCTGGAGCTGGTCGTGGATGTAGGATGTGGGATGTGGGATGCGAAGATATATATGCCATTCTTATGACACGCCCGCGCCCACACTTTCACTTTACATAAGTCCTTTGTAGTACTAACGCTTCGAGCGCGTCCTGCCGGAGAAGGACATCTAGGATGGCTTGGGTGGCTTGGTGTGGCTTGGGTGGAGTGTGAGCGAGTCCTTGTGTTGACAACACTTGGTAATTCCTTGCATACACGCACTTTGACTGCAAGACACTATTATCCAATGCCAGCGCACACGCATTTATCCACTAGATACTCCCCCGTTTGTGTGTGCCCCAACGGGCAACTGGCTTTGAATTATTTAAAATTGTTTCTTTGGGGGCCACTGTAATGGGATGTGACTGTGATAAATTCATAAAGGTGCAGAGATATATAATATTTACGGGTTATTATTGCGTGTCCTCGGCCTTCGGTCCTCTTCTTAAGCCAAGTTTATAGAATTTAGTTTGATTGTGTTTCTTTGCCTTGCCCTGAAGTACCTATATTTTCTATGATTTTTGATAATTTATTGAAATGATTTTTAATATATTTACTTACGGGAATACATTAGTTATTCTTTAGTTAACAATGGAATTTATTTATTTTTTATATACTATATTTTTTTATTAAATTCATTTAGCTTTTCATTTTTTGCTAATAATACGTTAAGTTACTGATTTGCTTCTAGGATATGTAACTGCTAAAACTTACATAAGATTCTTAATTGGCCTTTGGTTTTAGCCAAGCTTATAGAATTTAGTTTGTTTGTATTTTCTTGCCTTACCTTGAAGTAGCTATATTTTCGATAAATACTATTGGTAATTTATTTCTTTTGAAATACCTAAATTTTCACTTTGGTAACAAAGGTATTTATTTATATATATTATACTGTTATTTTGCAACCATCGAATTATGTTTATTATTTTCATCAAGTATTTAACATCTAACTTAAAAATAGTTGAATTTATTGATTTGCCATTTAGATATGTTACTGAGATATCTGCTCAAAGGTGTTGAAGATAATTAAGATTCAATTTAACTGTCTAGAGGCAGGTGAGGGCCTCCTTGGTAGAAAAGCTTGCGTTGGTTGCAAGAACCCTTGCTGGGTTAATTTAATTAACGGCAAGGTAAAGAAATTACTGAAAAGTTTTCAGCTGCGGCTGGCGGAGACCTTCGCGGAAAAGGAAAATGGAAAATGGAAAATGCCTGGCACTGGGGCCATAGATCAAAGCACGCCTGCTGAGCACAGCTTTTCCACCTTGTAGTCCTTGTATTTGTGTATCCTATACCAATAGCTTACAGGTGTGTGTGTGTGTGCGTGTGTGTGTGAGTGTTTGTGAGTGTGTGTGAGCTGTCAGCAGGTGCGAGCTGTGCGTGTGTATGGGTGTGTTGAGCCTTCTCCGGTTTATACCCAAAGTAGGTCAGTAGTAGTGCCGTGCCAATAAAAGTTAATGCTTCCAGGTGAGTGTGTGTGTGTGTGTGTGTGTGTTCCACATATGTTCCTGTGAGTGCATGTGTGAGTGGGTATCTGTGTGGGATGTACATCCTGGCCTGTTGATATTTTTTTAATATTTATAGAATTTTAAAATGCCTGTTAAGTGTAGATATTAAACATTTAAATTCAGCAACCAGGCAGTGCTTTAAGTTATTTGTTTCAACAAACTTTGTTTATTGTGCGCAATAAAAATGAAATAATGCCACTAGAAAATGCTTGATTCAACATTTTTCCATTCGTTGACATAAAATATATGAAAAGTAGCAATGCTTTCAGTTGCTTTCCAGTTAAGACTTTGTATTTTCTATTTGTCAGGCTGAAAGATCCCCAACCTGGTCAGTCAGGGATATATATCTTTGATATATCATCATATGCAGCATCATATTCAAGACTGTCCCAATTTTTATATATTCCCATAACGATTAATTTTTCTTTAGCATGTAAATGTCCCTCATCTAAACACACAAATGTTTTTGTTTTTTTTTTGTTTAAGGGAAATTTCTTGTTTATGTTTTTCCCAAAAATTCGAACACGTTCCCCTGAGGCTAGGGAGACGAAAAAAAATAAAAAAAATGTAAAAGTAAAAAAGTCAAAAGAACGTTGCGGGGCATTTTTCCGAGAATGCCGCACAGCATTTTCAATTATGCGAAACTCGCAACTGTTAATGAAATGTGTCAGAAACAATTTGGCATAATTTTTCACTTAAAGCTGAAAACGAAATTTATAATTAGAAAATGGTTTTTGAATAGAGGGAACTCACCAGAGTGAATTCAAAATAAATGAAATGAATTTTCACCTGTTGGGCAATTGGGGGAAAAATCAAATGACTTTATTTATATATTTTCCGTACAATGACAGGGGAAAGAACTCGCAAAATGGCAACTGGCGGCGACGGAAATGCATCAAGTGTGGGCACAAAGCCGTCAAGCGAGTGCCACGAATAACGGAAGTGGGCGGCTGGAGATAAATATGGTGGATGAAGGATAAGTTGGCGGGCAGGAAACGGCCACGCGACATCCATTGTGTCCTTCGAAGGATGAGGGAGAAGGGCTGGCAACGGAAATTATTGTCTCTATTTCAGATTCCCGCCTGACTGTTTGTTTGTTGGCTAAACTTTTCCTTGTGCTACATTTCAAAATGGTTATTATTGAAACAAAATCCCGGATAATGATGGCAATTAGTTGTTTGTATGTTTATCGCCTTAAAGAATGTTCAATTATCTTGTCGCACAAGTGTTGAAAATTGATTGGTTTAATAGAGTTCCCGAAAGGATCAAAGGACCATGCAAAAACGTGTGACCTTTCCACTGTCTACAGTCTTAACTTACCTACATCGCCCCGGGAGGAGGGCACAAAGATTTTGGGGCCAGTCCTTGTTTGGCCTGTTGACTCGTCGACTCTTGAGCTCCTGACATTTGTGAGGCATTCTTGTAATTGGATATTTCGAAAGATTTTAAAAAGCTGTGCAAATTTCGTGCCAAGATGCAGAACTTTCTGAAGTGTTTCAATTAAAACTTGCTCAACTTGTTGACAGTTATCGAACACAAAGTCATCGGGGTTGCAACCAGCCCCAGCTGGTTCAGGCCAGCTCTGTCAGACCCAACTCCTCAATCCCCACTCCCGGATAGTGAACATTCTGAACATTCTGAACACATCCTGTCCGCCCTGACAGCCGGGGGCTTCCCAAACTAAACTACACAACAAAAAGACATTGATGATAGTTCTTAATGTCATTGTTGAAGGGCTCCCAGTTTACCGGGAGCCAGACATTTGAGCAATTTCATTGATATTTTGCAAGGAAGTGCACTTGCCAGGGGGAAAATTCCCAGCAATAAGCAGACAAAGGACTTTGAATTCAATGACTGACTTCCGACGTCTCTGTCTCTCGGAGAGTTTTTCTTGTGGTTAAAATAAAGTTGAAAGTTATATTGGTTGGGTTGTTTGGGGATTAAATTTAACCAAATATAATTGATTGGTACTAGACTTGTTTCTAGTTTAACAGATTGTTGGGTTACTCTTTCTTGATTTACACATAAGTTAAAAAAATGTACCTCATTTAATAGTTTTTTTCGGCCACCCATATTAATAGTCATTTTATCATTTATATACATTTTTTTTTGTAAATTTTTTGGTATGCTGAAAAAAAGATTTATTGCATTTTTCACTGCTATTTAAAAAGTCATTAATGAGTGGCTGAAAAAATGAATTCAATGTTTGACTCACATTAATTCAATGACTTTGTCTATTGATGTAAAATGGAGCAATTGACCTATTTCGAGAGGCAAGCAAATTAAATCGAGAGACCTGGCCGCCTTTTGAAAGCTTTCCATATTGTGCGGATTAATTTCAGGCCCGGCTCAAATCTGAAATTTATTTTGGAATTATAACGTAAAATTGCGCAGTACCACACACACACACACTCGCGATGAGATTGTTCCCGTCAAATAACACATAAATAATCCAATTAATTGACACGCGCGACACGGGTCTTCCCTCTGGGACATCGAATAATTGGTTTAAGGCCGAAGGCATCGCTCCGTCCCGGCTCTCAAAGTGGCGGTTTTTAGTTTCAGATACACATTTTCAGGTGTAGTATCCCCCCCCACCTTCGGACAGGCTAATTGGTAACACAGAAGGGTTTATAATTGGCCTGGCGGATCGCAGTTCAATTTCAGAACCCATGTAATTGAAAGGGTTCCCTGCGGATAGGATACCCAGTAGTAGGGAACAAAATATGTTTGGCTTAAAATTAATAAGACCATAAGAAGACACAATTTTCCGTACCATTAGTCACAGAATTAACTATCGAAATCAAATGAAGTTTAATGGTTGAATAACCACCAATGGACAGGTTCACAGCGTCATAATTACGTTAATACGAGTATGTGAGACCAAAAAATATCCCGCGATTATATCCATTGACACTTTTTTCCGCAATGTTTTTATTTTTTCACAAATTTTTTAAATGAAGTTAACTTGCTGACTTTAACGCTTGAATTGAACACCCAAAAGCCGGCGAACCGATAAATACGAGTTCATAATTCTTCGCAATGCATTTTGTAATTAAGAGCGCAAATATTTATGCCTGGCTTGAGGGATGATATTTTTGTTGTTATTGTTGTTGTTTGTTATTGCATTAAATACATAATTAGCGCAGCTCTTTTGTGTGTAATGGGTTTTAATAAACTTTCAACATATGCCTTAAATAAATACATCACATAATGCGTTGACCTATACGGCCTTGATGGAAATAAATGTACTCAACGACTGGCTTTCAAGAGAGCCGTAAAATCGGCAGCAGATAAATGAAAGCATTTTATAGGCCATGCTCACGGCTTTTTGTCCCACTCTTAGTATGCTTTTTTTTGGCCCCAACATATATATATGCATACTATATATATATGGGATTCCTGCATTTTTTCTCGCAGCTCTTATCGCTGGGTATGCGAATGGAAAAGCCGCCTCGAAATGTGAGAATTCATTCAATTGCAATTGCAAATTTGTGTCACTGAACTGTGAAACAATAAAGATTATCCTGGCCGGAGATGAGAATGCGATGTATGACCGGGTTTCGGTTACCAATTTAAATATCACTGGTCGTGACTTTCAAAGGAACAGCAAAAAAAAAATTAAATAAAATAAAATCAAAGGGATGCGATTTCTCGTCAACTGGTTGTTTAATGTGATTATCTGAAGCTGTCAAGGAATGCTTATTAATAATTACGTAAATTAACAAACATTTTTACATTTCTGTTCTTCCTTTAACACTAAATTTCATTTAAATTAAATTAAAATATCCAAGTTGTAGTTAAAGGTTAAAAACTAATTTTTGTCGCCCAAATTAAAGGGTTGAAAAGGCTTTCCGTGGCTTATAAATTAGATAAATTTAGTTTAAATTTATACTAAAATAATAAATATAAATTCTTTCTATAGCATGAATTCTAGCAATGATAAATAATTTTCTGAAATTAAATTAGAACATCCAAATTGAATTAAATGTTTTAATGTATGTAATATTTTATATAAAAATGTTTGTTCCTTAAAGCTTGTAAAAAAGTTTTTTCATGGTTTATAAAGTGTTTTAATTTAGTAATAAATTTATACTTTAAATTTAAGTTGAGTCATTGAATTGTAGTTTTCCTTTAGGCATATATAGTACTATATATAAGTTCCTTTGCAACGAGAGGCCCAAACTAATGAAAAGCCACAAAACCATAGACTGAGTTGCAAGAAGCCGGTTTCACAGATGAGTGCTAGCAATCACTGATTGACTGATTGTCTGATTAAAAGTGGATTGAAGTGACCTGGTTGATTGCCGAGTTCTTTGTGTTTTGTGGGCCACTGTGTTTGCACTGGCTTGGGCTGAGGTCCACATTAGGATTGGCTTTCCACTCGACTCGAAATGGGAATGGGAGTTGGATGTTGGGTGTTGGGAGGCGTTTGAAGGGGCTATTTGCATGGCACTCAACTACTTTGCAGATTTGCTCGAACTGCATATTTGTGTCGGCATATTTAATTAGCAGCAGTCTCACAAATTGCCCGACAGCTGACAAATTATGCCATTGTGTCCCGTCTGTCTGTGGAACATTCACTAATGCACTCGGCCTCAATTATTTACCATGGCATTGTCTCTTTCTCTTTCTCTCGATTTCGATGAGTTTTCAGTGCGTAAATAAAACAAAGACTGCTCGATGCTTAGTTTGCGCACATCACACATCACACACGGCGTATACGCAATTTGCATAGCCCCTGGGCACTTTCAACACCGCAACGCACACACACAAACAGTCACATGTGGAATTACTATCTAATGCCAAGTGTGCCAGCTGTTGTCTATAAAACGTCAATTTCAATTTGTATCTGGCTTAAAAATCCCAACACAGGCCGAGGGGCGATTATATTCAATTTCCGAATAGTTGCAAGTATTTCTGGTAGGCACTTTCCCTCGGCTCATTTTCAACGTTGTTGTATGCTAAAGTTATGTGTCCTACCTCGACAGTTTCCTCGTGAGTTTCCCAAATGTAATTATTTAATTATGACTTAAGCTTCTGCGTCATGAAATTTCGTCCAATTGCATTTCCCTAAAATAAACATCTGCCTTTTCGGCCAGGTGATGCAGGGATGAGTGCGACAATCTTGTAAATTGTATGGGAAATGTAAACGAAATTGCAATGTATAAACGTGTGATTTTCCAGCCTGTCACTGAATATTTATTTATTTAATTTCATACATTCAAGCTGCAATGCAATAATATTGTCGGCAGATGCAATTGAGTTTATTTAATTGTCTTAATTGCTGGCTTTAACGTTGTTCTTATTTATATTTATTGTATTTCCAAGACACCTGATGATGATTTTGGCATTTCAAAAATGATTTATGGAGGTATATTTTTTTGATTATTAAATTTAATAAAATATATATTATAGTAACTAAAATATACCACCCCCTTCCCAAGAATTAATAAAAATATAGCAACAGTCCTCATTCGTAACACTTAGATTCATATGCTTGTAATATCTTGTTATGAGTTCCATCTAAAATAAATAGAAATTAAATAGACAAATAATGTTTTATGCAATGATCAGAACTCACCTGTTCGGTGGATAGATAATTGGTAGTTTCGAGGCTTAAACACACATTTAAAGGGACCTTGTTAAATGGATTTCGATTAATTTTAATTGCATTATTAATGCTTGCCAGGAATTCTTCAGTTACATTGCGGCACAAAAACTTAATTTCCAGCGAATTAAGCTTTTGGCAGTTCTTCAGGATGGGACCTAGACATTCAGCAAAGTTGGTATCCTTGGTATCGTGTGGCGTTAGTACGGCTATATGATTAAGATCTGACAACTGAGCTAGGGGTTCGATATATTTAAAATCGATAAATCCGCACGAGAACCGCCTCAGAGATTTTAGCGAAGTCAGAGCTTCGAAAGAAGTTCCCGAATCAATCGCTGAACCAATATAAATCTCCTCCAGAGTCCTCGAGTGTTCCTTTGCCAGTTCGTGAAGAAGTTCTTGGCTCGGCTGCCGAGTGGCACAAAATGTAAATTCGGTCAAGTTTTTGACCAGTGGCAGTGGGAATTCCTGTGCCCAATAATCACTATCATACAAAATGTGGAGACTTCGCGTTTTGGTATCCAATTGGATTGTGCACGCATTGCATTTGACTTCTATGCCAAGCTCCAGAAACTTGACCAAAGCTAAGTCCATTGATATTATCAAGTCGTTGGACAGCCAGAGGCTTTTCAAATTCTCGATTTTAAGAAAAATGTCAACATTGACAGACCGATAGAGTTCCGCATCGGTTGAGTCAATACCCAGATGACCTCCAGCTGTAAGGGTCATTCTCGTATCAACTCCTGAGATAGTAACTCGTTTCTTAAGCAGTTCAACTACATCATCCGAAACCAAATGCCCCCGGTTGAGTAGGGTTACTTGTTGGAGGGAGCTGATCTGTTTCAGGTGACCGATACTACTTAGGTAACAAAGGCCGCACTCCAACATTCTCAGGCCTTTAATTTTGACGATTTCACAAACCGTTTCATCATCGATGTCAAACTTTAAAATCAATTTAACGAGTGTGGATTTTTTCTTCTGGGACAAGGCCTTCAAGAGTTCGAGAACGGGAATAAGATTCCTGACTTCGTAGTCCATTCTGGCTCTTTTAGCAGCGAATTCTGGGGAGGATTGCCAGTCGTATTCCACAACTGAACTTGGGGGTTTCTCGATCTCCAATCGCTGCAAGCTACTTAGATTTGCCAACCTGACATAATCCATATCCCAGGCATTATCGTTTAGTATGAACTTCAGGTTCTTCAGCTTTGGGCAATTGGGAACGATTTGAGTTAGTCTTCCATGGTCGGTGAAGTGGTAACTATTTATTTCCAAGTCCACAAGTCCTGGATTATTTATGCAGAACTCTTCCAAATCGGCCATGTCGAACGAAGCAGTTAAACGTAACTTGGATATATTTCGAAAGTTACCAAGATCATTTATCTTACGATCTGCAATGTTAAAAAAGTCTTTTCAATAGGAAAATCGTTATATCATGATCATGTACCCGATATATTCACAATAAGCTCTTTGATTTTCGGAATATCTTTTTCTCTCAGAATTATTGTCTCTTTTCCATCTGCAATATATTATTTAGTTTATATAATAGTTAAAATATGATACGTTTTTTTTTTGTTTACTTGCAATGTTTTTAATAATCTGTTTTAGCTTTACAGAAATTGTTGAATCCATATTTATAAATTCCTTTCTCATGGCATCCCCCTGAATGTTGAGCTCTGCAATATTTGGAAAATTTTAGATACATTTTATGTGAATTATAAACTTAATTGCCTGAAATTTCCACAACAATCTCTTTCACTTTCTTAGTCCTTCCTTGGTCCAAAGTCACATATTTCACCCGATCAGAATCTTCACGATCTATCATTAGGAAAGTATTAATTACAATTAAAAGAAAACTCATAAAGATAGTACCTCTTATATCCACAATTATTTGAACTTTAATAGTTTCGTTGGAGTCAAAAATAAAAAATTCCTTTCCATTCACATTGCACCATATCTCGTTCTCTGAAATTTCTTTGATATTACAGATCAATAAAATATATTTATTTGTGATCTACCTGTCGTATCAACGAAAATGTCGTTAAGTTTCGGAATAGTTTTTGGATCTAAAATCAATAGGTTATTGCGATTAGCCTTCTTCTGCAATTCAACTTCTGAAATATTGAAAACGCATAAGTTATGTTTATAGAATTATTATCAAATCCACTTACCTGCAATGTCTATAATGACCTCCTTAATTTTTGAACTAATTGGCGGACAAATCATAGCATCACCCTGTTTACAAATATCTACAATTTCCAATGACATTAGCTAAAGTGATATAGTAGATATAATTCATATACCTGCCGTTTCCTTGATCAACTCCTGCAAGTTTTGAATAACTATTGGGTCCAAAATTATGAATTCCTTTCGGGACTTTTCGCCTTGTATTGCTTTTAATACATCTTGAAAAATATCATCATGATCCACCACAAATTCCTGGGGCTCGTACTCCAATTCGATGCAATCGAGACTCATTTTGTTCATCATGGTGGAAATGTTTATGTCGATGTAGCTTTCCTTCTGTGCCGAGCTGGCTTTCTTGAGTGCATCGTGTATCCTATTGAACTTGACGGTTATTTTTTTGTCCGGGAACAACCGCTTCTCGATTTCTAGAAGTTCATACATCGGCCTCGACCAATTCCAAACTATACGGTCAAAAATGTGGCTGGCCATAGCGAAGTTTAATATATCCAAATACTTGATGGCCGCGATGGATTCATTGCCATTCCGATGGTCACAATTCCATTTCACATAGTCGAGTATGCGACACTGTTCGAAATGGGGAATGTCGGTTATTTTGGTCATCGAATCGATTAGTTGTATATGTTTCAGTTCGATTATTATTGCCAACTCTTTTTTATTTTTAGCGTTTTTACTTTATGCACTTATTATTTTAAAGCATTTAGATATTTCTTTGTTCAGTTTACTATTGCCGGCACGACCGACTCCTTCTGAAATACCATTAACACTGGCACTTTTGCTGAGAGGAATGGCGAATGTTTTGATTAGGATTTGGAATTATAAAATACCCTATTTTAGTGGGTGGTTTGGTTTTCTCGAATATTTGAAGATCGCAAATAAATTTAAGTTAATCGGATGAATACTTTAAGAGATCATTTCAAAAAAGCTTCATTTATAAATATCATTAAGGGTATTTGATTTTATTTACCGGTTTTTTTTGTAATTTAAAAAAAATTTAAAAAACTTGATTTATTGTTCTTATAATAAAATTGTTGCAGGGTATTTAACAGTCGGGCAACTCGACTGTAATATTTGTTCTTGTTATCGCTGAAGCCGTCAAAAACGGAATCCAAACAAATAAGTTTTTTATTCCTCATTTGTAAGTATGTATGTATGTACGTTAGGGTGGGCCTCATCAAGCTATAATTAAACATTTTATTTTGTGTTTGTATATTACATTTATAAAAAAAGTGGAAAGTAATAAGCAAGAAAGGAATACTCGAATAACTTTTGCCGGCCGATTGCTCTCTAGGATAAAGAGGTCAAGTTTTTAAAAATTTTTAATTAATCTTTATATTCATCATTTTCCGTGAATGAATTAATGAACTTTAAAAACAACTGTTATGCGCAATGTCGCAATGTTCCTCATATATAGGGATAATGGTTAAAAAAATTATTATTTTAAATATTATTTAAAAATTGTTGTACTTAGAGAAAAAACACTGTTAAAGATTTAAAAATGATTTCTAAGATATTCCAGTTTTTGCCAAGCACACCCTAAATCAAAAAGAAAAGCAGAATTCATAAATGTTTTTTTTTACCAGTTGAAAGCTTTTAAGCTTAAATACATATATATATATAAACATTTGTATATATTGTTAAGCGATTGCGCGAATAGCTAACGAAGAGTGATAAAGCTTTTAATAAAAAAATATGCATTTTTATACCCTTGCAAAGGGTATTATAATTTTGACCAGCTTGTAACGCATTGAAGGTCACATCTCCGACCCCATAAAGTGAATATATATATATTCTTGATCATCATCGCCAGGCGAGTCGATCTAGTCATGACCGTCTGTCTGTCTGTTCATCTATCTATCTATTTCCACGGATTGATTCATTGTTTGTAATAACTTTATTAACCACTCTTGAAAGTCTTAAGAATATTGGGTGAAATTGGAAATTAACTATGAAATTGTTAACTCTAATCAAATCCATATTAGAGATTATTCAAATCTAAAAGATGTTAATGAATTTATAATAAAATCTTTCTGCCTCGGCTGGAAAAAGTATACTTTCTATCGATGTATAGAATTGATTTGCTTTGCTTGTTATAAGAATGTAGGGGACATACAACAAAAACGATTCAAGAATATAAAAATTTCCCAAAAAATTTTCCCAAATAAAGTGATATCCCAACTTTGAATGCAATGTTAATTTTTATAAAAATAAAAAAAAACATAAAACTAAAAACCTATATTTTGCGTTATCCACCTACGATGGGCGGCCACATGTTCATAGACAGAGGGCTTTCCCTTCTCGCAGCCAGCTGCCGAACCGAAGGATACGATTCCAACCTGGGTGTTGCCGATGGTCAAAGGACCGCCGGAGTCGCCTCTGCAGGGGGAAATGCCGTTAGAGGTTAAAGTGCACATTTTGCGTAAAAAGATTATGCCGGTGTTTAATATTTGTTGGCATTCTTGAACGGAGATGGTCTTAAGGTCGGCATACTGCAGTTTGGAGGAAAGGGTGTTTGAGCTGTCGGAGGTCACTCCCCAGCCGGAGACGCGGGCAATGGTGCCCTCTGGGACATAGCTGAACATCATTGGCAGGTCGATCTTTTTAATAAGGTCGGTGAAGTCAACGGGGGGAATGTTGATCAGGGCGATATCGTTCAACAGGAGCAACTGGCTGAATAGGGGATGCAAGATGAATTGCGAGCTGTTCACGGTGACATTATTTGCTGATCCGGAGAGCGTGATTGAACCCATTACGATAACGGCGGAGTTAGCTCTGAAACAGGGAAATCGGGCATTAAGTTCCGAATGCTTTTAAATCCTTTGACACTCTTCTCACCCGATTAAGCAGTGAGCGGCGGTCATCACCCATTCGCTACTGATGAGGGAGCCTCCGCAAAACCTGCTCCCAAAGAGGCCATACAAATATATTCCCACTTGGTAGGGGAACTGGCCCTCGTAGGCGTCCTGGCCATTGGTGATACGACCCTCGATGGAGGAGGCATTGCGGACCATGTCCTTGGGATGCACGGGCGCCACCTGGGGCAGGAAGCCTGCGGATGCGGAGGCCAGGACCAGAACGAGAACTACAAGCACTTTCATTGCGAAACGAAACGAATGATTCTCCCCAACCAGAGCCAGTCGTTTTATACCCATTTCTATCGGCACAATCCTCGGAGAGGTTGTAAATTAAAGCCTTATCAGGCCTCTTAGTCCAATTTTTAGGATATAATTATATGGTCAGCGACCGATATGGTGCAGCGAAGTCTGAAGATTGTAATGGCAACTTTTTAATCGTTCAAAGTTGCGGGTCGCATTTTAAAATTAAGATTATATTTTATGGCCTCGAGTTTTTAATTAGCTCAGATTGGTCTCAGCAACAAAGAATTATTTGCTGCACTGCAAAATGTACTGCACAAATTGGCAGTTTGACCATTAGCTCATAGAACCCAATAAAAAAAAGAGAATACCCAACTGGGAAGGAGAGGGGGAAATGCGATGGAACCGATGGACATCATTAGGGGGCATAAGTTGTGGACATAGCAGCGATTTATGATCGCTTAAGTTTGCAGCAGTTAAAGTTTGTTTAAAGTAGTTGCCGCTGCAAAGTGAAACTGGCAGCTGCACTTAATTTGCAGTCAGCTCATTTGTTTTGCCAATCTCCCGCACCACCGACATTATTTTCTATCCCACAAGTCTGAGGCATCGTGAATTTTTTTCCCAGCCCCTTTCTCGTTGCCCCAACATCTCTATCTTATAGTATGCTGCGCGGTTAGTAGGGAATATGGAGTAAAAAAAAAAAAACTGAAGGGGAAACTTTAGAAGCCGCTCCTTCTTGTTGTCCCACCTAACCGCATTCCTGCTCACCTCCTTCGCACACTGAGAGAATCAGTTTAAGTCCGGGCTAAAAAAATTATAACCAAATTTGCGCGTGACTTTCAAATAATTCTCTAGGCATTTTATAGTACAAAAATGTTCGACTAGTTCGATCAACTATTTAATTGGCAAAATCCTAAAGAAATCATTCGGGCTTTCTTTCAATGTTCGGGGCGTGTGTAATCTACTCAAAGCAAATAAATTTTTAATGCTGACTAATGTAGAAAATGCGAGCAGAAATTTACCTGGCAAACTATGAAGTTTATACTTTACACCAGCCTTGTGCCAGGATCCTTCGTCCTTGCTACAGAATCGCACAAATTGAAAGGGAAGCCGCCTTGGCTCCGGCTTATTTGCTGGAAGTTAAGAAATCATTTTTCAGACTTATCCCGCCCAGAGCTTCGGTTTCTTGTATTTTTTTTTTATTACCCGCCAGGCTAATGATGCATTTATAAATGCCTTTGACCCAATTGTTCATGTAAAAAAGTTGTCAGCCTTGCAACATCAATGGGGCAACAAATTGGCGACAATGACAAATCATTAAAAATAATTTAAAACCAACCAAAGGGGTTGAAAAGTTTCGCACCCAACAAAACTTGAAGATATTTTTAGCGAGAATTGAGACAATGGAGCTGGAAAGCTGAAAGCTGAATGCTGAAAACTACAAGGCAGCAGCAGCAACAAATTGGCAGAACTCATAACGAGGCAAACAGAACTGGCCAGACAACCTCGCCAATGGCTGGAAACAGTCGCAAGTGACAACGAGCTAAGGACGCCCAAAGGATGTAGCTGCAGCAGCTCCCTCTCCTGTTTTCTGTTACTGTTTCTATTTCGGCATGCCGTAGTTTTAGTTGGTAATGAAAGCGAGCCAGGGCGTCCAGGGGCGGTGGCGGTGGCGCTGACGAAGGGGGTTCGGAAACTGGCCAAACATTAACGAGCATCAGCGAAAAACTTGCAACTTGCAGGCGTCGGCAAGTGAATCAACTTTCGCAGATGCACTGGAAGAAAAAAAGGTGATCCTTACAGGGTGTGATATAAAATGATATCCTGATTTTTATTGCAAATACTTTTAAGTGCATTTACTGAAACGTAATGTGATGATGTGAATAAATATTTAAAAAAATACTTTAAGATATATATTATTTTGTGTATAATTTTTTGTAGTGCTGAGAAAACTGATGCAGAATTGCCGCTGTATGACCAAAGCCGAAGCAAAAGTTAAGCGCCCAACAAAATGGAATTTACATTGCCTTTCCCGTGGATGTCTTTGTTGGGCGATTGTGTGTTGCCCTTCGTATTTGCCAGGGGTTTCTTGTTGCTCTCTCTTTGTCTTTATTTGTTTTAACAAACTTAATAACTTTGCAATTTGTTGCTGCAATCAGCGAGGGTCCAGATGCTTCCATCATGCAAATGGCCAAATAGCTTGGAGTTCGAAAATCGCCGGCGGCAACACATGGCGTATACTTAATTTGCAGGCGCATTATGCAGGCGGCACGTGGCAATTAATAAAATAAATTCCCCAGCAGCGCAACGAACTCATAAATTCAGTTTTTGGGGGCTTCTTTCCAATTCCTTTTAATTCACTTAAAAGGATGTTCGCCAAAGCTATCCGCTGGGGCTCTTTAAAAATGCATGCCCAGTCCCATATCAACCGCTGGATTGATCTTTCGGTTCGGGGTTTCCTTCAGAAGCAGATGCTCTGTGGCGAGGAGGGATGTTGGACAGGGGTTGGGGATGTTTCCATTGAATAAACAAACATCTGTGGCGAGTGAGGTTAGGGACACAAATTGAATTTGCGCCCTAAAAGAGCATAACAAATAGACGACACGCATACGCCGTGTGGTACGCAAAGCCACAAAACCCACATGCATGTCAGTGGATAACCAAGACACCCTGGACAGCGCGCGCAAAAAAAATAATAAAAGAAGAGAAAACACTCACTCAACCTCTCTCTCTCTCTGTCGCCCACCTGACATCCGCAGTCAGTGGGGCATGACGCTTAGATATTTGTGGCATGTGTGGCAAAAACAAGTCCGCAACATCGACGCAGCTGCCGCTACCGCTCCCAGCCAAATCCCGAATCAAACGCCCGCACATGGCGACATCGTCAGCATCATCATCATGGGCGAGGACGTCTGGATAATGGCTGACTAGTCGGCCCGGAGATGACAGTTAACAGTTGCCCAGGTAAATAAATCAAACAAAAATTGCGACTTTCGGCTACGTGACGAGTGAAGGAAATGTCCCGAGTCCGAGTCCCGTCTCCTCCTGGATGACAAAAGTCACGGAGGCTCAATAGCTTGACTGATTATCGTCCAGCTGCTAAGGATACATACATACTAGTACATCTCCGCCGTGGTTTTGGCTCTGAGAAGTCCGTGACACAAATTACTGGCCAGGACACTGGCACACAAAGCGAAACTGATACCAATACAGAACCTCTCACAAATGCTTTCTGGAGAAGATGTCTGCCCCGTTTATCAGTGCACCAAAGGGATGGTGAAAATCTGGCCAATACCTACCAGTTGAGTTGAGTTTTGGCCATCCAATCTTTGTTAGTTTTTGGCAGAAATCAATAATGTCTAGTAGAGAGTCCTGCGAAAGGCAGGAAGGAAAGGAATAATTTGTCAGCAATTAATATTGTTATAATTCATACCAAAACGTATATTTAGAGTATTTGATTTCTTGAATAACTTAATATATTATATTTTCTTTGGTGCTCTTTTTTTTTGGTGCTAATTTATTTTTAACGCTCCCAATAGTGGCAATAAAAGCATATCAAGTTTTTAAGTGCGTTCAACTGAATGCCATAAAATAGAATGGCTTGCTGAATTTTTGAGTGATGTGTATTATTTATGCAATTGCCGTGCTGTGCCGTCCTGTGCACCTCTTGCTTATGTGACCCCACCTGACCCACTGAACCAGATGAGCCCGAACCGGTAACTTCATCTGCGAGTGCCGGGCCAGGGCCACACAATTGAATATATTATGGAATATATATTGCGGCATATATTAGACTCGCATCGGATTGTGGTCCGTGGTCCATGCTGCATTGTCCGCTGTCTGTTGTCCGTTTATCCGCTGTCCGTTTGTCCGCTGTCCATTTGTCCGTTGTGCCTGCGTGATGAAAACTACTGGCATACTGTTGTCGGCCTGGCGGGGCACTCATTGCGGCTGTTGTTGTTTGCTTCATGGAGATCAGTCAATTTGAATTAATTTGTGGCTGTCATGCCAACCTTAAATTAGTTTGCAACGATTTGCATAAACACAAGTTGAAACTTTGCGGGAGTTTCGGCATTTGACGTGATTTTGATTGGTTTGCCGCACAGCAGGAGAATGTTAATGCCTCTTATTGGATCGCTAAGAAATTCGTCTTTCATCACGTGAAATTAAAAGTTTTCTTTTTTTTCTTTTTCTCTGGTAACCAAGTTCAGTTTTCCTTCTTTTGGTTAAGTGTTTTTTTTTTCTCATCTTGCTTCTTTATTTTGTATTTCGTTTTTTTTTATTTTTATTTTTAGCCAGCCACTCAATTTGACTGGAAAGTGAACAGCAGCTGTCCGAGCCTGAAAGCCGTTGAGGTTTTGTGGCTTTCTGGTCAAGAGCATCGCAGCAGGCCATGGTAAAAAGGAGGAAAAATAAATGTTTTGCCACTCTGCTTTTCACGACTAATTCGGTTTTTGTTTATCTCCACACTCTTGCAACACATGGAGAGATTTTCTCCGTAGCCGTATCTTTTATTTTTTCGGAGCATCTGCATTGCCTTTTGTGTGACAGGCTGTTGGCCAAGTTGGCAAGATAGAGAGATAAAGAGAGAGAGAGCGAGAGAGAGAGAGGGAGAAAGAGCTAACTGCAATTTGGTCGCTTTAAGGCTTCCTCCTCTGGGCCAGATGTGCTCTAATGCCATGTGAGAATGAAGGATTAACAGTAACGAGGACTTCTCGTCAGCCACCGCACCGCAATGAGTTGGCATTCTTTGGATGCAGCTGGAGCTGCCTTCTCCATCCTACAATATAGCATCTATATAATATATAGTTTACTGCAGTGGCCGTAAGTGCATCTATTTTTTTTATGTTCGGTAAATACTTTAAGCCAAACTGATGGGAGTTAAATTGTTGCACTCGCGGGATAGCAGGGCCCAAATCATTTTGGTTGGAATGAATAAATGGTTTTGAGGAAACATCTCATCACATTCGCAAAAAAAAAAAGATTTTTCATATTTGGCGAGTTATATATTTGAGTAATTTAAATGTGCATAAAAAGTTGTATATAATTACATATATTTATGTGGTGTAAAGTTGACACTATAAATATTCAAAAATATTTTGTTTTAGAGTACTTTAACTTTCAAGTTCTTTTGAAAATATTTGTTATAGATATCAAAAGCAGTCTTTTAATTTTCCCATTGCCTGTTAGTTTCTGCAAAGCGATTTTTAATTATTTTATAAGATACCCAAATTCATTGCATCGGGGATATTGATCCCCGCTTAACACTACCCTCTTAGGAAATACTCGTAATTATTTAATAAGCTGACAGGTGATTTAAACGCCACGAAGTGCTCGAGCATGGCAAGGAGGATGAGGATGAGGCGGAGTCGGATTCGGATTCTCATGCTGCCCACAAAGGACTCTGCCGGAATAAGCTGCTTTCACTCCAACCCCCAGACAGAGAGACAAAAGCTGAAAATGCGATTGTATGGGCGTTTGCTGCGTTGCAATATGCCATGTAAATGACGCTAATTGTATTACAATTTGCCTCAATGCCCGAGAGCAGGCGATGGCAAATTAGAAACCGCTTAGTTTGGGTATTGAATGAGCAACTTACCGAGATACTGATGGGGAGGTGGAGGTGCTTTTGGGACCCGAATACCAATTGTTGCCCATAGAAACACCCCTCTCACCCGCAACGCAATGCAACGCAACTCAACCCCTCCTATCTCCTTGAAATTCTAAGCGTACAACCATGAAATGCAACCGGAATCAGAGGGTAATGGTAATGATGTCGAAGGGGCAGTTCGTATGGGGAACTTAGCAATGCTTAGCTGGTATTTCATTCCCTTAGAATGCAGAATATGCCTTGAATTTAAACCAAGGGAATGTTACTATTTGGAGGTTCTACTCAATTTAAGCATTTCATACAAATTTCGTTGGGGACGTGGATTTAAGGGAAATCGGTTAAATTAGGTATAGTTTTATATTGAAAATTTCGAACATGATTTTCTATTCTCTCAAAACAAAATATATAATAAATAAATATGTTTTATTTTATTTTTTTAATACATAATTATGGAAATATATAATTTCTGTGTAATTGGTAGACTGTAGCTATTCAGAATACTAACCCATTCCGTCATTTTTATTTGCATTCTATATTTATTATTATTCGTTGAAATTGGTAAGCTTTTGCTAATCACAATATTAACTTATTCCGGTGCAACTTTTATGTAAAGATTGCTGGTATTAAATATTTACCAACCTAATATTTAGGATTCCCGTCAAATCTTAAAGCAAACATAAAGCCTACGAACTCGTAATGTCAGCCCAAAAAAGAAAAATGTGACAAATTCACAGCAATTGTCTGCTGCTCGTATCTCGTATCTGTGCAGCCCCCAAACAACCTTTGCCCTCACCCCCCCCAAAAGTGACCCAATGAACCCGAGAAGGGAACCCTGTCATAGTTTATCACATTCCGTGCAGTGGGTAGAATTTTTTATTTCTCCGCTTGGCTACTTGCGCTTTTTGTTCCACCCGGCAGTGGAACACAGAAAAACTGTCATAGGGAATATGTCCTCCATCTCCTCCATCTCCTGCAGCTCCTGCATCTCCGCCAGCCAGCCATCCAGCGGTCCTGATATACGTTATGCCATCCCAAAAATGTCATCTTTTTTTTTTGGGTTGGGGGGAGGGAGAGATGAGATGGAGCAGTCGGTGGTGGACTTGGAAGTGGATGCCGAAGAGGCTGGGGCACTTGGAAAGTGCCAGCTCACTTGGATCGTCTGGATTAGCTGGATGTTGTGGCGGAGGAAAAAGCGATGCCCAAAAGTATGAGAGAAATGTGGAAGGAGGCAAAAATGAAATTCAAGTGTTGCAGTTGCCTCAGTTGCAACAACCTTGCAATTGTCCGGGAGAAAATATTTATCAAGCTGGAAATTGATTAAAAACAGAGTTTCCAGCTAAAAATGAATCAAATGCTCGAGAGACCGAGAGAAAACTATAAATATTTCGAGCTCCAACACTTTCGAGATTTTTGCAATTCACCTACTTTAATTGCCATTATAAATTTAACCTGAACTAGTTTTCGCTTAGCATTCCGGTTCAAATATTCAAACCAGATAAACAATTTATCTTCCCCCCCCGTTTTGTGGGTTGGTCCTCGTGTTTACACTTTGCCTGTAAGCTGGCAAAATAATTATCACGAGTTGCTTGAGGCGCTCGGGCTTCATGGCTAAATTAATTATTTATAATATTGCCAGAGACCACAAACGGCCAAAGTTCTTGACCACAGGCCATATTTTGGGCATGTGTGCGTTCGCACATTTATCATCGGATGGATAAATCAAAGGGAAAAATCCCCCTTTACCTTCAATTAACGATCTGGCTTACTAATGTTTGTGCAATTTAATTTTAAGTTAAAGTAAGTAAAGTATGCATTTATTGCATTGTTGTAATATATAGAAATTATTATGCTTTTGTTGAGCAAGTTAATTAAAAAACAAGAAAGGAAGGCTAGCTTCGGTACCCGAAGCTTAGAATACCCTTGCAGGCTAGTTACTTTCAAACCGTTCAATCGTTTGTATGGCAGCTATAGGATATAGTAATCCGATTTTTGGGTTTTTAAATTTCTAAAAAGGCTTTACTGTCTATGAAAACAGTTTTTATCAAGAATGAATTAATTGTCTTGAAAAACACCAGAGTTATGCTTAATGACCCATTTTCTCCTATCGTTCCTATGGCAGCTATAGGATATAATAGTCCGATTTTGATGAAACTTTCTGGATATGTTAAAATTGCTATTAAATAGAGTTTTCCAAGAAATAAATAAATTATCTTAAAAAATGGGGAAATTTTGGCACTTTTTCCCAATCGTTCCTATGGCAGCTATGTGATGTAGTGTTCCGATTCCGGCCGTTCCGACTTATATACTAACTGCAACAGATTGAAGGGTCGGTGCCAAGTTTCAGCCTGATAGCTTTAAAACTGAGGGACTAGTTTACATAGCAACCGACAGACAGACAGACAGACGGACAGACGGACAGACGGACAGACGGACAGACAGACGGACATGGCTAGATCGACTCGGCTGGTGATGCTGATCAAGAATATATATACTTTATAGGGTCGGAAATGTCTCCTTCACTGCGTTGCAAACTTCTGGTCAAAATTATAATACCCTCTGCAAGGGTATAATAATAGTACAAAGAAGTTAACTTGAAACGTTATCCATGTTAAGAAAATGTATTAATTAAATAAATGGAAATTAAAGCCCCAAAAATATGGGTATTTGTTAAATCAGATATGATATTTACATTGAACTTTATTAATAAACTGTTTAACGAAAAAAATCTAAATTAAATGTATTCATTTTTCGAATTGAATAAAATATTTACATATATTTATATTATTATTAAATTATAGTTATATCACACTATTCCTCGATTCAAAAAATGGCACATCGAAACATTTTTGATGTAAATTCTTAGCGAAAAATTGCAAATGTGTCACATGCATGGCCTGATAAAATGCTTGCCAATTGATTGCCCCCAAAAAATAATGTTATTGAATATGGAAATTTTATTTAGAATTTATGGGGCCATTGGGTGTTGACAGTCGATTGTTTTGAGGCCGGAGACACGCCCAGCTGGATATAAAATTGCACATTAGCAAGCATAAATAAATGCGTTGGCTGTTTAAAATTTTAGCACAACATTACTATATACTATATATAGTATAATATATGCCAGGCATACTGCCTCTGTGTGACTCACATGTTTTTATCACTCGAATTTAGGATTTAGGATTACTTGCATGACTTTTATTGCGGTCGTAAATTGAACAAAAGGCAAAGCCAGAACAACCACAACTGCAAGTGAATTTTGTTGGCTGCATTAATCGTGAATTATGGCCCCGAATGCCGAAGAACTTTTCGAATTCATTACATTTTAATTAGTTTACTTTCACGATGGCACTCCAGCCCTTTTTCTTTGTTCGTTCAGTTTTTTTTTTGTTTTTTTTGTTATGTTTTTTTTTTTGTTGTATAGACCCCATCGAATACCTGGGGGTAAACGGGCAGAATGAACTATGGTTTCAATTGTTTACTCGGCTGACTTTCATCTGTGCATATTCCACAGGGCCATAGAGAGTGGGTTGCCATTAAAGTTTGTCCAATGGGGAGGGGGGTGGATCGTTGTTCAGGCTGCTTGATTTGTTCGAGTTGCAGGGACTGGACGGCCCTTCCATTTGCATAGGCAAGCAGTCTTCGTCTGGGGATCCTGCACATGGTTAGCATATTTGCCTACGGTTCCCTTTTATGGAAATTCGAATATTGTCTACCAAACAATTACTGATTTTCCAGGATATTTCCTCGAGCTAGGCAATATTAAAATTTTCAGTTTGAAGAACATCATGAAATGTTTTATTCATGAGAGAAAATATATGGGAGAAGGTGTTGTTTTGGTCAGGTTCATGTTTACATGGCGCTTCTCAGGCTAAAAAACATATATATTTATTGGATTTAAGATATCCAACCTACCCTTAACTTCTAAATCAAGTCTAGAAATATCGCATTTAAAAAACTTCAAATGATTATTGGTATTCATATAACGTTTTTTTAAAAAATAATTTGTATTTACTGATTCTTAAAGAGACTGAATCTTTGCTTTAGTTTTCTACTTATTTTTCAAATCTTTTTTTGTTTGAACTACTTTTCGTTGGCCAACTTTATTTTTGGCTAATCCTCTGTAATTCCATTTCAAAGGCCTAACCAATTAAGATGAGTTCCATTTCGGCTTTCGGCGAAAGGAAAAATGATATCCGACTTAACCCGAAAAGTCCATTAAAACACATGAAAATACATTTTCGGGGCCAGTGTCCTAATGGCCAACGTGCCAACGCACACCAAAAAAAAAAAAAAAAGGATACCCACACATACACACCTGGAAGGAGGTGCAAAAATGGAGAAATGTAGAAAGGTGAACACTGGCAAAGCTCCTCAATTTACACTCGCTCACAGTCACACAGATAGACGCATTAGGCAGAGGTCCAGCACACGGAAAAAACATTCACACGTGCGAAAATGTAACAATTTACAAAAGGATATGCCAAAGGGAACACCGCCATACAAACACACACACAAACACTCACACACACAAACACACACTCCCCGAAACACTCGCCAAAGGATTCGCACTGGAGATGGTCGGCAGTAAGTCTGTGATTTGATCGAGGCAAACGCCCGAAAGTCACGTCTCATGCAAATTAGTAACTGAAGAAGGTCCTCGCATGTCCTGTGTCACCGTCTGATCCAAACTTTCAACTCTGGCCGAAGCAATTTAAAGTGAAATTCGAGAAATCCTGCACACACTTAAGGTGTGAATTATCGAAGGAGCCCTCAGCCATCAGCTTCCCACTTTGTCACGGTTTTTGAGAACTCGTGACTCTCCGCAGGACTTCACAGCCCTGGCCATATCCTTTTTTCGGTCGCACTTTATTTTTATTTCGCTTTTTACTTTTGCATGTAAATGTTTGAACTGTCTGCACGAGTGCCACGAGGATGGGCAACAACAAAAATGAAAGGGGTCAGCAGTTCACACCAGGGAAACAAGGGCCATACAACCGTACACCAGTACGTATACGCAATATGCCTGCATTAATATGCAAATATTTGAGAGAACACATTTTTGACTTGCCCCCCCCTTCTCTGAGCTTTGCTTTTCGGTTCGGTTTTAGTTGTATTTTGGGGGGATTTGGAATAGAGAGCGCAGATTCCCCCCTTTTTACGCCATTGTTTCTGCTGGGGAATCCTTTTTGATAAGCAAAACAAAAATTTGCATTTACTTAATTTAGGAGTTGTGTGAAGATTTTGCAATGGTTTATGGCGTTGATTTGTGTGGGCTTGTTATATTATAGGAATTCCATTCTAGGGATAGGGTTAGCTAAACCAAGCTAGAATTATTCTTGGAACAGCAGATTTTTTATTTAGAATTGACTTTTAAATTGTGTGCCAAAAAAAGCGGAGTTTCCTTTTCCACCTAGGGTAATTCACACTATGTTTGCTGTACTTTAAGTTGGCCCCATTTCGGAGGCAGTAATACAGCAAAAAGGTGTTGCTAATCAAGCAACAAAGTAGTAGCCGAGGACAAAGGAAACGGATGGTGAGGCAGGGGCAGAGGCAGAGGCAGCTGCACTCGAGCGGACCATGTTCGAGTCCTGGCCAAGGGCAAGAGTCAGCAGGTGCAACGACAAGGCAAGGACTTCCTCCTACGAGCACGTCTGGAGGTCTGTTTGGAGCGTGAAATCGATCAGCTTCAGTTTTGAGCTTCCGACCCACTTCATCGCATTGCATCGCATCTCAGCCATCTCAGGCATCGCTCGCTGTTTTGGCATCAG
The DNA here is from genome assembly GCA_021224005.1 of Drosophila setifemur. Taxonomy (NCBI): domain Eukaryota; kingdom Metazoa; phylum Arthropoda; class Insecta; order Diptera; family Drosophilidae; genus Drosophila; species Drosophila setifemur. The sequence goes on from JAJJHY010008789.1 coordinate 9,830,928, forward strand.
CATCCGTGTCAGTGGCAATTGAATTTGCTTTGCCGCCAAAGCGCTTTCTCCACGATAAATAGGGGAAGGACGTATATATGTATGTATAGTAGTCCCCTCCTTGGGGCCACCGATTTTGATGGGCGCTTAAGTTGCAGTCGCTGTGCTCCACTTTGCTGCTAACTGCACATTAAACGGCTCGATGGTAAAATGCTCCACTCAGCCACTCTCGAGCTCACTACCACTCACAGTGTAATCAATGGGCCCTCTCATGCCATTCTCATTTTCCCCTTTATTTTCCCTCTATTTTCCTTTTTTTTTATGTTCCCACTCTCCCGCTTTTCCTCCGCTCTTTGTTTGTTTTCCCAATGCCATTGCTTTCGGTGTTTGTTTGTTTGTTTGTTTGCCTTCTTGTTGTAGTGTTTTCTTCATTTGTTTCCGTTTGCTTCTTTGTTGTCTCCAACATGAGGCAAAATGTAATTATCGCAGGAAATAATATGTTTTTTCTCCCGATTTTGTTTGCTTTATTTTCGACTGCAAAACAATTGGACTTTGCGATTGATCTGGACTCGGGATGAAATTAGGTAAACCTTTGTCTGAGCCATGAAAGTGAGAGTGCAAAGGGAAAGAGGGAGTCAAAAGGTTCTTTAAGGTATCCGAACAAACAAAGAAAAGAGTCACTAATTAAAGAATTTAAACAATTTAATAATGAGATATTTTCGGGAGACTTTTAGTTGCTTTTGTTGTCTGTTAATTATATTTATAAACCCTTACAGATTAAAGAGGGATTATGAATGTATGTGACTATATATTGAATAGTAATTACACAATCTAATTATACTGAACATTTAATTCCTTTAAATTATTTATCGCTTTAAATATTTGCTTATGCATTTCACCTTATAACCCTGGTGCCATAATATCCCCACTTTCTATTTACAAATGGACTCTGGCAAGTGTAATTGACAGAGCTCTCTCTCTGGGGCAGAAAAAAGCGCCATCACTTATGGTTGAACAGCACAATAAACAACTTGCCTATGGCCTTGCAACGCATACCAAACAAGTCGCACTCCCCCAACCCCCCCTATTCAGATACATATATCTTGCTTAGCGAACTGGCAGCGAACCTGAGCACTCTGTTTTCCATCTGCAGACCCGAGATTCCGCCAGGAGATTCACATTCGCACACTTGTCGCTCATAACTTCATGGTAATGCAATTTGCGTGGCAAGGTGCAAAAAAAAAAAAAAACGTGGCCAAACAAAAAACCAAAAGAGTCAAAACAGGAATGGAAAATACTTATTTTCCCTCTTAGCCACTTTTCTTCATTCGTTTTTATTTTTCTTTTTTTTTGGTGATTTGTATGCTCTTAGAAGGGGTGTTAAAAATGTTGGTAAGAATTCGGGTACCCTTGGAAATAAGTGAGTTTTAAGCCTTACAGGGAAGTACATAAGATACTAGATAAGATGCTAGATAGAAGATATATACTAGCTATACCCCTAAACTTCATCTGAGTATTTCTCTTTTTACCAATATTTATTTATTTTATACAATATGTTTGTGACTATTTTGAAATGCTGCTATAATAATTTTTAAACCCAAATTGTAGTAAAATATTTGTGCAAACTTGAAAGAGTATTGACTGTTTGCATTGGCCAACTCAGTTAGCAATCTTGTATTTTTTTTATGGGCCGGGTCAAATGCAATTTGAACGGTGAAATTTTGTGCGAAGCTAAAAAGAACTGCCTGGAAAATGTGCTGAAAAGGAGGCGACGAAACGGCAAAAGAAAAACGGAACCGCATTTGAGCCCTTTTTATCGAGCAGAAAGTGGAGCAGAGACGGCACAAAGAAAGAGACGGGTAGAGCGGGTGGGAAAGAGAGGTAAGGAGAGGGCGACAGCTCTCTGAGCTGGGGTAAATTTATATAGCATGGAGATAGGAATGAAGATGGTAGCAGTACTATAGCAGTGCAGTTTTCGGCTGTCGTTGCTGTTGTACAAAGTGGAAAATGTGGTTAAAAACCGCAATACGAAATAAATTACTTTTTCTGCTTTGAGCTGCAGTCCGAGACTCGGCGTCCTTCGTTCTTGGTCCTTGTGATCCTGGGCCACTTGCCTGCGCCTTGTTCCCGCTCGCTCGCTCGCTCGCTCTCTTTCTCTCATTCTGCTGCTGCTCTCTCCATTGCAGCTTGAAATTGAAAGCTTCCGTTCGGGGCCTGGGCCCATGGAAAGGCCATTTAGCCACCCACCCAGAACGCAGTTTGTCCACAGAGCCGCAGCACCACCCACCAACCCACACCACCCACACCACCCACACCAACCCACACCCCCTGTAGTGTACATTAGGCCGCAGTTGGCCATTGCTCGCTTCCGTTTCCGCCAGACGCGCACCCATTGTCTCTCTACTGAGTCCTACTCCTGGTCCTACTCCTCCTCCGCCTCCCTGATTTCCCATTTTCCATTTCCCATTCCACCATTTTGCATCTCTCGGTAGCCGCCGAAAATGGCGACACAAATTTTGGTCAACTTAAAGCCCGCTTAAAGGCACCAATTTCGCCAGCCTAATTTGAATTATGGCCATCAAAGAGTGATTAAACTTGTTAGCTCCGCTGGCTTAATGCCCGCAGTCTAGCCCGAGTCCCTTTTACTTGGCAGACACATATGCCATGTACTTGCTGTAAAGTTGCAAGGTTATTTGGCTAAAACAACCTTCTGCCATCGGCCCGGGAAAGTTTCTCCTTTTTCGGAAATCTTCGGAAGTTGCCAAATTTGGCATGTAAACATGGAATTTAAATTTGTCCAATTTTCCCATTTGCAAAAGAACATAAAAATTTGATTTAATTTGCAAGAGCTTGATATTAAATTCGCATTTTAGGATATAATTTATGTACATTATTTAAAAGAAATGCAACTTAAAAAATTATTGTTTTACACCAGCTTATTTCCTTTATGAAAAAATGATGCAGCATGATGCAAAAATGTATACAAAACCCATTTAAAATTATTTTAATTGAATTGTTATACTTATATAAATATTTCCTAAAATAATTAAAATAAATGGCCATTCCAAAATCATTTTTCTGTATGCAAATTATATTTAAATAAATATTTCTACAAGCTGCTTTCCCCTGATACCATCTTAACACTCAGCAATTTTCAATGAAATCCTTTTAGTGAGGCAACAATTAGCATTTCCTTCACCATCAGCATCTTCAGCCATTGTTGAATTGTTATAAAAACAATTTCATATTAGATGAAAATAGTTTTCGAACCCAATTCAGCCGCCGGCACAAAGGCAACAATGGCATTTGTGTGAATTAAGGCAAAAGAGCGCTAAGTGGCCAACTACATACAATTACGATTACATTGCCCCCCCCTCCTCTTACCATCCCCCTTGAACGACGACCCTGACTTGAGTCGACAGTTTTCTATGACAATTGTTGGCTGGTCAGCCCTTTGTTGGGTCCAAGCGACACTGGCAAGGAGCAGGAGCTTCCAGGATCAGGAGGCAGCGGGAGTGGAAAGCGGATCTGGAGGTGGTAGGGCGGAAGTTGCGACAGTTGCCATTTATTTGCCGTTTGCATTCAACGAGTCTGATGAATGGCCATTTGGAGTAAGCGCAGTGCTCGCCGAGATTACCTTAAGTATGCGGCAATTGCACAAGCAGCTTAAGGACATCTCCAAAGGAGTCGGAGTCCTCCGTTGCCATTGGTGATGGTGTTGGTGATAAAATATAAAGTGCGGACCGCCTCACGCACCCAGGACCATAATTTATGCAGTTGGTCGAGCTGAATTTATGGCCTACAAACAAAAGTCAGTTTGTTCCTCGGTAGCGCTAAGAAAACTATTCATGACCACCTCCTTCCCCCCCTCCATCCGTCCATCCGTCGACAGATATCCCCAGCAGACTACTAAATAAACGCCAATTGATGATGCGTGAAAAAGCCAAGTTGACAATTTTAAACTGTATCGAAAGGGGCGGATGCGAGAGCTAGAGAGTTTTATGGGCCAAATTTGAAGTTATCAATATCGGGTTTTTCCCTCTTTAGCAGTCACATTTATCATCATCGAAAATTTTCCCAAAGTGAGTGGTGGAGGGGGAGGGGGAAGGGAAATGGGGTTTTCAGGCCCTCGGGCCTCCATTTGTTTCCATTTTGCGCTAACGTCAGCAGTTCGACTTCTCCGGAACAATGGAGACGCAGGTTCTGTAGCAGAAATCAGGATCAGCCTCCGACTACGACTACGACAACGACAACGACTGAGAATCAGAACCAGAATCGGCTGGCAAAGTTAGGGAAAGCTGGGAAAATCGGCAGGAAAAGTAGGCGGCGGAAGTGCAAGTGCCGTTGCATTGACATTTCCGCTTCGCAGCGCTTTTTTGGCCATGTTGCCTTGCCACATGGCAACTTGCGAAAAACTTTTGCACCGCTTGCCAGTTTCCTCCATAGACCTAGGATTCTATTTTTTTTTGTTAACAAAAGTCTTTCCCCTGCTAAAGCAAAGAAACTTTTCTGGTAGCTTAATACATTAATGCAGACTCATTTGGTAAGGGGATTCGGTATTGGAAAGTTTTACATCAAATATTTTCATGATTTATTTTAGATATTATGATATCTAATAATTGTAAATAAAACGGAATTTTGTATATTAGTTTTAGATAGTTGTGGGTTTGCATTAAAATAAATAAAAATAAATATATCATACTATTTTTTACCCATAATATTTACAAGTTATTATTTTTATTTAGCTCGAATTTTGTTCCATAATTTTTTAATAAACAGGAAGAAATATAAAACAAAATGAAAATACATTTTTTTAACACATATTTTTTATACCATATTTTTTCAAAATTGTACAGAATTTTCTTCACTGATTTTTTATAGTTTTGGGTTTGGCTAAGAGTTGGTAGAAAATTAAGACTTTATATTTTAAGAAAGAATAATATTTTTAAATATTGTGCTTATTTTAAATTATAGCTTGCACATTCTATTCATTGCACTTTCCTTTTCCTACAGAGCAAACTTTTCCTAATTTTCAGCTTTAACATTCTCTTTCATTAACTGCTCAAGGCGTAATTCTTCAGAAATTTTCTTCTAAGTCATTTTTTTTTGTTAAGCATTTATTACTGCTCCGAATTGCCCTAAAATTGAATGAGAAGTAGAAGAAAAAAAAAAAAAACAAATACAAGCCGACAAAGACCAAAAGTTTCCTTCGTTTTTGGGGGACAACGATGGAGCAAAAGCCAACATCAAATGAATGTTCATTGTTTGACTTTATATAGGGGGGATATATAGTAGATGGATAGGGGATTGAGGATTGAGGTGGCGTTGGGGCAACTACTTACAGCTGGCAATGATTGTTGTTCGAGCTGAGCAACGAGTCTGGGGATTATGGAGTTATTTCACAGGACGACGACAACGACAGGGCATTATCTGTCGGCGTTGCCGCCCCCCAGGAGACAGCAGCTCGAGTGCAGTTCGGCATTTGTATTTGCTCATCTGCATCTGCAACTGCTTCAGTATCTGCAAGCGGGTCTGGAACTGGATCTGAATCTGGATCTGAAGTCGAGTCGTTTGAATGGTTGGCTGAATCAGTGGCCAGCAGCTGGGCGCTGGCGCTGGACGAGCTGTTGTTGTCCCAGCTCTTGACCAGCTCGGTTGTTGGCCGTTGTTTGTGCTGTGTTGTGTTTGCCAGTTTTCGCATCACGTGGCACTGACAAAACAATGGCAGCTGTCTGGGCCCTCACTCTTGGCCATTATCCTGGCCGGCAGCTAGCTCCCTTCAACTCATTCATTTCGTCAGATATTTTTTTGAGCTTTTTCACTTGGCGACAACGGGGGTTTTTTTTGTTGTTGTTGCTGTTTGTTGTCTGTGCTCGCGTTGCTTAATTAAAAAGTCATCATAATTTTGTGCTGCAGCTGGTGGCTCTTGGAGGTTCCAGCCTCCTGCCTTCCGTCTCCTCGTGCCTGGCAGCCCGACTTTGTTGTAATTTTCTAAAGCTAATAAAATTGCTTTGTAGCTGAAGTGGAAATAAAGCATTTTAAGTGCTTTGGCGCTTATCGCCGACGAAGCAGTTTCCCAAATTGAACTCAATGCACTTAGGCCCTGGGAGAAAGTCAGCGGCGGCGGCCCCCCCTAAGAAAAGTTAAAGGACTTGTTGAGAATTTTATGACATTTTAAAACTTGGGACCGGCGGGCCATTAAAATGTTATAAAGCAACATTTAAGCACTTAACTTGATATCCACCCTCAATCTCTAGATCTTCATCTATGCAAACAAAGCCTTGCTCCCGAAAAAAAAAAATGTCATTATCCCTATTCCCATATATCAAAAACCCACGACAAACTCTCCCTTTTTGTTTGCATTTCTTGGCACCGTCGAATTAACAATTAACTGACTTGAAGGAATCCCTTGTAATCCCCCGGGACACGAACTTTTTCCAAAATTGTTCAATTGTCTGTGTGCAGTGTTTATGCATTAATAATCTCGTTAGCTTAAGGATCTTCAACGAGGGTAAAGGCAGTAAAGGCAATAAACGCAATTGACTTGTAAGACAGGTAATCACTGATTTTGGGAGGCTGCACATTAATATTAATTTTGATTATCATCTCAATGAAACACTTTGGGTTAATAAAAAAAACTTTGGCTAAAGAACAGAGCCTCCTCAAGAAGGCACACCATCGAAGTTAGGGCTTCCTTTGGGGTAAACTCGTAAAAAAATTTAAACTAACTGAGAAGGTTCGTAGCCAGACTTTCCTGCCAAAAAAAAAGAAGAAAAACCCGCAGCCATGCATTACGTGAAAAAAAGGTGCAACGAAATTAAATTGAAGTTATGGCACTGGCAAAGCCACAGCCGCAGTCAAAACTGAATGCAGGTGGAAACTTTCCCCTAGTATGCAACGTGCAACGAGCAGGGCTTACCCGGCGTATGTGTAATAATATTTTGCAGCTCCCAACGTATTTTGCATAATTTCCACTAGCGAAACTTTCACCGCACAAACAAAGCATCGCCCGGGGAGGAAAATAAAGAGGGAAGTCAAGTTAACAAACAGAAAATTAAATTTCAACTAATATACATTTTTTAAGCGCCACGCAATTGTAACAAATTACGAGAAAAAAATAAATATATATATATATAAAGGGAAGAGAGAGAAAGTCGGAACTTCAGGTCCAAAGACGTTTGGCACTTGAGCACTTTGAGCAGCTTTCATTGTTGCAGCTGAATTTGACTTTTCTTGGTCCCCTTCGCCACATGTTGAGGGGCGGAAAATTGTGTCACACACAGAGTGGGGTGGGGTGAAGTTTTTCCAGGGAGAGGAGAGCCAGGCGAAGCATGAAATTTACATAAATTAAAGAGCGCAGAGTCAGCGCTGCCAACAGCCGCATGTTCCTGGAAAGGCGGGGGAAGTAAGGCGGGAAAACTGGGAAAAAGAAACCCCAATAAGTTGTTTAATTTTCCGTAACGATTTTATAGTCCCAGCTAACTTGTTGCATCTTTGCATTGATTTCCCAGTGCTTTTCCGCAAATGAGAAGTTGCTGTCGATGTGGTTGGCATTGGTTTCCACTTGGACATTTTATTAAATTACTCAAAATGATATATATATATATTCCCTTAAGTTTTTCTTTCCAATATCCAATTTCAGTTTAAATAAATCAGTTCTCCATGGCTTATTTAATGCGATTTTTTGTCTATTTCCTTCGGCAATCTTTTTATCCGCATCAAACTATTGAGAAAAACTTCCACACTTTCCCCTCAATAAACTTGGCAACCACAACAAAAAAAACTTTATCTGCGAGTTACTCAAGAAAAATACAGTATGCTGAATACCGAAAGGAAAAAAATCGAACAAAAACCAAAGAATTCTTCACGGTTTTGTTTTTTCACACATTAAGCGTTTTTCCTACAAAGAAAATGTATTTGAAAAATCAACAGGCTGTCAGGCAGTGGAAAAAGGAAATAAATAATGTAGAAAATTATAAATGGAATGAAAGGAATGAGAATCAAGAGCCCGAGAATAAATGTTGAATTACCTCTTAAATTTATAAGGAACTATCTTTGCTAATGCCACATTTCAGTACATAATTAATTATAAATAATTATATAGAGATATAAAACGCTTGATAATTGGGCTGTAACTACTCATTTTAAATTGGCAAAGTGGAATATTTGATATCCACACACAACCAGATTTACCCCCAAACAATATTGAATGCACAATCGGCGAGCACACAAATTTCTGTCTTCCACTGTCCACCATGGCGAATGCGTAATTTTCAATTAAAATCTAAAAGACCAACGCTGAAAATGCATTTACGTTGACAGTTTCAGTTTCGGTTCTATTGTCGTGTTTTTCTCAAATGACGGAAAACAATATTTGAATTTGGGTGAGCGGAAAATGGCCGAGTCATAAAAGTGGAAGTGGAAATGGAAAATGCAGGAAAAAGCTGGATGGAAAAGGGGGCAAGGGATGGGAGTGGAAAGGGAAAGCACGCATCGCAGCGTTGATAAACTGTGCATAATTTTGCATATTAAAAGCAAAAGCAGCAATTTAGCCTACATGCAGGAGATGCCCGAGAGCCGCATCGTACAACAATTGCTTTTGATAGATAATTGCGACAGATGTGTGTGAGTTTGTATCTTTTGGATGTGTGTGTGTGTGCATGCAATTCCTGGCCCGCCAACACAGACACAGGCAAGAGTATCCTGTTTTGTGTAAAACCGAAACGCTCCACACTCCGGTAATTTTCATCAAATTAAAGCTAAAAAGATCTACGAGGGGAGGCAAGAAAGTTTGAGCAAATAACTTCAAAAAGAAATATCAGATTGATACCTTAATACTTGTAATTGAGTTGGGAATACAAATTGGGATTAATTGCTTTAGGTTTATCTAATATATCATGAGATTAGCAAAAGAATAATAACAAATAGATTTAACTAATTTTAAGGGACAAATAATTTATGTGTGCAAATAAATTTTGGGTAATTTCATTTCCCATTTCAAATTTTCATAATTTATTATTTTTATATATATATTAATTACTATTATAGTAGATAATAATTTTTGGTAAATATTTCATAGACTATTGATCTAAATAATAAATATTTTTTGTAATTTGTATAATTTCAGATTTGTTTTATCTTAAAAATAAGTATTTCAATATATTTCCTTTACGAAAACGAATCATCCTCCCCTCGTTGTATCATTTGATACCGTGGTTTTCAGTTTATGTATGCATCACATTTTCCAGCCATAAAGTAATTATAATTTGGTGCGTGCTTTGATTTTGTGCCACTTGACAATTTTTCATTGCGTTTCCTGTAAATATCAAATTGCGAACAAAACAGAAAAGGGGCCTTGTTTTTGCCCGCATACGCGTACTCGTAGATACATGAACGTATACTTAATTTGTTTGCCACAAAAACAGGGAAAGCCTCGGCTCAGGGGTATTATCACCAAGAGTAACATTTAATACGTGTGCGAATTGTACCCCTACTTCTTTTGTGATTAATTTGATTACCGAGAATTGTCTGTGTGATGTGTCGAATTTCTTTTGGGATGAACAAATAGTCGAGTATTTGTTGACATAAATTACAGGAAGCTATTTATTTGGATTCTGGAAAGAATTTTCTAATGAAAATATGTTATGGTACATGTCCTCAGTTTATTCGATGTGCTTCCATGTTTTTGATGTTTATTTAAGTATATCCATAAAATTTATAAAAAAAACAAAGGAATTCTCTTATGGCCCTGTTAATGTTTGTCTAGACCTTTGTTAATATTTTCATATGTTTGATATGTGAATCTCATTCAGTAGTTAAAATTGATTCATTCCCTTGGGTCACAGAATAGTTTTAATTAGTTTTTCCCTTTAATTCATTCCCTTTTTGTCTTGATTATAAATGTATGTTATGTATCTTGCAGTACGCTGCGAATTTCTGGGCTGCGTTTATTTACTTTGATGTACTTACCTAGCTGGGTATTAAAAATTCATTACTCCTAAATCCAATTAAATTTCTCATTAATATGCGAGCGAAGAGAACGAAAGCACATGTTCGTATACTTACCTACATTACATTAGACAACCTAAAGTCAAGACTTTCATCTGGTGTCTAGAGATACATTTTTCTGGGAACACCTATGTTAACTGCCGTCTATTGACGTCACTATTCTTGACCTTTGGCCTTAAGCAGTAGTTGCAGTTAAGGAGGGGGGAGGCGTGAAATAGTCATGATGCTGCTTTCAGCCAATTTGTGGCTCATTCATTAAAACCCGCTTAGCTGGCAGAAACCTCCTCCAAGAGTGGAGAGGAGTGGAGGCCGTAACCCACATCATGTGGGTTGTTGACATAAAAATTACGCGCATGAAAGTCAACAAGGAAAATGAGTTAAATCAACATCACATAAACGAGCGCCATTTGCGGAGTGGAATATAAAAAAAAGACCGCACAGAAATGAAATTAGTTGCATAAAATGCTGTCGTGGCGTTATTCATTAATGTGCCAGGCAACCCACTTAAATAGTGCAGACTCGCAGTGAAAATAACTTTTTATCTAACCAAACAATGCAATCTCAGATGCTTAGTTGCAGATGAATATTAAGGTATCTTCTTTGACACAAGCGTATATTAATAATCTGTGCAAATTGAAATTGGAACAGTTTATTTAACGACTTAATATGCGTGAAATTCATGAGCAAACATGGAGGGGAAAAAGGTTGGGTTATGATAATGTTAGCTAAATTGTAGCTTATTTTAGTAAAATGAAACCCCAAGCGCTCGAAACCATTAAATAAAAAAAAACTTTCCCCCAACCGGTTTCCATTTCCGAGTGCCACCTGCCATGGGGCATGCCATCAACTAGCCAACTCCAGAAGAACTTCAAGGAGCTTTTGATTTATTTCCGCAGTGCGTTTAAATCGTAAAGAGAAATGCGGGGAAAATCTAGGAAAAAATATTGGTCTGGGATGCAGCTAAAACGCTAAGCTCTTAAGCGTGTTTTTATTTATTTATACAAAACGTTTTTTATGTCGATTTGTTTGGTAGAATATGCATTGAAAGCAATCTCGACCATCGAGCACACAGCCATATTTATAAACACTTTTCTGCATATTTTTGTTAATATTTTAAGCTGATTTCCACGTAGAATTGAACGATAACAAAACAAGATAAGCGCTTGCCACCAAAAGCTGGCCTTTTTTTTTTTCTTTTTAAGCACAACAATAAAGTAGGCTTATGGACGGAAAAATATATGATATTGTAACAAACTATAAATAATATTTATGCAATGGCCACAAGGATTTAACAAAGTGATTGCTAAAGACTTCAAAGTATTGAAATTATAATGGGAAAATGAATATGAATTGCAACTGATGAATAAATACTTTGACAAACTCTTTTTTCCTCATACTGTAACCTTTTTTGCATTTATTTTAGGATGGAATCCGGATGACCCAGAATTCAATTGGAGCAATTATTGCGCACATAAATCAATTCTGTGCATTCGAAAATGATTTAAATATTGCAATACTATTTTCGGCCCACAAAAAAAAAAATAGAAGTGATATAACTAATTGGTCCACCTGCTAGTTGTCGAGACAAAAAACAAAGTGAAATTTATGTAGAATATATTTTATTTTAAATAAACAAAATATGGTCGAAAAGTGGGCACAGGTGCGTATTACCAGCACACGGGGAAAAAAACCCCATTGACAAAACAAACTAAAAAGCCTCAAAATTTATATATTTCACTTTTCAGCAAAAAGCGGAGACCGGCCACAGATACGGGCAAATAAGATACAAAAAAAAGTATTGCCAATTTTCCGGGGCAGTCAAGTGCATGCCAATTCGGTTCTCGATTTATTCATATTCGGACCAACAAATTTAGGACTAACACCATATTGATGGACACCGTTTTTGATTTCGTGATTGTGACAATTTAAAATGGCATGAAAAAACATTTGGCGGAATTTTATTGATTGCAATGTGGGACATGCGTTTGGTTTTTGCGGTACAGAAGGTTTAAATATTTTTTTTTTATTGGTTCACTCGACTCTGTTGATGCTTCACTCAACCGAAAAAAATAGATATGAAGTAAATCTAATGGAATAGAATAAATTGCGTTGAAGAATGTTTACAAATTTCTATATTTTTGGCCTGGTTAATGGCTTGTAAACAAAATGCGGCATGGGGTTTGGGTTTTGAACAAATAATTTTCCTGCAACATTGTGATTAATTATCGAGTTGAATTAAAAATTAACCCCCCTTATAATTTGTGTCAATTAAGTGTATCAATTACATTAGAATGGTCAATAAGTTGAATGGCAATTACGCTGCTAAAATTTAATTCGAAACCCAGCAATTGATTGGCACTTCCGTTTCCGTTCTATTAACACACATTTCCGGTGCATTCATATTGCAGGGAGTAGAAGCCCCAAACCCACAAAAATCCATGTTCAATATTTCTGTTTTTTGTTCTAGTTTTTTTTTTGTGCTCTTGCCGCAAAATAAAACCAGAAATAAAACGAATTTTCCATTTTTTGGAGGAAACGTCTGTAAATTAGTATGTGATATTTCTGATAGTTTGCCCTTTGTCCAAGCCAAACCGGAAACGAAAGAGTCCAGGAGGGGAGGAAGGGTGGCTGGGGGGG
>JAJJHY010008789.1:9843593-9911308 GCA_021224005.1 Drosophila setifemur
AAACGCAAAAGCGAAGCGCAAACTCCAATTGCAACTAATTTCTGTTTTATGGCCCCCTCTCACAAACACATGAATGTTTGCCCTCAAACACATACTCACACACATACCCAACTTATGGATATGTATATATATAGATATATATATATGGGAAAGGAAAACTTTTGTTTGCGCTGTTTGCCGCATTGGCCGCGTGGTTGGATTTTCGATATGCTTTCAATTTCCTTGCGGGCTCAGCTCACAGCAGCGAAAACCAAAAAGCTCAATGAATCTGAACAAATGACAAAAAAAGATCTCCAAAAAAAAAAGAAAATAACATATTCGATATCTGTTTTTGTGTGCGAAAGAGTGAAGCTGGGGATTTTTTTGGTGTGCCAAGCAAAGAAATTCAATGCCAAAAGCTGTCACAAAATAATTCTCTATTAAACGGTTGGGTAAAAAATGTGTATCCCGTAGGCATCGTATATTGACTACCAATTTATTTTCCATTCTATTCAATTATATATTGTTATAAAGGTATCTACCAACAAATAAATGTAAAATTCGTTATTCTTAAAGTTAACAGGCCCAATTAAATCTCAATCATTGTTTGAAATCAATTAATACCTTTAAATGGGTCCTCTGAAATATTTCCTTAAATTTACTCTTAAATTTACAAAACTTAATTGTTTAAACTTAAATAAAAACAAAATACTTGAGCGATTTCCCAACTATTTAGAGCTAAAGTACATTTAAATAATTATGCAATATTGTGTTCGCTGCTTTGTACTTCCAATTGCCAAGTGGAGACAATAAAACATGGCAAATGAAGAGCCGTCGCACATTAATTAGATAGTGAAAAGAAGTGCCCCCCCGATCCATTATTGCCCTCTCTCTATCTCTCTCTCACTCTCTCTCTTTCTCTCTCTCTCTGTCTCGCTGGCATCTTCCGTTTCACTCGCCGCATTGCGTCAGTAAGCGAGCGATTAAGTGAATGATGCAGAGCCACGGCAACACTCGGCGTATAATTAATTTTAAATGAGAACGGCACTACCACGTCCTGTCACATTTGTCCCTCCCCTTACTCCTGCCCCACTCCATCGCCTCTCCATTTGTTCGCATATGGGGCTTGCCTTGTTGTCCTGTTTATCCCACATATCCTTAACTGTCCTTCGTTGATGTGTGTGTTTGTGTGTGTGTGGGAGCTTTGTTGGCCTGTCCCCCTCACTAGACGCTGACAGTTTTATAAATTTGCCATTTGTTTTATTTACAACATTTACGCCATGCCACATATTTATTGTTTAATTACGTTGGCAGCTTTAAAATTAATTTCACGCAATTTCCAGAGTGCTTCGGTAAGACCAATAATTAACTGTATCGGTTAATTGCTCAAACGAACTAACAAAATACAAAAAAAAAAAAACAGAACGTAATTCCCAAGGCAATAAATTCCATTGATTTTATAGCCAAAAGTCACAATCAATTATAATTTAAAGCCCAGCAAAAGTGGGTTTTAAATATGCAAAATTCCTTTACTTTAAAATACTTTTTACTACACTTGTTCCGATGCAATCCAATCAATTTATTCCTGTGTTTAGGATTTTATTTATTCTATCTGTTGTAAAATAAAATATTAACTTCTTACAAAATAGTCATGTTTCTGCAGCTGCAGCTTAAATATTCTCCATATTTTCCACTTTGGCTGCCACTTGACCTGTGCTCTTGCTCCTTCAAATATGTGTGTAACGACCGAAAAGGCTTTCTGACTATTTTCGTCGGCATGCAAATATTATTTTTATACTTTGCCATGTGCATGGGCCAAGTCCACACCCATGTCAAAAAAGTTTACACTGGGCAAAGAGGTGGAGGAGGTACAAACTCACACACACTCTTTGGCCTGGCTTGTTTATTCAATCAACAACTGGGAATGAGAATGAGAGAGATGGGGCAGCTGCCCCAAGCCCCTGGTTGAAGAGGGGTTTGAGCCAATGCCACAATGCAGGAGAACATGACAAACAGAAGATGACAGTTGCCATACGACAACTATGTACAAAACACACTCACTCTCGCCACCATGGCCATTCGAGTTTTGCGCATTTGTTCCTCTGTAGTACAAAGTTTTTCTGCTATTTAAATCATGACAGTTTATCTAAGCAAAAAGCACCCACCCCTGCATCCCTTGGCATTCTCTGCCATGTCCGACGGAAGCCGCAACAGTTGCCACACCTTTTTGTACAACAGAAGAGAAACGAGAGACAATCCCAGACCCATTCCCGTTCCCATCCCATTCACATCGCAGACCACAGGAATTTTCTCGCTGTTTTTGGCATCTTGTCAAGTTCCCGTCAGTTTCTGTATTTTTTTTTGCGAGTTTCGAGTCAGCTTCCTTTTCATTTTCGTTTTACCTACAAAATTTGCCATTTTCCTTGCGTGCCAGGCGATAATAACAGACCAAAAAAAAAAAAATACCATTTCTTTTCGTTTCCATTCTTCACTAACAAGTTATGAAAGTAAAATTTTTGCGAAAGTTTTCCCAACATCTTTAATCAGCGGGCCGATGGAAAAATATTATAAAATAATTAAGTGTATTCAGTTTGGCAAGCGAAATGAAGAGAAATGTTAATTTTAGCGTATCACAACTGATTGGAGGTCGTAAATTAACGCCCCATGTAAATGACTTAATACAGGTACTTTCCAAGGAACTTTCCTTCACACCTGCGACACCTCTATTAACCCGGGCTCTAACTGAACTGAACCATAAATGGATGCGCCAACTTGGCTAATCAAATTAGCGGGTGTTGTGATTTATAGACCGCGCCCCTACAATTTCCATCTAACTTTTAATTTATGCAACTTAATTGAAATGCCATAAAAAATCAGGTAAAGCGAAACGAAACGAAAACGTGTAACTAAATTTATGCGTCCTTCATCCTTTTATTAGGTTAGTTTGCCCTAGGAAGGAATTGCAGGGTAGTAGGGTTATGCTGGATCCGGGGAAATCTGTTGAAGTCCCATTAAAGATACCACTTTTTCATTTTTAAAATTCGGAATGTTTAAATTTGATCTATATATATTATTTCTGATATATTAAATAAATAATTGGTATTTTTATTTACTTATGAGTAGACCTTCCAAGAGCTAAATGGTACACTTAAATGATTAATAACTCATTGATTAAATTTTTTATATAAAATAATATCACATTAAATTAAATGGTCATTATAAATAGGTATCAAATAGTCGACTATCCCCTTCTCAAATCCCAGACCATTGATTTGACGCGTGCTAGAAACTTTCGTGCGGTGTGTCGTGTTAATGAACTTGGCTATGAGGGACGAAATCGATTAGCCAAAATGCCCCACTCGCGACTAGCTGAAGTTTTCGGTTGAGCTCTTTCCTGTGCTCCTTCCTATTTCGAATTAATTAAAATCCTGTCATGGACAGCCAACTAAAAAGCAGGCCAAAAGAGCAACGAGCGACGCTTCATAGGTGCGAGACGAGCAAATTACATACATTAAGTATACGCATTGTGTGCAAGATAATTCCGATGCCGGAAATTACCAGGTGAGTCAACAATTTCTCTTCTGTGTATTTTTTTCGGTTTTCCTTTTTGAGGGGTTGCTTTTCTTTTCTTTGCGTTTCTGTTTTTCTCGTTTTTTTCGTGTGCGTATCAAGGCAACCTTTTTGAAACGCATAACAATAACGAAAATTTGAAAGAGATAAAAGACTTGAACGTGGGCCGGAAAACGGAAATGATTATTTCAGCCTCGCTCCTCCCTGCTCGCTGCTCACTCATCTTCTCGAAATGTCCTGCGAGGGGGCGTGGCGAGGGCGAGGGCGTGGCCATTGTTGTCATTGGGGCCATTGTTCCATTACACAATTTTGTGCTGTTGATGCCGCTGCAATTTTCATCTGGCCAGCCTTTTCTTGGCCGTTATCAGTGACAAACGGCCAGGCGATGGCCCCTAAAGTGGTGGGAGGTGGCTGGGAGCTGGGATGACAGCCGGGAGGACAGGCACAATTTACACATTTAAAATTCAAATAAAGTCATTTGCATGCAGACGAAATGAGCGGCTCGCCCATCTGGACACTGTCGCAACATATGCGACACTGTCTGACCTTTGACCTCCGGCCCTCGCCTCGCCTCGTCTCACCGAGTTTTTGTTTTCGTACATTTGTCATCATTAGTGACCCGAGCTGCTGGCCGCCTCAAAAAAAAAACAAAAGGTGAGCCGAAAATACATAACGGTAGACCAACATTTTCCGTTGGTGGAAAAGCCCGTGGAAAGTGGGTAAATTAAGCGACAGCCAGGACTGGCTTAGCAAAGAGGATTTTCTGTTGACATTCCGTGGAAATACTCGTAACTTACGGACGTCAGGGACTTATTTTTTTTATCCCCCAAATTTTTTTTGACAAATTTTTGTATAATTTTTAAAGCTTTAACGGCTATTTAGGAAAATTTTACTTCTTCAACTTTCTATTGCTGTTGACAATCCCAAAAACTTCGGCTAACTACAAAATGGTAATGTAATGGTGAAGCTTAATACTTCTTCAACTTCCTTTCCCTGCCGACAGACCATGGCAAATCTCATTAAATTTCCCCAAAACTTTCCAACTTTATTCCTAAAAAAAATGTTAAGTACCCATGCACCGCTCCCTTGTTTATTGATCTGCTGTTGGCATTAAATTGAAACTGAAGACTAAGCTGTCTGTCCAATGTTTTGACAGGCTTCTCGGCCAATTTCAGAGTTTGCCGCTAATCCAGCCAAACCCGGCTTAATTACTTACAAGCAAATTGAAACCATAAATAAATAAAATGCGTTGAAACGAAAACTTCAGCGGCTAAGGCCGAGAAATACAAAAAAAAAACATCGACATGGCCTTCAAAGGGATGTGGGAGTGAAAGCAGGCTAAAACTAATACCCATATTGATAACTTAAGCCAGATGATTTACGGCCTGGTCAATCAACAAGGAGCAGCGGCAAATACGCCCCTGGCCCCTGGTCCCTGGTCCCTGGCTAAGACCAATCGATTTGACTTTTGATTGATATTTGTATTGGGCTTACTTGGTGTTTGGACACGAGCTGCTCTGAATTTCACAAGGCCAGGTTGTCGATTTGGCCAGCGGCATAAATCGTTTAAATGAAGTTAGAAAGTTACCGGCATCGGCTTAAGCGTATCAATTTTAATAAATTTACGCATGTCCTGCCATTAATTTAAGTTAATTTGCCATTTTTCATGCTTTGCCGCACGACACATTCGGCACGCAGGTCCTGGAGTCCTCGAGTCTTGGAATCATCCCATTTTGCCACTTTCCCAGGACCTTTGCATACAGCACACAGCCCGTACATCAATGACACACGGCGAAGAGGAACCGTAAATATCCTCGAAGGCAGCCAATATGTTTACACGCACACAATTTCATCTGAAAGTCCTTGCCTGGCTTCGGTATTTCCGCTTCCGCTAGCAGCCTGCTCAATGGATCATAAATTTCGCAATGCAACGTAATTCTTTACCAGGTTGAGGCTTTCCAGCTGGAGAATTGGCCAGGGGGAAGTGGGCCAAGCCAGCCCTTTGGGCAGCTACAAGTTGGCCATTTGTTGGCGCTTTGGCTAATAGTTGTTGCAAAAGTTTTCGCCCCAATCCAGCAGCGAGATGAAGGACATCTCGACTGGTGGAATAAATATTGAAATTGCCAGAAAAGGAAACTTTCAAGGCACTCTCTCAATATGCTACAAAGCAAAAAAGTTTCCCAAGACAGACGGCACTTGGTATTTTGAAGTTCTTTGGGAAGCTAATTTTGCCTGCCGGTTAATTATTCAAATGGATGAGTAATCTAGACATTTTTTGGTAGCACTTCCAATTTCTGGCCATAGTGGGGATTATTTGAAGTTCCTCTGCAAGGGGATCATAATTACGAATGGAGTTTGGAGCACTTTAGGGATTTTCCTGCCGAACTGCTTTCGAATGCCCCGATTAAGCAGAACACTCGAAGAGCCTTCCCTCTGTAATTGTTTCGCAAATGGAGGCTCAACTTGTTGTGGTCCTTGCCCATTGACCAGATGCTGCTGTTGCTGCTGCTGCTCCATCGATTTTATTTGGCCTCGGATTATGGATTGCTCTCTTGGCCGGCACTTAATGGAAATGGAAGCAATTTCTGGGATGAGTTACGGAATTGTCGGTAAGTGTAGTCAAATAAAGTGCATGAAATTATTAGAGTTCCATTGTTTTTACTACAAATTCATTGCAATCCGATTTTCAGACATCCAAATCGGGTGATACGATTATGTTGCCAAGTATCTAAAGCTTAAATATTTACTGCTAACAATATTGTTGAGGTGTGACAAACAACCCGCAGCGTTGACAAAAATCCGGCAAAAATAAACACATTGAGATATGGCCACAAAAAATTATGCGCAGAAACAGAAAATATTTTGATAGAGGCATTAACACCAGCTCGATGGCACAAGGCGAATCCATTGGCAACTGTGGTGCAAAAAGTGTAATCGAAATCCTGGAGGGCATATAAAATGCACACCACCCCACCTCGGCAAACACACTCGTTTATCATACGAATTATTCAATTGACGCAAAAGCAACCGCTGCATTTGGCAGACGAGGGAATTTTTCACGGCGTTCGTTTTTCTTTTTTCCAGCGAACTGATGAACGCCTGCCACAACCACACTCACTCTCTTACATAGTACTCATCAGGATATGTGTCCTGGCCAAGTGGCCTTGGCGGTGATTTAAATGCTCACCGACCGAGTGAAATATAAAATCAACTTGGTCTTGGTGAAAGAAAAGGAATGGAAGGAAAGGGCGAGGAAAACCATCGACCAATCCACTCTGAAAAGCCGCGGGTGTAATTAATGTTGAATGAAGTTGCATTGAATCCTTTTATCGGTTCGCAAATCTAGCAGAATATTTACACTTGAGACTTGAAGGATGCTCATTGCGGTTGGAGTGAATACAATATTAAATTGCATCGATTAGTTTATTTAGCTATTTCTGAAGTCTCTCAAAGTAAACGAAAATGTTTTTATATCTTTGACTATATAAATGAGGGGAAATATTATGGGTTAGTATTTATATACTTATAAAATATTAAGAAGTAAAAAATAATAATTCAAAATTTGTATATTTTTATAGTATAGAAAGTATCTTTAAGTCTTATTGTCCCATCAAACCCCTGCCAACTTGGCCAGATGACCGCAACCCCAATCAATTTTCCACTTTTCCTTCTCCTTTTTGCCGTTGCGGTTTCTAATTAAGTGTCGCAGATATTCCTGGCATTGCAATTTGCACTCCCACACACACACACCGCACACACACACACAGAAAAAATAGCAATCCCATCGCCAGATGGCGCTAATGAACTTCCGCTGTCAAATGAAACGCTTACCATGCAAATCGCACCATTTTCAATAATTGAAGACGCCTGCTACCACATTGTTATTATCATTTTCATTTTCATTTTGTGCTTCCGCCACTCGACTGTTTTACATTATTACAGGCTTACCTATATATTTTTTTTTTTTGTTATTTTTTTGGCTGAGGAGTTCCGCACATGATTCACTTCCGTTTAACGCCATTTTCTTTTCGATGGCCCCGGAAAGTAGGCAACAGTTTTTTTTCGCTCGCCCTCGTTGACGTTCATTTTGACTCTCCTTTCAGTTGGCGCCGGCAAATTGCTCGCATTTAAATGCAAAAATTGTCGGCACGTCTAGGTGTTCATGATGCTCATCCCACCTGCCCCTCCCTGGCCTCCATTTGTTCTTTGTTCTGCCCGGTAAATTTACTGCTGCGCGTGCGTTTTCATTTGGTTTTACTGTCTTCGCTCTATCTTTCATTTCACTGTCGTCTGTCCTGGGTTTTTTTTTGGATTTTATTTATTTGCCCAAGATTTATGTCACATGCAGGAAGACAGGCCTGTCGTAATATTTTCGCACGAACACACCTGCACACACACACCTGTGGGTCACACACACACACTCATCCGTAGGTATGTGCGTGCGCGTTATGAATATGTATGTGTTCATTACGAGGATGGGGATGGGGCGGAATTTTTTACAACAGCGGAAACGTTCCACAACTTTGGACTCGCATATGAATTATATTTTAATCATACAGGCAGCTTCTGTCGGTTTCCGCATTTCCATTGTAAAAGGGTTGAATGGGCTGCCGTTTGAGGAGATCTAAGTTTTGGGTTTATTGAACTCTGGGGTGGCTGACACAAATAAATTGTAATTGTTGTAATAGGAGCATGCGTTGGCATGGAAAGTTACCATGTTGAAACGTACATTTTCTGGGTTCAATTCAATTGAAATACAGCAATTTGTTTAATTTGTACATATTTACCAATCAATAAACACAATTAAAATTTAGCATTGGCCAAAAATTGAAATTCACAGTTTTAGCATTTTTAATTATAATCGTATTTGCAAGTCTAACATACATGGGTCTAAATTTTCTTTATCAAACAAATAATAATTGAATAAAGGTGGATTAATTATGCGTTTCACAGGAAATTTATGTGTCTTGCTGAAATGTTTTTCGATTAAAATTAATGTTCATTTATTATTGATAAATTTTACCCTGCTAAACTGAAACATAAAAATGGTAAATTGTTCTGCCATGTTTTTAATGTATTTAACATAGAGCATCTATAGTTTTATTTGATTCATTTTCATTTGAGTGACAATTAAAATATGACCGGTATCCGAGTGGGTTAATGAATTGCAGGTAAGTAGATGCCGGTCGGAAACAATGACAAAATGCCGTGCATACATAAAGGCCATAAAATTCGGGGAAATGAAAATGCGCAAATGAAATGTTCAAATTGGAAATTTACGCTAAAGTGCACTTGCAAATTGTGAATTATCATCAGCCCGGCGAAGGCCCGGTCTCAATTGCCTGGTTCGCAGCGGACTGAAGTGAGTTGAGCCGGGTTCATTTGGCAGCAGCAGCGGGCCTTGTCACAATTTCAAAGCATTTTCGGCCGATTTAATCCGCCGGCGGATGGCCCCAAACAACATTGCCAACAATTAAGCCGTGCGTGTGGGCATTCTGTGCGAATTTCCAATTTATCGGTGCCCGTTGTTCGCAGTCTCCTATGAAAGGCTATTTTTTGGCAACCACAGGCGACCATCGACCATGGCAGTCGATTGTACCGACTCCAGGGTCCCATCCACTCGAATTGAGCCATCCCGCTAATATCCCTCCCTCCCCATCCCCCGCTTCGAGTGGTGACTGTGATTAACTGCATCGCAGCCGTTGCTAGCTTTTAATTCTGGACAGTCGAGTGCTAATTTGTTGCGGCTGCAGTACAGCAATAATCTCAAATTAGTGAGTCCGCCAGAGCGGCGCTAATTTTGCATCAATGTGGGTCACCAGATATACCCGAGACTCCATTGTGACCTCCTTAGTCGCTTCCATTTCTTGATTGAAATCAAATGGCAAGTCGGGGCGAACTTAATGAAATGTCAGCAGTAAACTTTGGTGGAAGCTGCTACCGAGCAACATGTGAGCAGGAAAAGCGCATTTAGTCAGTGAAGCAGAAGAAAATCGAAGGCAGGGAAAAGCAGCTCGAAGTGAAGCCAAGTGCAAAGAGTTTTTCTTCTGTTTAAATACCCCGAAGGTGCTTAAAATTTATCAGATTCTACCTAAGCAAAACTTAATGAATTGGACATTTTTATGTTCCAGAAAAATATTAGCTTAAGGAATATTAATAGAATATCTTCTCAATATAGAAACCCGAAATAAAAATAAACTTGAGGTGAGAACTTCTTCCCCAACCCTGCCCGAACAGATAAATATCAATATACGGGGATTAGCAATTATAGTTGGGGAAATGACATGCCAAAATATTCTTCAGCAATATATCAATTAGTTTTATTATAAGGAATTCGATGTGACAGCCCAATAGCAATAAATCATCTGCAAAGTCCCCAAAACAAATTGCGACTGCAAACACAATTATTGGGCTACAATGATGGTAATGACAGATATTGTGGGAGTCCTCCTTTCACAAAATATTTGCCTAATTAAATTTTAGTTTTTCACTTACGGCTAATGAACTTTTTGGCTCCCCTCCAATTACCAAATAAACAAAATGTAATTAGCAAATCATGGTCATAAAAACCTCTCGTTTATTATAAACACAAAAATTCAACGTTGTCTAAAAAGTTTTCAAATAATTTGCATTCTCAGTGTGTGTTCGGATTCCTGTACAAAAAAAAAACAAAAAAGGATCAAAAAAAAAACGAGACAGAACGGAAGAGAGTAGATTTGTAATTAACAACTCCCAAACTGTTGAAAACTTTTTATGGCTTTTTATGGTGATTGCCGGCCAGGTGATGTAAAAAGATACAAATGCAAAGTAATGGAGTGAACGAGTTATTAGAACTTGATTGCGAAATACCATTTCTAAAATAAATTCTGGCGCCTGTGAAATTCCTTTTAAAATTCAATTTCACCCTCCTTACCTTTTAAACTATCTTTCATCATTAGTTAGCTCTCTCTTGTTGCTGGCTGCAACTTGCGACTGGCAATGGCTCACTGACTTTTAAACCAATATGTAAGGGCGAGTACAAATGAAAGTATAAAATAACTGAGTTGTAACAAGAAGTACAAACAAGTGAACAATAAAACCACTTAAAAAGCAAGCAGCAGAAAATTTCTCTCCACCCACCCACCGATCCATATAAAAACTAACACGCAGAACAGCACAAGTATCTGTATCTGTATCTGTATCTGTGGCAATAGCAGCAGTAGCCAGAGCAACAGCAAACTGGAGTAGTCAGAGTGTCTGTCTGTCTGTCTGTCCTATATAAAAAGCAAAATAATTGGCGTGTCAGACATTTTGTTACGCCCAATTTAAGTGCTTCCTCCAGGACGAATAAGAGAGAGCATTTTTGCGTACGAAGAGTGAGAAAACTTAACCCAATGGATTGCAAGTGTTAAAGGGGAAAAAGGGGGAAATTTATAAAAAAAAGCATCTGTTTTTATTTACTAGTACTAGCACTAGTACTAGTACTAGTGCTGGTGCTGGTGTCGTCAATGGATTCGGCGGTATTTTGGGTTTCGCTAATGCTTTCACTGCCGCTAATGCTTTCACTGCCGCTAACAGCTTCTATATCTGTTTCTGAATCGGAAGACGATTCGGAGTCGCTTTCTATTTCAATGGAACTGCGAATTTCTGGCAGACGATAGGTTGACTTCAGACAATTAAGTTCCTCCTCGGTTGCCGCGGGCCAGTATTCGATGTTACCATCTTCCGAGGACTTCTCGGACACAGATTTCTCCGATGATTCCTGCGTTGATATCAGGTCGTACTCCTCCTCTGACTCCTCACTGTCAACAAACTCCGATGTGTTCAGTTCTTTAAATGAATACTCACTATCATCATCGTCATCATCATCATCATCATATTCTTCATATTCGGAATACTCATCGGAATCCACCGGATCGAAAAAACGATTCCTACCACTAAAGATTGGGTTAGTCTCCTGCACGCGTTCGAGAAATCCGTCGGGATATTTTCGTAAATATCGCAAGTACTTGAGGAACACGTTCATGGTGAGCTTGCAAGGATTACCCGCATCCAGGTACTTTTTGTACGGACATCGCCTATCGTGGATCCATTTGCGAGCGCCCGTGCTCAAGAAATCCGACATGAAGGTGTCTTGGAATTCCTCCTGCTGCAAGCACATGGTTGCATCCAGACAGATACAGAGATAATCCGCCAGTTCCGGTTCCAGATTCATCAGATTATCCGCCAAACAGAGTATAAATATGGCCGGCATTAGTTGGAATCGGATGTATCCTAGCACCAGGTCGATGTACATCTTGCGCTGCTCAAAGTTGGCATACAACCAAATTAGAGCGGCATAAAAGGTCTGAAAAGGGTAAAAAAAAGATATCGGCTTGAAGATATAGAAGAATATGGGATTACAACCCGTCTCACCTCAATCTCCGACTGAACTTCCACATAATTCGAATTGAGCAGAAAGCACACACACTTAACATTCAGCTCCTGGAACTCCTTGGTGGCGATGACTAATAAAAAGGACCTTCCCACCCGTCCTAACATCAAATTGGCAATCTGGTGCATGCCCTTCTTCTTGGCAGCCAGAAAGCAATCGAAGGCATCCAGCTCCGAGAAGTTGTGGTGATCGTTGAGGCACATGAAGATGCTGCTCGCCAGTTCCGGACAACAGAGAAGATCACTCGCCTCCAGAAGGTCCAGAACCTGGTCGCGCCGGCAAAACACATCTTCGTTGGTCATCCAGGCGTAGACCACGTCAAAGATACTATTACTGATTGTATCTTCGGGTATATTCATGATGTCGTCATTGCGGAACCTTGATTCAAAGAGTTTGGAGTAGATGCGCAGCAACACGAGGTGGCAGTTGTAGGTCTTTTTGCCGATTATGATCATGAAATCGGGACAGAGGTTGTTCTCCAGGACATATTCCAATTTTCTCAAGAGTGAATTTTTCGGTGGTTGCTTCAGGTTCTTGAAGCGAAGGTGGGGCATGAACTTCCGCCACAAATCGTACTGAAAACCGGATTCGAATGGCTCGCAGTCGCCATCGTCCTCCTCAAGGAGGATGTTGTCGAGTTTTGAAAAATAATCCATTATGATTAGTGAATTTTTGCCAAAAATACAAAAAAAAAGGGAGATATATAGAAAACTGTAGGAAATGTTGAGCTGTTAGTTATAGCTTGAAATTAATAAAATGGCCTACTCAAATTCAGGTGGCCGGAACAAACGTAACTGATTACATTTATATCTTCAATTTAAATTGAATTGATTAAGTGTGCCCACCACCCAATGTATGGTAAATATGTGTACGAATATTTTAATTAATTTAAATGGGCGCTACTAAGGAATTCTTACAAATTAATCAAGTGCATTCAGTTGGCATATTGACAATGTACCCGCATTCATTTCCTCCTCTGTGCAGTGGCCGGTCGATCGAATTAAAATTTATTAATTTGGCATATTAAAAAAGCATTAATTAAATACAAAATCCGGTCGATTTGTGCATTTAAATAATAATAATTAAAATACCTCGGAGTGTGAGTAAGCCAATGATTAAAGGTAAAATATTAATAAATATCAACTATTTAGCATAATTAATTTAATTACCAAATGATTGCAATCAATCTTGAATTGCAAATAATGCAAGGGAATAAAAAAAATAAATGTATTTATTTTATTTCGTTTGGTGAAGGTAAAAACTAACTCGCTTACATATTTTCCAACACACATTCAGAGGAAAAAATGAAAAAAAAGAAGCAAATAGAGCCACTTTGCATGTCTTCCCAACATTTAACCAGCCCTGCATATAATTACGTACACCCATACGTATACACAATATGTCGCTGCAACTCTGCGTACTTCCGCTTAAAACCTTCCACTTCCGGCTAACGGAGCTCGAAAGAGTACACAACTAACCAGAAATAGCCAAACTTCATCCGCACATTGCATGTGCCACGCAAATGCAAATTTCCACGTTCCTTGTATTCCTTTATTTTCCTCGGCTTAAATTTTATAATATTAAATACGTTGCAAAAAGTGGGCCACCGAGATATTGGTATTGGTATTGGTATTGGTAATGGTATATTGAGAAAAAAAAACTAAAAGGATCACAGTGGCATCGCCGGCATTATCGTGCTGTGAGTTATGGCGTCAAAAAGCAATCAATTTTTAATTTTGCGTTTAATTAAAAATGCAGCCGGGGTGCAATTAAAATTATCCCATGCATTAAACATACGTCGGTAGCCGGGAGCAACGGATATAGCCTGGATTCGGCCGGCCACGTCGAAAGTTAGTCGCCGCTTAAATGACAGTAACCAAAATCTGGTTTTGTTGCAATCAATCATGGCCGGTTCGGTGGGTTGCTCGCTCAGCATCATCGGTAATTGGAAATAGGTGGCATCGGCATCGGCATCGTCATCGTGATTGCGCGGTCGTCCTGTCCGCAGCAACATAGACAAGGGCCTGACACTCACGCTATGCTGCAGATACAGATACAGATACAGCTACATCGAACGACAGTCTCCCATCGATATGCATATGCAAATGTTGCAACTGCGTTGCGGTTGCGACCCTAAAAGTACGCTGCGCGTTCGTTTTAATGGGCTTATTAGCATTCAACGGTGGCGTATGAGTGATATTTCAATAATGAGCATTCAATAAATTGACAATAATTATCGCTCAACATGATACAACCAATTTCGTGTCGCAACCGACTAAAAATTGGATACATCTTTAACTCATATATATATATATATATAGTATATATAGGGGTAAATCGATTATTCCATCAAGATGGATACATTTCACAATTGATGGATAAAGCCCATGATGACAGGCTGTTGAATTTCTGTTTAGCCAGCAGATCAAAGGTGTTGACCTAGGCCTTTTGGTCCAAATCACTGGCCATTAATTTTGAACATGGCCAGTGAAAAATTTGACTACCAAAAAGCTGGGGGCACGTCTGTTCGCTGGAAATTGTAGGGACATGAAATTTAATCATTCTAATTTGTGGAATTTATGAAGTTTATTGCCTGCGCTTAATAGACACAAATGCTAACAGATTTTTTTTTTTTGGCCCGGCCAAAGTGGAATCATCATTAGGTTTATGGGAAAGCCGGAGAATTAAAGTACACTTTAAAAAAATTTTATATTTTGAATTTAAAGTATAATATTTCTTGTATTAAACATATTTTTTCTAGCCTTTCTTTGCCAGATTTCTTGTGAACTCTTATAAATCGCTCACATACTTCAATAACCCTCGAGATGAATATATCCGAAAAGGGGACATTTTTTGTTTAACAAAGCTTTTCATATTTGCTTTTTTCGCTGGAATAATCCACCAACATTATATCCCCTCTGTCGCAATTCATGACTTTTTGCGCAGTGGCCGTGGTTTTTCCTCGGGGCTCCGCCTTTTCTTTTGTTTTCCACCACATGGAGCTTAGGCATTTCCCCGGGCCGCGGCTACGTGCGGAAATGTGTCTAAATTGTGTGTAAAAATTTCGCCATCGCGTTGTTATTACATTTTTTTGCGTCCTTGGTCGAAAGTTGGGGTGACACCATATGGCCCCAGCAGATAAGGCTAAGAAATTGATGGACCAGGCCGACGGATGGACGGACTAGCTTTGTAAGTGGTTCACTTAGGAGGGGTGCAAAAAAACATACCGGCCTTTGGAAATTAATTTATGATGGAAATTTACAAAAATTAAAGCTTAATAGGTCTTGAAAGTGGGGTAGAGGATTTCAAATTACCATTTATTGAGTACGAGGGAGAGTACTTTAAAGTCGGTTGATTGTTTTAATTAAATTGTTAAGCTTTAAAATCTCTGCCCCTTAAAGAACAATCTTCGTAAGATAAGATGGTTAGAAAGCTAGTCTGTAAGTTTTAAACGGCTGCAAACCAAAGTCAATTATGTCCTACCGTTTCTGGTAGCCACCATCTCCTCCCCACCAACTTTGAATAACATTTTCAATTACCATTTTGGGCAAGTCGGCCAAGAGCAAGACCACACCCCTTATTTCCCGGGAAGGGCCATGGAAAGGGCCAAGTTTAACTACGAAATTGAGACATGTTGTTTGAGTACATTTTGTGGTTTTGCTCTAGCAACAGTGCTTTGGGAATTTTCGTGTTTTGTGTATGCAATTTTAAATGCACATCGCAGCTCAGCTCAGCTCTGGATTGGATTGGGTACTCTGGTTTTTGGCCTGGGTCACCCAACCGATGCCACCCATTCTCGGGCCATTCCCAGGAGCCATGTAGCCGTAACGAGCCGCCTTTGTTTGCTAAAAACTTATCAAGGCTATGGTCAGGGCGTTGGAACTGGGGGAACGAGTCCTGGGCAAACAAGGAGCAAATGTCTGCAATGATGATCCTGCAGCTGTCTTCCTGTTCGTTTGCCTTTCGCCCAACCGGAGGAGTCCTGGCATAGTCAATTTTTATACAAACTGTCGATTTTGTGCGGGTGCCCGTGGGGTCGGGATTGGGGATGGGGATGGGGTTTTTCTCTGGCCAGATTTCACTATTCCTATGGCTATTGTCCTGGCAAATGCTTTGCTGGTTGTGTACTTTAAAGGTCTTGCTAGTCACTTCCACATGATTGGGCAATTCCCAATCTTTTTCATATGGCCAACTCGGAATGTGTTGTCTAAGCTGATGACTCAATTAACTGCCAAACGTGCTCTTGTGAGCTGTCAGGCGGAAAGGCTTAGGAGGAGATCTCTGAACGGAATTAGCCCACATAATCGCTGGTGTGAAAGTCGATGCTGATAGAACATAATACTCCTGATTCGGCCGCTTTAAATATTAAATCTTTAAGCGTTTATCGAAAAGGGAAGTAAATGGAACGTGCAAAATCCAGGGCCAGCAAAAAGCTGTCATCGAAAGCAGAACAATAAATATGCGTTGCCCATGATTAATGATTTGCACGCACAAAAAACACAACATCGCAAAATGCTGGCCAACTTGAGGGCCAAAAAAAAACAGCAGGCAACAACAACAGGCAACAACTACTTTGTTTGGCTTTGTGGGCAGCGTAGCGTGTATTAAGGGAATTAAAATGTTATTATATGAAACAAGCAACCTTCGGAGGACGCAGGACGAGAAGAAGGAGCCCGAGGTGGGGGGTGGTTGATGCGATGGTGACGCTGTTGCCACTGATCCCGGATAACGATGTGATAATCTCAGCCACTCAGCCACCCCAGCATATGACGTAGGAGGAGGAGGAGGAGTAGAAGACCTCCGCCAGGTGACTTGTACATAATTCCGCCACCAATTTTCGCAAAGAAGTTAATTTTACGCTCTTGCATTTCCCGAAATGAAAACTCGCACCCGGCGACCCTGACAACCTTTGTCTGGCTTTAATAAGTTTGCTTAGTTCCCCACAAAAGCATCTTAGATGGCTTCTTTTCAGAGCTTCCTCTGAAATTATTACGGCCAACCTTTTTTCGTCTTAAATTTCATTTTTTTTTTGTGGGGTTTCCTTTGTTTTTCATTGTTGATCAAGTGCTAACATTTTGTGGGTGAACTCTTTTTTGGTGTTGCCATTAAAGTTGAGGCATTCGTAATTAGCAAGATGAAATAATTATAGGGCATCTACGAGATATATAACTGCTTATTTCATGGAGCGCACGCAAGTGAACATTTGATACGAAAACTTTAGAGTCTGCAAGTAAATTTTAAAATATTAAAAAAACTATTTATAAATATATTATGTATACTTACAGCCATATAGGTGGTAATGGACACTGGGGCCAGCTTGTAGGTTCTCCATCCATAAGATTTTGAAGAACGCATCATGAGGATAAGTAACATTTTCCTATAGGCCAGATCTCCCTCATACCAATTGTTATAAAAGGCAGCTGGCAGAACTTTGTCGCTCTGGAAGAAAGGGAACAACAAATGCTTAGTAAGGAAAAGAAAATTACCAATAAAATAAATATATAAAATTAACTACTATCCTTTACCGCAAAAGTAACCTGAGTACCATTGAGGCATATGGAAAATGTATATATCATGAATATAGCCAGTCCCACGGCGTATTTAAGAGTCGAGTCCAGATCGAGCATCATTACGCTAAAGGTTAGAGAGCAAACGGCAGATGTCGAAGTACTCAAACTGATAAAAAAAGTAAAGTTGAAGACTATATTGATTTGGTCTGCCAACTGCAGGAGTCGATGGTGGTATATAATTAATGATCTGAGCCTATTCTGGGCTCGAAAATCCCTGGCATCGAGTTTCTCCAGCTGCTCTGCCAGACTATCGAAATGAAGCTCCAGTTGAATGGTGCAGACATAGACCAAAAACTGATTTGCCACCATAACGCTGATGTTCATCAGCGATGCGAACATTTGACTAATGTAAGCAGAGCAGAAACCAGGAATTGAGCCATCAATTTCCCAGGGATACCAGTTCTGGCTTTGAATCTTAAATTTCACCGACTCCGATTTTGCAAGAATCTCATGGATCCAAGCCAGAATGGGGAAGATATTGTAGTACATATTTGAGAGTATATAGAAAAACGTGAACTTTTTCATCAAATCGAAGGACCTCTCAAAGTAGTTACTTGTCCGTTGATTTAACTCTATTTTTTCGCTAAACATATCCTGCAACTCAGTGAGAACATTTTCAATTTCAGGCTTGCGTAAGACCAAAACGAGCATGTTGCAAGTTCCCAGAATGGTGAAGAAGAGCATACTTCCCGTCTCCGACACTTGCACCACATAATCTTGAGGTTTCAGTATTTTTGGATCAAGTGAATAGCCGTAGATACACAGCGTGATATTGTAAAGGACAAAATTGATAGCGGCAGCTATGAAGATGATTTTTCTTAGCCCAGTTTCCTTGACCCTCGCCGACCCTCTGCCCTTCCATTCGAATCGGGGCATCAGAGCCCGTTGACAGGCCAGGTCCGTGTAGTGCATAAAGTCCTCAAACTGCATTGCTCCGAAGGCCACTTCCTACTGCGACATTCTGATGCAAATCGTCCTGTCACAATTAGGCAATCAACCAACCAGAAATGATGTCCTGAGAACAGGCAACTGCTTGGATTACCATGTCAATTATTAAATTATGGCCAAGGGAGCCTAAATTGCTGAGGGGTTGAGTATTAAAGAGTACTATATACCATATATAAAACCAGAAGATATATACAAAGTATATGATTTCTTTCTCCCAACAAAGAGTTCTTGGATAAATCTACTTTTTATACAATGAGAAATTTGAACTAAGATTGTTCCAAAAAGTATATAATTTGATTACTTACCGCACAAGTGACTTCAGAGCCCAAGTAGCATATGGCAAAATGATACATTATGAATGCAAATAAGCCGCTAATGTACGTTATGACATAGCTAAAATCGAGAAGTAATACCGCCACACTCATCATGCAAATAGCTAATGTAGAACCGATCAGGCTACTTATGAATGAGATATTTAAAATACGATTGCATTTCTCGGCGATCCTTAGGATGCGAAAATGGTAGGCAATTAGCTTCTTCAACTTCTGGTGGGCATTGGGATGCCGAGAATCGAGGGCAATTAATTGATTTGCCAGAGCATCAAAATGCATTTTTAGTTGAGAAGCAAACAGGCAGATTACCACCTGGGTTACGGAGACAAATCCAACGCAAACAATCGAAATCAGGGTTTGACAGATATAGGAGGCACAAAAACCAATCGGTGATCCTTGAACTTTCCAGGGATACCAGATGTTAATCTGCGTCTTGTAACTCCACTCGTGGCCATCCACCAGGTGCTCGAACAGAAGAGTCACCAAAGGAACTCCATTGGAGTAAAAAATATAAGCGCGATAAAAAAGATACATGAGCTTCATAATGTAAGTCATCTTGTAGTAATGCTCGACGCGATAGTATCTCTCCCCGTTTCGTGGAAATAGTTCATTGAACTCCGTGAGTACTTCCTCTATTTCCGGACGCAAATAAGTCAGGGCCCAAACAGTACACGAAGCAACTCCCATCAACATCAGCGAGCTGGTCATCTCAGACATCTCCCCAATTAATTTGGTAGTACTCGCCGTCTTTCCTTCGGTGAGATGGAAATGGATAAGTACGCCGAGGTTCTGGTAAGTCAATCCACAAGCTCCAAACACAAACAATATTTTTCTGACCAATCTAAAGGACATTTCTTCTGCCGGTCGTCCAGTCCACTGATATCGGGGTGCCATTCCCAACCGAAGAGATAAATCCAGATACTTGGTGAAATCTTCCAACTGCATTCTGACAGGGGCAAGATAATACTTAAAATGGTTTTGGAAGAAGGTCTTTTATACAGGCATAATTACAAGTACCTAATTGGGCAATTTTAAGTAACCTCTGGTCCTGAGAACAAGCAACTGGTTTCCATTTACCATATAGTATAGTGGGAATCAGTTATTACCAAGCCAAAATTTTGTTAAATTTTTATAATGCACTTAGGGAGGCATCTCCAAACCGAGCATATATATATTCTTTGGATTAGATTGAATTGAATTGGGAGGATATAGAGAGAAGTAATTGAGTCTTTGGATATTGCTACGTTTTACAATAATAAATCGAACTATAATATAAGTAATTTATAACAATAATAAAACGAATATATGTCCAAAGAAATCTTAAAGAAAAATAGTTTTTTAACAATGACATATTTTATATTAAAGACATATTTTATTAACTTACCGCATAAGTGACTTCAGAGCCCAAGTAGCATATGGTAAAATGATATATCATAAATGCAATTAAGCCACTAATGTACCTAATGGCATAGCTAAAATCGAGAAGTAATACCGCCACACTCATCATGCAAATAGCTAATGTAGAACCGATCAGGCTACTCATGAATGATATATTTAAAACCCGATTGCATCTCTCGGCGATCCTTAGAATGCGAAAATGGTAGGCAATCAACTTCTTCAACTTCCGATGGGCATTGGGATGATTGGAGTCCAGGGCAATTAATTGATTGGATAGAGCATCAAAATGCAATATCAGTTGAGAGGCAAAGAGACAGATGATACATTGGGTGGCTGCCACAAAACCTACAGCAACAATCGAATTTATGGCTTGGCTCAAAAAGGATGCACTAAAACCGATCGATGATCCTTTTACCTTCCACGGATGCCAGATGTTAATCTGCGTCTTGTAATGCCAGTCGTGGCCATCCACCAAGATCTCGTAGAGAAGAGTCACCAAAGGAACACTATTGTAGTATACAATATAACCGCAATAAAAGATATATATGAATCTCATGAAGCGTGTAGTCAGCATATAGTAATGCTCGACTTGAAAGTATCTCTCTCCGGGTCGGGGAAATAGTTCATTAAACTCCGTGAGCACTTCCTCAATTTTCGGACGGAAATAAGTTAGGGCCCAAATATTAAATGCACCCACTACCATTAGCATCAAAGCGCTAGTCATCTCAGTCATCTCCACAATAAACTTGGTAGTACTCTCCGTCTTTCCCTCAGTGAGATAGAAATAGATAAGTACTCCAAAGTTCTGGGAAGTCAGGCCATAAGCTCCAACCAAGAAGAATATTCTTCTGAACTTTCTATAGGAAATTATCTCATCTGGTCGACCAGTCCACTGATATCGGGGTGCCATTCCCAACCGAAGAGATAAATCCAGATACTTGGTAAAGTCCTCCAACTGCATTCTGACAGGGGCAAGATAATACTTAAAATGCTTTTGGAGGTAAGACTTTTATGCAGGCACAATTACAGTCACCTAATTGAGCAATTTTAAGAAGTACGAGGTCCTGAGAACAAGCAACTGGTTTCCATTTACCATATAGTATACTAGGAATCAGACAATGCCAAAATTTTGTTAAATTTTTATAATGCACTTAGGGAGGCATCTCCGACCTCATCATATAAATTTTCTATAGATTAGATTGAATTGGATTGTAACGATTTAGAGTGAAGTAATTGAGTCTTTGGAAAACAATTATAAATATACCATTGTAATCGAAGTACAATATATTTTGGCAGCCCTAGGAATTTAAGTATTAATCAATTATAAAAAAAATTAGTTCAATTCATGTTCATTATTAAATTGTAGGGTTTAAAATGTATGGTATTAAAGAGATAAAATTATTAGTGTACATATAAAAATAAAAGTGATACATAAAATTACAAAATAATTGAATTTTTTGTCCAACCAAAGTCTTCTTGAAGAAAACTACTTTATGTATATGTAATTTAATTGAATGATTGTAAAATAAATTCTTTGATAAATATTAGTTTTGTTAACTTACCGCATAAGTGACTTCAGAGCCCAAGTAGCATATGGTAAAATGATAAATCATGAACGCAGTTAAGCCACTAATGTACCTAAAGGCATAGCTAAAATCAAGAAGTAACACCGCCACACTCATCATGCAAATAGCTAATGTAGAACCGATCAGGCTACTCATGAATGAGATATTTAAAACCCGATTGCATCTCTCGGCGATCTTTAGAATGCGAAAATGGTAGGCAATCAACTTCTTCAACTTCCGGTGGGCATTGGGATGCCGAGAATCCAGAGCAATTAATTGATTGGATAGAGCATCAAAATGCAATATCAGTTGAGAGGCAAAAAGGCAGATGATACATTGGGTGGCTGCCACAAAACCAACACCAACAATCGAATTTGTAACTTGACTCAAAAAGGATGCACTAAAACCGATCGGTGATCCTTTAACTTTCCAAGGATGCCAGATGTTAATCTGCGTCTTGTAATGCCACTCGTGGCCATCCACCAGGTTCTCATAGAGAGCAGTCACCAAAGGAACACTATTGGAGTATACAATATAACCGCAATAAAAGATATAAATGAATCTCATGAATCGTGTGGTCAGCATATAGTAATGCTCCACTCGAAAGTATCTCTCTCTGGGGCGTGGAAATAGTTCATTAAACTCCGTGAGCACTTCCTCTATATCCGGACGCAAATAAGTTAGGGCCCAAATATTAAATGCACCCACTACCATTAGCATCAAAGCGCTAGTCATCTCAGTCATCTCCACAATAAACCTGGTAGTACTCTCCGTCTTTCCCTCAGTGAGATAGAAATAGATAAGCACTCCAAAGTTCTGGGAAGTCAGGCCATAAGCTCCAACCAAGAAGAATATTCTTCTGAACTTTCTATAGGAAATTATCTCATCTGGTCGACCAGCCCACTGATATCGGGGTGCCATTCCCAACCGAAGAGATAAATCCAGATACTTGGTAAAGTCCTCCAACTGCATTCTGGCAGAGGCGAGATAATACTTAAAAAGCTTTTGGAGGTAAGACTTTTTTGCAGGTATAATTACAGTCACCTAATTGAGCAATTTTAAGTAGTACGAGGTCCTGAGAACAAGCAAATGGTTTCCATTTAATATAATATTTATATTATAGTGGGAATCGGACACATCCTAGCCGAAACTATTTACACTTTTATACCCTTACCGGGGGCATTTTAATTTTGGTTGCAGAAATGAGTATATATAATCTTTGGATTGGAATAAATAGGATTGGAAGGGGACGGTTTTGAGAGGAGTAATTGATTTTTTACAATATACTTTAGCTGTCATAGGAATGTTGGTTAAAAAGGAGACATTAAGCATATATCAATAATATAAGATATATAATTCATTCTTAAGAAAAATTCCACTTATTTCTTTTCTAAATGTATATTTTAATAGGGAATACGACTACTCCCAAGACTTACCTCCCAGGTGACTTCCGTGCCCAAGTAGCATATGACAAAGTGGTATATCACGAAGGCAGTTAACCCGCTGATATACCTGAAGGCATAGGTTAAATCCAGGAGCAGAACAGCCACACTAGTCATGCAAATAGCTGTGGTCGAGCAAATCAAACTACTCAGGAATATGAAGTTCAGGAAGCTATTGCATCTTTCAGCGATCTGTAGAATGCGGGAATGGTAGGCGATGAGCTGCTTTAAATCCTGATTTGCATTGGGATGTCGAGAGTCCAGGGCAGTTAATCGATTGGATAGAGTGTCGAAGTGTAGATTCAATTGAAAGGCAAAAAGACAGACCACCAGTTGGGTGGCTGTGGTGAAGCCCACGCCCACAATGGAGAACATGGCCTGGCAAATGAAGACCGCACTAAAACCGATCGCTGATCCTTGAACTTTCCAGGGATACCAGGAATTGGTCTGTGTCTTGTAACTCCACTCGTGACCCTCCATTAGCTTCTCAAACAAAAGGGCAGCCAAAGGAGCACCATTATAGTAAACGTAGAATATTTGATAAAATATGAACTTGAACTTCATCATTCCAGTACTTATTTTATAGTAATGCTCGATCCGATGATGTACCTCTCCTGGTCGGGGCAATAGTTCATTTAATTCCGAGAGCACCTCCTCGATATCCGGCCGAAAGTGGGTGAGGGCCCAGATATTGGACACACCCAAAGCCAACAGCATCAGAGTTCCAGTCATTTCGGAAATCTCCGCCACAATTTCGCTAGTATCCTCTCCCTTCCTTCCAATCAGTTCAAAATAAATTATTACTCCGATTGTTTGGTAGGTTATTCCACAAGCACAAAATATGAAGAACATTTTCCTAGCCAATCTATAGGAACCAATCTCTTTGGTCCGTCCAGCCCACTGATATCGGGGTACCATGCCCATCCATAGGGATAGGTCCAAGTACTTGATAAAGTCATCCAACTGCATTCTGGCAGAGGCAACAAATTACTTAAAATGGGTTTTAGATGTTTGGTTCTTATATACAGGTGCAATTTCTGGCAACTAATTGAGCAATTTTTTAATGGCCTAAGGTCCTGAGAACAGGCAACTGGTTTGGATTTACCATAACCAAACATGACCTGGCTTTAAGCCTTACTCTTATGAGATGTGCTACTGGGGGTGCCCCCTATTTTTAGACCCTGTACCCAAAGGGTAAAGGGTATATTAAGTTTGTGCAAATGTATGTAACAGGCAGAAAGAGGCGTGGCAGACCCCACAAAGTATATATATTCTTGATCAGCATGACGAGCTAAGTCGATATAGCCATGTCCGTCTGTCCGTCTGTCCGTCTGTCCGTCCGGATGAACACACGGATCTCAGCAACTGTAAGAGCTAGAAGAACCGTATTACCAGTGTAGATTCTTCTAATACTGAGTAAATTAGAGTTTATTTTTTTAAGTCGGTGCCACGCCCACCGCCCCCGCAATTTGTATTTGAATTTTTGCACTGCCCTGCACTGCACAATTTACAAGCTAAAATTTTTTTAAAAATACACATGCAATTGGACCATAGATTTCTACCGATCCTGAAAATTTCATCAAGATTGGTTAATTAGAAAGCGCACAATAAATACCTAAAGTTTACAGGCGCTAAACACAAAAAATCTGTTTATTTGCGCAAACAAACGGTAAATCGCTTGCGTTCGGTGGTTGATTTTTCTCGGAAGTGTCGCTGCGCTGCCACTACCTTCATATACATATGTATGAATGTGTATATAAGTATGTATGTATGAATGTGCGTCTTTAATATATTTATACTGTATTAGCTGTCGGTTCAAAAAGTTTGGGTTTGTCGAATGGTTACGACGTTCGACTTAAAACGCGAAGATCTTGTGTTCGAATCGCAGACCGGACTCTCGGTGTGAATATATATATATATATATATTTTTTTTTTGTACAGGGTCTGTAACAGTCGGGAAACTCGACTGTAACGTTCATACTTGTATATGTTTAAAGAAGTGGAAAAGTCAATCTTTACTTGACCTAAGTTCCCTTGAAGCAGATGACAAAGTGGTGGAGCTAACCAGGCTGCTTAGGAATATAAAATCTAGGATGCGATTCATTTTATCCGTTATCTCAAGGACTCGACATTGGTAAAGGATCAGATCCATGTTCTTGAGGTTTACTGGAACTGAGTGGTACTAACTGACTTGAGAGGGAATCGAAGTGCAGTTTCAGTTAAGGATTATAATTAATATGCAGATAATATTCTGGATTCCTGTAAAAGTTTGATTAAGAAAAGCAACAATATATCCAAGCACAGATTCAAGGACCTCCCAGGGAAACCAACAATTGATCTGCATTCCATAGCTTATTTTTAAGATCCTTCTAATCAGCGAGAAGGTGGATCCTTCTCTGTATTTCGACAATCGCCATTCGACAGGCCAAGTCGAAGTACTTCTCATGGTTTTCCATCTTAGAATTAAACTGCGCTTTATAACCTTGAAGTGTGCAGATACTTATATACTCGATATCTTTTACTAATTGAGCAATTGAAAAGTTCCTGAGAACAGGCAACTGCTAATAATTTATCATATACTATACCCATAACCTATAAAATATTAAACATACCCGATATACTATATTGTACTTACCGCCAGGGTAACCTCAGTGCCCATGTAGCAGATGACAAAGTGGTAAAATACAAAGGCAGCTAGTCCACTGATGTACTTGAGGGCAGAGGATAAGTCCAGGAGCAGGACAGCCACACTGGTCATGGAAATAGCTATAGTAGAGCCAATCAGGCTGCCCAGGAAGGTGAAGTTCAGGATGTTATTAAATTTATCTGCTATCTGAAAGATGCGACTATGATAGGCAATCAACTCCCTCAGATTCCGATGGGCTGAAGGATGACTTGAGTCCAGGGCCAGCAACTGGCTGGACAAAGCGTCAAAGTGGAGTTTCAGTTGAAAGGTGAAGATGCAGACCAGGTTCTGGACAGCTACGCTGAACCACAATCCCTCGAAGCAGCCCAAAGCTTGGATAAGTATAGCTGCTCCATAACCGAAGGCCGAACCATGGACCTTCCATGGAAACCAAGTGCTGGTCTGGGTGGCATAGCCCATGGTATCCCTGTCCACAATATATTCAGATAGCAGAACTGCCAGTGGTGCACAATTATAGTAAATGAAGAATATCACATAGAACATAAATTGAAGCCTCATTATGATCATGGCGGCCTCGAAGTAGTGCCTGGTGCGATGGTGTCCTACCCCGGGTTGCTTGGGATGCATCTCATCGAGATCCGCCAGCACCGACTCGATCTGGGGTCGGTAGTAGTTGATGGCAAATATGTTGGAAAATCCCACTCCTGTTACCATCAGCGAGCCGAAAGTCTCGGAAATCTCACCCATCAGCTTGTCCATATCCTGGGCCTTTCTTCCGTACAAATGCCAATAGAGGAGCACGCCCACCACCTGACATCCCAGGCAACTAGAGCCCAGTATAAAGAGAGCTTTATTGATCACCCTATATGGAGACCTCTCGATTGGCCTGCTCTTCCACTGGAAACGCGGCACAAAAGCCAATCGACAGGCCACGTCGAGATACTTCATGTAATGAAGCAACTGCATGATGTCTAAAACTGCGACTTGCTGCAACAGGAATTGTGGCCTTTATAGGTTTTTTTGGTCAAAAGACCTGGGAACAGGCAACTGCTGAATTAAAGCAGTTAAGCAGCGGTAATTTTCGGAATTGAACTTTAATTTGCCATATTAAATTACATGTTAATAAAATGTTTTATATCTTGTGGTACATACAATTAAAACCAAAAAAAGTTAAATTCTTCCTTTCATTTAGTGGGTCTCAAAGCATTTGTTTATTTATTTTTATTTATGTTTTTTTTTTATGTTTGTGTCAAGCTCGTAATGATGATGCCTTTGAGCTGGTTTTCGGGGATTTTATGCGCTCGCCTATCGCTGCTGATATCAACAGACAAGTGCCGCTCGTTCTGCACTCCATTTCCGGCGGAAGTCCTATGTGCTCTGCTTGAGTATGTGAATTGTGTCCTGGCGCTTGTTTACTTCTTTGTTTATGGGTGATCCTTCACCCACCGCCCACCGCCCGTCACCCGTCGCTCGTTTGCGAGTCCATCCTATTGCCGGTTTTTATTGTTGCTTTTATTTTGCGGTCTACTTGGTTGCGCCTCATGTGCTTCGGTTGCCCAAGGATATGGCGCTGCTCCTCGCACGATTCCCGCTGGATTCCTTTTTGTTTTCCATTGATTTATTTTTTGGTGANCTGATTGGTTTTCAATTGTTTTTATTGATTGGTGGAGTTGGCATTTCTTCTCCTTTAATCGGGCTTCTGTTGATTTGCAATTAGGAAACCGAATTGTGGACGGCTAATTGATCGCACCGAAGCGCTGACAGACTTCAATTCGAATTCGCTTGGACTTGCCCTTTGGAAAGGCAAAATTTATGGACAACCACCGCCCAGCAGGAAAGACAAACAAAGGCGGCGAAAGTTGGCAGACGCGGCAGGACTCGACCCGGCCAATTGCCAAAGGACTCAAATCGAGCGGCAGCTGCGCGTAATGGACAATTTGAATTATCCGAGCGTTTGGAGGAGGAGGCTGAGGAGTGTGAGTAATAGTTTTGGCAGCCAGCAGCGCCTCTCGGCCTGGCCCGGAATTTATGGAGATCCGCGAGCCAAGGGCCACTACATCGTGTCTTGGCACTCGGCACAGCTGGAATCCACAGCCACATCCATCTCCATCTCCATCTCCTTCGCTCTGCTCTGCACGCTGACAAGTGCAAAAGTAAAGCAAAGTTATGGCCACGCCGATTCGCAACTGTTGGACTTATCGATCGGGCCTTTTAAACTAATTAAGCCCCGGTAAGACGGGACAACACATGCTACTAATTTGCGAAATTAACGTGTTTGTTTTCGGCCGCACTCGAAATAAATTACCCCTCACCCCAAAAAAAAATCAACCAAAATTACAACTGGCCAAAGGTGAAGGCAATGGCCATAAATTCGCATCGAAAGCGAATTCCAAGCTGCAACTTTTTCGGTTTCGGTTGCCTTCTTGTTTACTACCAAAAAAAAAAAGGTTTGCTTTCGGGTTTGTGTTCCCAACCAGCGCAGAAATTATAGCCAACTGGGAAATTTATGTGCAGCTTCATGGAAATTAAACGCCCAGAGCCGGCTCTGGCGCAGCTGCTCGGACTTCCGGTTTCCTGAGGCGCTATCCTATTTTGACAAGGATCTATGAAAATAGTGTGAAAACTTATTGCTCCCCGCTCCTCACCCTCCACCCTGCCCCTTCCCCTGCCCCGTTCCGACTGCTAAATTAAGATAAATGAACACATTTAGCCGGAGGAATTTATTTGTTTTGATAAGCGAGAAATGAGTCTGGGCAGATTTGAAATGGGGTTGGATCAATAAATCTTTTAGTACACTAAAGAAGTGGAAACACTTTAATTTTGAATTAAAATAATTGTATCGATTTGGAGAAAAAAAAGGAAACCGCAATGGAAAACTTTGTCGCAAGTATTATGATTTTTGCTACTTTGGCAACTTTTTTAATATGCCCGGAAAGATCAACAGCGCTAAAGAGGACTCCGGTCCAAATGACTTTGGCTAATAAATAAAGTTTCCGATGCTCTCAGGTAAACACTCGGCCTGACCCACAAAAACTTTCTTTCCCAAATAAACAGAAATAGAAAGCAGCAGCAGCAGTGAAAGCGAACCATAAACAGAACCAGAAATAAGAGGGCACCCACAGAAACTTTCGGGGGAAAGTACGAGTATAGTAGTTGGATCCGAAATTGTTTGCTGATGCTGCTTAGATTTTTTCCTGCAATTAGTTAAACCATAAACGGAGAGTGTTGCATATGAAATATATGGCCACAAAATGCCAACAAATTGCCCAGAGCCCAGTAAACGAAAATTTATGAACGGTCAAAGGAAAAATGGTAAAGACTTGGGAAGTATTCTGTAGTTGCCGAAAAAGTTTATAACAATGGGAAATTGTACACTCTGAAAAATATATAAATTTCTCATACCTTCATAAGCTATTAATTTGTATAATAAAAAATATTATTTTATATATATTTGAATTTTTTTAGTTAATGTTCTAGTAACTCACTCAACAATGAAGCTCTTTTTGGACCTTTGTTTTTTCGAAAAAATCACAAAACAATAGAGAATTATACACTTTGAAAAATATATAAAAATAAAATAATAATAAATGATAAATACTCATACCTTCAAAAGCTATAAATTTTTATAATACACACTTTTATTTTATTTTTATTTACATTTTTTCAGGTTAATGTCCTAGTAACTTACTCAACTATGAAGCTCTTTTTGGACCTTTGTTTTTCGGAAATACATTCTCTGCCTTCTTTTTGTGGGTGGCCCAGTGGCCAAGATGTTGTCTGAAATGCTTTGGCTTAATTTATCTTGTTGTCAGTCCGGGTGGCAGCAACAAATGCAGCCGCAATAGTTGAATTACTCTCACACACGTTCAAACTGAAACTTGGCCAGGCTAACTCCTGGTGAAAGTGAAACTGGGTCGCAAGAAAGTTTACGCCGCCCACCTTTAACCTTTCTTCGTTTTTGTTTTTGGTTTTTGTCTTCTTTTTTTTTTGGATTGCTACAACAAGATAAAATGGACACACCCTATGTGTTTTCCGTTTTTACGTGAATTGCGAGAGTTTTGGCCAAAGTGCGAAATAAAATGAAGAAAATTGCTGCCTACTTTTTCGGCGCTAAGGTGGGAACCTGGAGGTGGGGCTATTTTTCGAGGGGGGGCCAAAGATGGCCAAGCAATTTGTTAGCAGGTCGAGAGATGGGAGAGAGAGAATAGACCGGCTCAGTGCAAATGTAATTTACGGCCAGACGATATACAGGGCCAGAGAAATGTTTTGGCCGGAATTTATTTGCAGCAATTTTAGCAGAAGCAGAAACCAAATGAATTTTAAGTTCCCCACAAACTCACTTAAAAAATGGCACAGGAAATCATCCCTTTATTTTTGGGAAAAACACTCTCCGACAGCCTTGAGGAGTACTTATTTGGGAGCTTTGTCTAGACTCCAGACAGCCTGGTTAGAGCCATTTAGAAGCTGCCAAAATGTGTTTTCCAAGATGTGTGATAAGTGCCAAAAAAACTGTTTGCTTTTCTTCCAAAATTTAATTTAAGCCCAAGTCATGTAAATATTTTCTAGGAAATCAAAAACCATATGTTTGCAATTTCCACCATCTATATTTTGAAATATATACATTTTCCTGGGAGCCTTTATTATCCTTTTTTTTGGGATGATGAAATTCTATTGAATTTTCGGCAAAGCCGCCGGAACAGTTTTCTGTAGCTCCTTAAGCCATTTCCTGGCAAACTCAATTCCCTCATCGGCGTTCTGGCGCAGCACAGGCAGCAGCTTCCTCAAGGCTTCCTTTTCGTAATCACTCATCTGGGGCAGCTCCAGATAGCGCTTGATCCCATCCCTGCCCAGTTCCAGGGCGCTGGCGAAGAAGGGGGCATCGCCCAGCTCCGAGGCCACGAAGGCGCACTCGATCACCGCCTCCTGGCCACGGATTCCCCGGAGCAAGGCATCCACAAAATGAGCACCAGCATAGGCCATCGATAGGGTGGCGGATCCTTGGCCAGCCTTGGCATTCACCACCTCGGTGCCGGCCTCCTGGATGCGATGGGTAACCTGTTCGACCACCGATGGCCCACCCTTGAATGGCGGCTGGCACTGGGAGAAGAGCGGGAGAATGGTGATCCCTGCATGTCCACCAATCACCGGTATGTTAACCTGGCCCGGATCAATGCTCATTAGGCTGCCAATAAAACGCTTGGAGCGTACCACATCCAATGTGGTGATGCCGAAGAGACGTCTCGGATCGTAGGCTCCGTTGGCCTTGAGAACCTCAGCAGCGGCTGGAACAATCATGTTGATCGGATTGGTGATGAAGGTCAAGAGGGCACCCGGACTGACGGCACTGACGGCATTGGCCACCTTCACGGCCACACTGCCATTGGCGGCCATCAGGTGATCCCGTTCCATGCCCGGTAGGCGGGGCATTCCGGCGGCCACCACAACCACATTGGCACCCCTCACCGCTTGCTCCAGTTCATTCTCACCCACGTGGCTGGTCACCCGTCCCTGGACACAGATGTGCGACAGATCCGCAGCGATTCCATTCACATTGGTTATGTCGTGCAGGGCCAGTTCCCGGATGCCGAGACGCTGACGGATCAGCAAGGAGAGCGGCTGCCCTATCCCTCCTCCAGCCCCAACCACTGTCACCTTGAAGTTCCGGGTCAGCACACACCACGGAGCAGTCGGAATTAGAGCGGCGAGATGGGATTTCAGTCTTCCAAGCAGCAACATTTTCGAGAGAATGAAAATTGAACTGGAAAGGATTTGACACCGATTGACTTTTCTAGGCAAAGCCTACTGGGATACGAATTAAATTAAAATTTTAATATTAAGGAAAAGGGTTGCCCAGTTTTCCAAATTAAAATCAATGTTTTTAATATTATTAAAAAAATATGAAAAAACTATTGCCAAAAATATGCATCCAAAGAGGCTCAGACAACATATTTCCTGTTGATTATTGCATTTAGTTTTCTTTAATTTACGTAATTAATATGTTTCTAAATACTTAAAAAACTTTAGAAATAGTTAAAATAAATCAATGCTATGTTTTAATTTTTTATTACTTATTTAAATATTAAAAAAATTCTACAATATACATTTCTATAAATTACCCACAAGGCCTTCTCTTTTTTAGATGCCAAAAAAAATTCCGTCTTAATTAGATACAAAATTTCCAAAATTCAAGAAAGTACACATAAGCCAGGATATGATCCTAAGTCGCTATCGCAGGATTCCAGTGCAGGTCCTGGGCGGGATTTTATGCTTAGGTAGTCGACGCGGCCTCAAGGTCACCATTGTGGGTGCAGTGGGCGGAATCGGGCAACCGTTGGCCCTGCTCTTGAAACACAATCCGCACATCGATGTCCTGGCCCTGCACGATATCCGAAATACGTCCGGAGTGG
Source organism: Drosophila setifemur (assembly GCA_021224005.1). Lineage (NCBI taxonomy): Eukaryota > Metazoa > Arthropoda > Insecta > Diptera > Drosophilidae > Drosophila > Drosophila setifemur. Next base: position 9,875,865 of record JAJJHY010008789.1, read on the forward strand.
TCGCTGATCTGTCCCACATTTGCACCAAGGCTGCGGTTTGTTCCTATGATGGTATAAAGAAGCTAAATCCTGCGATGTCCGGAGCCGACATTGTAGTGATTCCAGCTGGCATGCCCCGGAAGCCGGGAATGATGCGAAAGGATCTGATTGATGTAAACGCCTCCGTGGCTGCCGATGTGGCACATGCTGCGTGTGCCGTGTGTCCCGGTGCCCTCTTGGCCTTTATCACCAATCCGATTAACTTGATCGTCCCGCTGGTGGCCACCATTCTCGCGAGCAAGGGCTGCTATGATCCCAACCGTCTCTTTGGTGTCACCACTTTGGATGTGGTGCGGGCGAGGACATTTCTGGCGGATGAACTGAATGTGAATCCAAAGGATGTGAATGTTCCGGTGATCGGAGGACACACGGGGATCACCATCCTGCCCATCCTCTCGCAGGCAACGCCACCCTTCAGGGGCGATGAGATCGAGAGGCTGGCGCTGATCGAGCGAATCCAGGAGGCGGGCACCGAGGTGGTGAAAGCCAAGGCCGGTCTCGGTTCAGCCACTCTCTCCATGGCCTATGCCGCCAACGAGTTCGTCGGCTCCCTGATCAAAGCCATCAAGTCCACCGACGACAACGACGACAGCATCAAGGAGTACGCCTTCGTGGAGTCGGATGTCACCGATGCTCGGTTCTTTTCCACTCAGCTGGTGCTGGGACCGCAGGGCGTCAAGGATAATCTCGGCCTGCCTGACATGGATGACGACGAGAGGGATGCCCTGGACTGCATGCTCCCCGATCTGATGGACAACATAAAAAAGGGCGTTGAGCTGGGCGAGGATATGAAGTAATCAACGTTTTTGGTTTTCATCTGCATTGTATATTCTAGAATTTAAAGTTTCAAAATTCACTTAAATATTATTTATAGTATAATAAGGAATCTTATTTTGTAGGGATTTGGTTAGATTTTAATCTTAAAATTAAAGTCGCATTTTTTTGCAATTTAACAAGTAAGTATAACGATTTTCCCATCGAACTCAATAGGGATAAATTTTATTTAAATACATTTTGGAAATTACTTTAGATGATGTAAGTTTAAAATAATCTCTTAACAGGTTTGTTAGATATTTAATATCGTTAGTAAACCGATTTTGTCAACGAATTAAATAGGAATAAATACCATTTAAATATATTTTCGAATTTATTTATGGTAAATAAAATTTAAAAGATATTCCCATGCACAATTGCATCACAATCCTTACAGTTTGGGTATAAAAAACTCTGTACTTTACTTAAGTATAGTATAACGATTTTTCCATCGAAATAAATAGGCTTAAATATTATTTAAATAAATTTTGGAATTGTCTTATTTTAAAAAGTATATTCAAGATTTTCCAAATCCACATTTACATATATAATTGTAGACCCCTTTTGCACCCTTCAACTCTAGGATGGAAAATCCTTCATTTGGCTCCTTTTACTACGCGGGAATGGAAGCCACAAAAAGCAGCTGGGACCGGGAACCGAAACCGAGGCAGACGCTTCATCACCAGGCCCCAAGGAGCCGCAAATCTTTGCGGTCTCGTCTTAATGGCTAAGAAATTGTGATTTATGCCTCGAGATTTGTACATTGTGCCCTCCGCTTGACTGTCGCTTGTATGTGTACAAAGTACACTTATATATTTGAGTTGATGAACATGATTTAGTTTCAACTTGAATCCCAAATTTATGGCTAGGAATGGGACTAAGGCAAACTTGCGAAAAGTTTTTTTTTATTTTTTTGGCCAACTTCCTGAATCGGGATCTAAAAGATTTCATTACTTAATTAGTCGCAAATTTATTTTCCAACCAGCCAGCCAGCCAAAGGTGGCCAAATTAGTTTCCATGTTTGGCTAAATTACATTAATTGAATTCGGGTCTCTGTTCTATCTTTGTTGTTGGGATTTTCAGTGGCTCAGTTTGTTAGGAGATGGCTGGGAAAGTATCTTTCAGTCGACAGTTTTATTGCTGTCGACATGAAAACTTTACGTTTTTTGGCTTGTAAGCCCTTAAAAGGCTTATTATGTAATTAGATTCGTCGTCGCCTTTGTTGTGGCAAGCTCGATGTTATTATTTTGTCAGTGATTCGATGGCAAAGAGTTTTATACTTAGTTATTATGTAAGTTATTTAATGGAAATATTTTAAATTATTAACAGGCAGAAATTACTAGAAACTATTTTATTTTCTTTAATCCCGTTTTAACAATGTGACGTAAAATCAATATATCTATTATAGTTACCTCAATTTTAGTCTTATGTAAGCTGAAATCCTTCAACTTTAACTCATTCACCATTAAAGTTGGGTAAAAGAAACGCCGCTTCATTGTTTGCAGTTTGTTGCATAGGTTGGCAATAATTTACAGAAATTATACATGACCACTTAAGTTGTCATTAACGTTAACGACCACCAAAACCCGCCAGCGGCCAAAATGTGTGTCGGGGCATTATGAAAGGAATGTTTAACAGCCAGTCTGAAGGACCTCCTGCAAGTGTTGCTCCTGTGTGTGTGCATTTCGATACTTTTTTTTTTGTATTTTTTTTGTTGATTTCTTGGTATGGCCTCCTGTCGACGGCTCCTTGGATGGAGCCGAGAGCCTCGCGGTAGTCCTGGCCGGGTAATCCAAAATTAATGGCCTGTCAGTCATACTCGTGCTACAATTTTAGCCCACTTTGGGCCACCGTTGCTGCAGCTACAGCTACAGCTGCGATTCCGTCTTATAGCCGGTCGTGTACTACATCCTTTCTTTGTGTAAATTTCCGCTTTCCGTTTTCGGGTAAAGTAGACCAAGAACCAGCTTAATCGAAAACGTATGAATGCAGCCGAGATCCTAAGAGGCCTGCAAAAGCTAGAGATGGTGGGAATTGTGGATGAATGCACTCACGTTGGGGTCGAACTATATTTTAATAAATATACTTATAAAGAAAGAACACTAAAAATAGTTTAAAATTGTCAAATACTAAAAATAATATACCCATAAAAATATTCTATATAAATTACTCATACGACACGTATGCCAAAAAGAGCTTCGATGAATTATAATTAATACAAAATAAAATAATAATCTCTCTATTAACATTTAAATACCTTAAATTAACACCATTTGGCAAGGATTTTGTTAGACAGAAAGTTAGTTGGATATTTTTGCCAGATTTCAACGTGATTTTGAAAGCAACACGAATTCCCTTGCCATTCTCTATGCCAAAGCCACAGCACTTAAGCGCCTTTCGTGTTGCTCCTTTCAGCTCAGCTCTCCCTTTTTGGCCAGGACCAGAGTGTGGTTAGAGCTGAGCCAAGTTATTACAAGCGCAAAAATATTTTCACTTAAGTAGCTGCCACCATTTTGCTCAATTTATTTCCAACATCAAGCACTCATTCCTTTTCATTTTTAATTTTACACACAATTTTCGTGTAATGTTTGGCTTTCAGCTTGTGCTCTTTTCAGGATGGAAGGGAAAAACCGCTTCGTAATATTTAATTGAATATTTTCTGTTAAATGTTATATTCTCTCCCCCTGGGGCACACACACCCACACCCACGCCTTTAATGTAATATATCATATATATAGTCATGGCGAGTCGGAGAGCCCCAGTCAGATGCATATGAAAGCCGGAATTTCAGAAATCTGTGCAAATTTGTTGGACACTTGACTGCTGCTCATATATAGTACATGAATTTGTTTGCTGTGGGTGGCTGCACCTTTTTTCCTTACATTTTTCGGGGGGGTTTTTTCCTTTTTTGTCCGGGTGCTGGCCGAAAATGAGACTCCTGGGAAATGAATTCACATTTCACAACATTTTTTGTTGACATCGTTTTGCGGAGCAAAAATGCATTTCTGTGCATTTGGGTATTAAACGATGTGTAAAAACGTTTGCAATTTCGGTTAATTGAATTGTATCTTTTATGCAATTTTATGTCATCTGTTGGAAGAGCAGCCGAATTCAATGGGGAATCTATTACGTTTGAACAGCATATTTAGAAGGCACTTAAATATGTAGTGGTGAATATTTCATAGAAATGAATCTGAAAGAAATATTTTATTTAATTGCAAAAATGCAAAAAAGTTATAATTTTTATATTAGAGTTTATTTCGTTTACATTTTGGTATGATTTAATATTATTTGTATGCATGTTTTCTTTTTTGCGAACTATAAGTTCCCCTCTGAATGTGCCCGTTGATGCATTTATTAAGGATAGCAGCTTTCACTACCAATATCTAGTTGAGGATAAACATATGCCTCTTAAGTACCGTCCAGAGAAAGTGTTTAAGAAAAGAGCCGCCATAGACGGCCTCTGATTATCTGTAAATCAAATGTAATGATATACAGTCTTTGGCTAGGATTACACTTACACGACTTACATGAAATTCCCAAAAGGGGCGAAACGAGAAGGACGGGCTGCTCCTTTTTACGGCCTCAGCGGAATACGAAGTGCTGGCTTTGTTGGAAATCGGTTATACGGACATCCCTGGGATTTGGGGTCGACGGCGTCGACGGTGGCGAGTGACCCATAAAATATCACGTATACGCAGGCAGGACACATGGCCGCAGGAGGGCTCCATGATGAACTAACACGAGCATATGTTCGCGTGAATACGTGTGTGTGTGTGTGTTTCTGGGTGTGTGGGATGGAGAGCGGATGCGTTTTTATGATTTGTGGCACAATGCCCAAGCAGCAGCGGCTGATTGTAAATCTATGCGGGCTTAGACCCGCCCATCTAATTTCTTTCGCTCCTCCCTTTCCCCGTTTGAAACTCGAAAGCCGCCAGTGCGGTCGGCGGGGTAGAATCAAGAATGAAATCATTTAAAAGGACGGGGATACGGATTATGGGCGCCGGGGTCAAATCCTCTGCGGTTTTGCAAGCTGTCGCCTTCGCCTTTAAACTTTAAGGGCCAGCCGAAAGTTTTCGGCCGCATCTCTAAGCTTTAGTCAACAAAGACTTGGGCACGTCTTTGGACATAGCCAGATGCTTCCGCATCTAGGAGGGAACGTATCCCTCCTTCTCATTCCCCCCCCGGGCCCCTTGTTAATTCCCAGTACGTGTCCTGTTAGCGAAACGTTTTCCAAATATTTATTTATTATTTACTCTCTCTCGTCCACCTTGTTGGCCTTCAAGAAAGCAGAAAAACGAAATTCCAAACAACAACAACAACAAAATAAATACCACTAAAAATCGTGCGAGCGAAATTTGATTTAGCTGCCCTTTGACATCGGGTCTTAGTGGCTCTATTTATCTACGTGCCGTCTTCGAGGCTCTTTAGCTAGATAACAACTGAAAGCTGTCAAACACGGCGTATACTTAATATTAATTACTGTAGACAAGAGAAAAACGCAGCTGATAATCTCGGTCGAAGGTTCTCACTTTCTTTTCACAAAGAGAAAGATCGTTCGATAAACGTTGTTCCAATAATGAAATTCCTACACGGAGAGAAAATTCCTATACCCAACTGTGTGGTTAAGTTAGTTGTGGCGAGCAAAGTGAAGTAATTGTCTAATTAAGTCATTAGCTAAATTACTTGAGCCGCTTTTTGCTGAATAATGTTTGAACCGCATTCCAAACTAAGCTAATTACGTATAATTTGGCTGAAACTTCCTTGGCGTTCGTTGGGCGATGGTAATGAATGTGATTGATGTGGAGTTAAAGGGAAAAGCTTTTTTTGTGTGTACGTTTTTTTCTTCATAAGAACTTAAAGGAAAAATTTAAGAATGGTGTTGAGGATTTTTCTTTTAAAAGTAAACTATTTTCCCTAGCACTTATTTAATATGATTTTCAGTGGAATATATATTCCTTGTCTCTGTTTTTATTGTACATTCTTTCTCGCAGTGCCAACACTTTCATTTAGTGTAAGTGAAGGGCCAGACAGAAATCTTTTACATGCATTGAAAGCGCAAACCATTCCCCACCATCAGAATCATCCACCCACCACAACCACTTGCAATTAACACTAAAATTAATTCATATTAATTAAGGCTCAGGGCCGGGACCAAATGAGAACACACTTAATGCCTGGGGCTGTTAGCTTTTATGGGACTCGAATAGAATCAGGGGCGGAGCCGGCTCCAGCTCTCCAGACTCTTCTGCACTGACCTCAACAAGGCAAATGTAATAAATAAAAGGCAAAGGAACAACAAATTGGTTGAGCGGGGCCTTTGGAATGCTGGAAATGGGCAAACCCTGACCAGACATAACAACATTCATTAATAAGCACAAACGAAAATTGCGGCCCAGCTGGATATGGATACAAAACCAAAGGAAAAAAAAAACAAAAATCTAGAGCAAAAAAAAAAAAACAACAAAAAACACAACACCAGAAAAGCGAAGGCAACAAAGCATAACGAGAACACGCATAATATTAATAACATTTAATAAGTTGTTGGAATTAGCAGGACTAAGAGTGAGAAAAAATGATTCGGTAATTATGATGAATTTTTAAAAGTATCAAATGCATGGAAAAACATATTCCACGCTCCGACCCTAATAAATACAATACCAATTAGGCAAAGTTCTAGTCATTACACTAATTATCCATCCATTTTGCGGAGTTTCAGGACCATTTCAACCCGACCAGCTGAATCCTTGCAAATAGAATTTTCATCTGAAAAAGGGGAGAAAACTTTCCGAGCCAAACAAATTAACTATGAACACATTTTCACACCTTTTGCGCTGTCAAGCTGTTTTGGACTTTTCGCTTTTGTTCCATTGTCGCTGCTATCGCTGACAGGTGAACAGTTGTAACTGATGTCAAGTTGACATTAAGTTTTTCATAAATTTTGGTGCCGGAAAATGCAATGCAAGCATCCAGAGCTGGGCAATGGAAATAACAGAAATCTGTGGCACACAAAGAGTTGCTGACATCTGGGAGAGAGAGAGGGAAAATATAAATTGGTAGCAAAACAGAAGCAAGTGTTGCAAATTTTGAAAGCTCTTTGCAAAAGCATAACTTAACGTATCCGTATCTCTAAGTCCAATCTGGTAAGTTCTCGGCAAATGAGCAATCTCCTAATGTTTGCCATTCATGGAAATTTCTGAGCCGAATTCGGATGGAAAACTTTCAGGCGTAAATTTCAATCAAGCAGACTAATGCCTCTTTGCTTCTGCAACGCCCACAGACAAGTTCGAAGTTCGTATTAACATACATTTGGGCTTGGCCGGGAATGGGGCCCAGGTGTTGGCAACTACATGGCGCCTGATTGCCCTCGGAGAAAGCCGAGACACCGAGGAATACATTAATGCTAATGCATATAGTATTTGGCTTGGGGGCGTAACCGAGCAGCCAACCGCCAAGTGACATCATTAAACTAACTGCCAGAGTAAATCATATTCGGATGAAAGTTTTCCCTTTCGTATAACTTTCGGGTATAGCAATGATCGAAGGTTCAGATAAACTCTCGGCTAAGTTAAATAGAGCAGTTTGTCTACGCTAAAGTTTAGTGGGAGCCAATCAATTTGGGAACTGAAATAAAGCTTTAAAATATGATTTAAATTTGACTACAAAATTATGCAGACTCCCCATAAATTATAATACATTTTTTCCCATCACTTTTGCTTACGTTGCAGCGAAGGTCGCACATGGCCAATTTCGATGATGAGTTTTGGCATAAATGCAGAATTTCGATAAGGCAAAAAAAAAAAACAGTACAGAACTGCGAAACATTTTAACACACACACACAGAAAATGCTCAGAGCAGTGCGATACAGATTTTCAAGATTTTTCCCCCGCATAACAATTGTGCGGCCAAAGGAATGGCAAAGTCATGAATCACGAGAAAAGCGGAAGACCAAACCGAAGTCCGAGGAAAGCCGAGAAAAAATCACACAAGGCGAAAGAACCTTTGCCAACGGCAACAAAAAGCCACAGAACCCAGAACCGAACCGAACAGAAAAGAAAAGAAGGTAGCATTGTAAAAGAGAGCAACCGGAGGGGAGAAAAAAATTACTTATCTGCGAGCCAAAATGATTTATTGGCCCAAATGGCAAGCAAATAGCATTAAAAGCATGCTGGGGCCACGACCGAAGGGTTTTCCTTGCATAAATTACAGGGAGCTGCGAGTTGGGGATTCAAAAACGCTACACTTCGGTTCGATCCCTGGGCGGGAGCCGGGAAGGGGGCGTGGCCAGGCGTGGGCTAGTAAACTATGCAAACAAATAGCCAACTTATTTTTCGGGGGGAGAACCAAGGCAACAAAATTCGTTGGTACTACTGCAAAGCAACAGCTGTCGGGACCCTCAAAGTGGCCTGTGAAATATCAGGGAAATTACGCCAATGCAAGAATGCACAGTCATCTGTTGGGAAAAAGGGGCGGGGGATATTAAATGGAAATTTGTACTACTACAAAGTAAGTAGATATTATTTCTCATTTAAATATATATAATTTTCCCCTCAAAAATTAAACAAGCCAACCGTGAGCGAGAATCCTTTCATTTTGTTATCATTTTTCCAACACTTCAGTTGGTTAGCTTTCGGCCAGCTCCATTCGGCAAAAATAGTGTACTATAATACAGTCCGGTGGAGGAGATCTCAATTAAATCCGCTTATCTAGTATTTACACTGGCCAATTCCTCGTTTTGTTTCGGCTTCACCTCTTTTTTTTTGTGGTCCTTCCATACAAAAGCGATTTATTGTCTGTTGTTTTAGGCAAAGGGCAAATATTTGGACTCGTCCGCCGGCATCGCGTACTATATGGCACAGAATATATATATACTCTTCCTTTTTGGGTAATCCACTTACATAGTGAATAAAACAGTTTTTTTTTTGTTTTTTTCATATACCTTACAACATGTTGCTCATGTGCGCACTTGGCCCAAGCGGGGTTTTCGCTTTGTTGATGTTCAATCAACCGATTTCGGTAGTTCGTTAAAAAATAATAGTTTGTAGTTGTCCGGCAATGGGCATGGACGAGGAGGAGCTGTAAATATTAAAACAAGCTGCCAAGCCAAACAATATCCCCCAGCCCCCATCGAATATTTTTCGGGGAGCATATTGAAACTCAGTGAAATGAAATACTTCCTCAAAAAAAAATGAACAGAAACCCAATGAGTGGATCACATGAAAAAATGATGCCGAAAAGTTAAATCGCAATAAAAAATATGTATATATTGGCAAACATTAAATGCTAAGTCAGATCAGATGAATTTTCAGCTGAATAGTTAGAGAATTCTCAAGGAAATAAATAGTTATAGAAGGTATTTCGAAAATAAAATGTTGTAGCAACTATAAAATCGGATGGAATATTTTACAATTTTAAATCGATGGTATGGAATGCACAGCTTCATTTGTATTTACAAACATTTCTACCTTTGTCAGAGCATTGCCATTAATTAAATGTAAGTTATTTGTTTAACACGACCAGAAAAAAGATAATAAAATTTGCAAACATGAAAATATGCGAAAATCACCGCGAAAATGGTACGAACCCAGCGAAATAGTGGAAAGCCGCTGGAAAATAAATAAAATGTTGGGAGTTTAAATGTATTTCTGCAATTTTAATAAAATGAAATGCATGTGGGCTCAGCGCTGGAAAAATGTGAATGGACCCCGTCTTCCCAGCCCCCTGTTTTTTTTTTCGTTGGCCCAGAGTGTGCGTAAATTCCCCTCCACCTGTCAGCGCATACTATATACTATATATACGTGAGTATCTGCGAGTGTGTTTAAATGCAAATTACATTTCATTTCATTACAGCGTGCGGCATTTTCACGCTGGGCATGGCATACAAGAATGCAGCAGCAAAGCAGCCCAGCTGCATACAAAAAAAAAGGGAGGAAAAAGGAGGAAAACACACAAGTCTGCATGCGAAACGAGCTAAAAATAGCAAAACGTTAACGTCGGCACTCTGTGAATTAAGCCTTGAGGTGTATGCATTAGAGTCGGGCTGCCAGTTGAACCCACCGCCCCCGGAAAAACACCCCCTANNNCCTACCCCCCACCCACCCCTTTTTGCGTAGCCATTGGGGGCAGACAACGGTTATGAACATTCACGCTAATGCGTTGTGAATTCTGATGCGCATTAAGGGTTCCGGGGAGTATCGGCACAGCCCCAGGAAACACCTTTCTAAAATCAAGAAAAAAAAGGTGTCTATAAAAGAACAATTTGAAAAAGTTTCAGTTCTGCTGAAATTAGGCTAAAATAGGGCATTTAAAATACCAAAAAGTGGGTATTCCCCAAAATTAAACTCCTTTTTGGTGCAAATTAAATTCAATAAAAATAGAATAATAAAAAAATACATTATTTATTTAAGTACCATACAAATCTTTGAACTTTTCTCCCTCAATTTGAGATACATTTTAACAAACAAATATAGTAATTTATAAATCTTCCCGATCTAGGGGTACCTTCAAGTTCCTTGACTGGCTCAATTCCAGGACCAGTTTATATGTAAATTCCAGCAAGTGTTGCACATCGCATCCCTCCTGCTGCTGCTGCTGGTGCTTCTGCTGCTAATATGCAGTCCCGTCTGGGTTTGGTCTCCATCTCCTAGCCCACACGCCCTCCATTTCAATCCCCTTCATCACTTGTATGCCCCCCGCCCCTGCCCCCCGGATGTCGCAGCCCCCCGTCTTCGTGGTATTGCAGCCTTTCAGGCGCATTGCCTTCGTTCCTTCGCATTTTTTTCCCCCTAGCTAGGTGTTCAACCCTGGACTCTCTCCATAGCTCTGCATAGCTGTGGAAATGAAATTAAGTTTAAGATTTAAAGTGAAGTTCGCTTAAATTGCCATTTGCCAGCTTGCACAGCGAAATATAATGAATTGTTATCAGATTGCTGCTGACAATCAAATTACTTGAGTTTGTCTAAGCAAAGTGACTTGCTGGGGGAGGGAGATGAGAAAATTAACTCGGATGTTGGATATTTAACTGTTTAATGTTTCCGATACATGTGTTTCAGTATATGGAATAATATCCAATTTTTCTGAAGGATTTAAAATCTAAAAAAATTACGTATACGCACTACGAGTATATGGCAAAGGAGCCTTGAAATAAGAGAACAACAACTTTTAATTGGAAATTTAGTACCAATAAATATTATAAGCACACTCGGATGTTGGAAATTAAACTGTAAAATAATTCTGATACATAATATCATATTTTTTGATAATTTTCATTTATGTAGTTGTCTTGTTACTGAAGGATTGCAAATTATAATTACGTATACGCACAATATGGCAAATGAAGGCGTCTATTGAAATATGAGAACAACAACTTTTAATTAGAAATTTAGTTCCTATAAATATTATAAGCTCATTCGGATGTTGGAAATTTAACTGTATAATGTTACCGATACATGTATTTCAGTTTATGAAATAATATAACATTTTTTAATACATTTTCATTTATGTAGTTGTCTTGTTACTAAAGGATTTCAAATTATTATTACGTATACGCACAGTATAGCCAATAAGGGCGGCTATTGAAATATGAGAACAACAACTTTTAATTTGAAATTTAGTTCCTATAAATATTATAGACTTTCCTCGATTCCTTTCCAATTAATTTGCTATATATTTTTCCTTTCTCCATGGAATTTTAAAGTGCTGAATGAAACTAACGAAATCCAGGGCTTTCAGTTAAATTACGTAAACGCACAGTTTTGCCAATGGAAGCTGCTGCTGCCTTGGCTAATTTACAAGCATTCAGAAACCCATACACATGGCAATCCCCCAATCCCGATCCCACACACCCACATATATAGTAAAAACTTCCAACGCTACTAACCCAACAAGGCACGAAGTGCATATTTCGTTGGAAAATCCTTGTAAGCCACAAAGACTTGAAAAATTTGTGCCGAACCACAAATTTCATGGGAATAAAAATGCAACGCAATAAACAGAGAAAAACAGAGAGACAAAGGGGCGGGGCGGGCAGAAACGAGCGGAATACTACTAAACCAGTAAGGAACAACGTCGAAAGAGCTCCGAAAATATACAAAAAAAAATCGGTCTTGAAGTGAAAAGCTCTTAAAAATCAACGCCAACAACCAAAATCGACCGACACTCTATGGCCAAAAGCAAAGGGGGTTGGGGGGACGTGAGTGGAAAGGAGTGCGGCTGAGAATCGATTCGCCATTGCGTACTAGTTTCCAATTAAAAGTTTACTAATTATTTCTAAACTTTTATGTGCTGTGTGCGATCAATGAGCAGAGAGCATGCAATGCCATCCATCCACTAACTTCCATAGGAAACTCAGCCGCAAAAATTGGTTACGATTGCGAAATTGTGAGGTTGCCGGGCATGTGCGTAGATACATCCTCTTCAAAATGCAGATAGCATCTGCTGATGCAAAGGCCGTTGTTTGCCACTGGCAACTGCAAGTGTACTGGAAATAAGTACTATTAATCGCATAATATAAAAAATAGATTCCTTTAAAAAATATTCGTAACTAATACTGAAAGTTTTTTCTAATGTCTTCATTTTAATTTAATTTTAATTGTATATAATTTTCTGGTTCTAGGTTCCCTTTTCGCAGTGTAAAGATGCAGCTGCAACTGGCTTAGTTAACTCATCCGATGGAATTTTCGTTAATTCTGTCATGCGCAAGGACATGCCACTGTTTGTGTCCTTTGCTGGCAGTTCCGACTCAATGAGACAAGCAAACGACGGCTGCAAATGATTTGGGCCGCCCGAGAGAATGCCCGGCGTGTTTTCGCATTAACAACCATTGCGAATGCGACTGGCTCTCATGTTGATTGTTCTATGCAATTTCGAAGATCGTTCCCATCCACCCTATCTATACATTACTATAATAGTTGTCGGAACCCCTGACCAGATTCTAACCCACATAAAGTCGTTTAGTAAAAAGTCAACCCTCATCGAGAGGGCGACAATGACTTTGGGTAAATATAGACGACAATCGAAATTGTGCCAACAACCAATATTTGTTATTGCATTGGTGGTTTTGGTGGGGGAGGGGGAGGGGGGTGGTGCACTGATTTGTTGGCGTCATTATGTCGCATATAACCCCCATTCCATTGGGCGATGCACTTAACGATTTCAATTTGCCCATTCTGGCGCTGTGTTTGTTATATGTGGCGTATACGTAATGTGAGGTAAATATTGTCAGCGGGACAGTAAAACGCGCAATATTGCATTGGAGCATGAGAGGAGGAGGGTGGCATTCTGCAATCCTTTGGATTCTAATCCAAACCAAAAATGATATAATGTATTTTGTGTTTGTTGATTTTGCCAGCGCTTAATAATATTGTTTACTATGTAACATTATCGCACCGCGGGGTAATCCAAAAAAAAGGATCATTCAAGGTAAAATTGCATAATTTTATTCATCGCATTTTATGTAAATTCTGCATTCTAATTATGATTAACTAGAGATTAGTGTTATTTAGGAGACGAATAACTTATACCCCAGAAAGAATTTAAAAGATTTAAATTGTATATGTAACAAAATTTAACTTCAAAGGTATTAAATGAATTTAGTTATGAATTAATCATCCTTTGACATGAATATCCTTTCAATTATCTCATATTCACCCCTTTGTTGCCTCGTATGCTCGTTAAATTGTCCAGCAATCACTTTTCATATGACAATTTAAACATTTTATTGACATCTAAATGAACAAACAAGAATAGGAAATTATTTCACATTGAAAATGCATAAATTGCATAAATGGGAAATTATACATGAAATAATTAGAGCATTTTTGGTAGATCAAAAAATGCAGCTTTTGCATAAATTAATGTGTTTATTCGAATGTTGATTGTTTAATTGCGCAAATTATTACCAGGATAAATTATTTGGCAAATAGTGAGACACAAGCAAAAACTGGAGGTGTTAAATATAAATGTGAAAGTAATTAATTCATTAAAACAGGAAAGGAATGTCAGTTTAAAAATGCTGATTAAGAAAATATATAGTTTACAGGGTGGGAGGAGTGTCCTTAACTTCTGGTCAACATAATAATATAATGGCAGGGAAAATACCCAATCAATAAATCTTGTTTTCAGCAATATGGAAGTCAAGTTAAGTTTTTCAGTTATACCAAAACCTGTTTATCCAAGCAACGCCCAAACAACACGTACGAAATGCAGAAATAAATCCATTTTTATGATTTGCAATGCAAAATGATTCTTTTTCCGCCAGCTCCTTGGCCACAATCTCAGACCGGTTTTGGTCCTGTGCTTCTGTTTTCATGACTTCACACATATCCGTACATATGTTCCCTTCAACTTCAACTTATTCCAACACATTCTAACACAGTCGCTATATTGTTGCCGTCGTAATGCTACAAAGTTGCTGTCACTGTTTCGGTTTTGTTTCAGTTTAGAAATTTTTACACTCGATGTCAGAGGCGCACTTACTGTTGCCTATATATATATATGTGTATCTGGACAAACTGCACAGCACGTGTTGGCAGAATAATACAAATACCCGTATATATGTATGTGCTTGTGTGTATCACATCCTACTCCTTTCGGCATAAAAATCATATACACACGTTTCTGGCTGTGGCATTTTATTGGCAGCGTTTTTATTTGCAACGCGTGAGACGCACAACAAAATGTTTTGTTTTCGTGTTTTGTTTTTTTATTTAGTGGCACATAAAATAAAGTCGCGGAATTAAGATTGATCGCAAGAGACTGGGCAAATTTAATCATGCGGGTTTTCTTTGTAAATAAAAACAACTTTAACTTCAAACATTTAATTTCATTTTTTGAAGCTTTAGAATAACCACTATTAAAATTGTCATACCTCATATAACCCCATTTACGAGACCCGAATTTCTGCAGGCTTTACCAAATTAAGTCCTCAAATAAAATTAACAGATTTCAAGCCATTAAAATTCTTTCTGATACACATACACAAAAAAAAGAAAACAATTTTTAAATGCACTCGAAAATTTGCAGCCACATCCCATGATTTGTGTGTAGAGCGGTTATTGCCGTGAATTATTTTTGCTATTCATAAACGTTGCCGGGGATGCGGCAGCCAGGTTGTTTATGGGAATTTTATTTGGCCATAAAATGGAGGAAACAAGTGGGTAATAAATGTGAAATGTCAATTGGCTTGCTGGCGAGAGTATCGCAAAAATTTAATAAATAAATAACGAGGCAAATGTGATGGCAACTGGCAACTGGCAACTGCACATCTGCGCAACGCAGCGCAGCAGCCTCCATTTATTTGAAGCCGGGTGAAGTGAAAAAAATTACACATACGACCCGTCAAACCGAGCATTCGGCGAACGGAGAATTGAGAACTCCGAACACTGAAGACTGAAGGCAGATAAAATCATTAAAGTAGGAGAGAGCCAAGTGGAAGCTAAAGCATATATCGACATTTTGCTTGACAGTTTGACTATTTGACTTAAGTACGCCCGAATGCCAGCAGGCAGACCCCGCACCGGGCATCCCCGATGCCCCACTGAGATCTCAGATCTGGGGCATGCGGCATGCAGCATGCAGTAAATGCGGGGCGCGGTCCGACGATGCTGAATAAACTTGTAGATGCGATGAAAATCGCAAACATGCAGTTTACCCACCACCCTCCCCCACTAACCAAGCCAACTTTTTCCATAGCCCTGGGATATGGCGAAAACTTTCCCATCTCGATGTGTGGGAGCAAATAAAATTTGTTTAGTGCTGAGGCGCAAACTGCAGTCGTGTTGACGTGTTGCATTGTCATTTGTTTGCCCAGCCAGAGTGATACACAACACAAATGCAGTCAACGGATCGGGGGGATTTTACAGCCAACTTGAACAGGCATTCATTAATTTTGTTTCGAGTTTAAAGCTTAAATTACACAACATTAAGTTGTTCCGAAAGTGAGCAAAAGATTATCGGATTTCAATCAGCAGATATAAGAGGAGGATAATATATTCTCCATATTGTTATTATTACTTTAAGTTATTTAATTATCATCCAATTTAACACATCATTATTCTTAGCCCTGGGAAATGTTTGTTATGTTATTCTAAATGATTGAATTATCAACCAATTAAATTCAAATTAATACTTAGCTTTGTAAAATGCTTTAAATATTTTGTTTCCTTAAAAGAAACATTTTATAATTAATTCATATTTATTTAATTCTTTGAGCTGTGATTTTTCTTTGTGTTAAAAATTGGCTTTAACTCTTGTTCACTTCCAATTTTCAGTTGACTGGCTGACAGAACTCCGAGCTTGATTAATTGCCGCTTGTTAACGCCACGGCAGGACACTCAAGGGTTGACCAACCATCAGGATCCGTCCGTCAAGGATCTGCGTATTAATTTCACAGTTTACTTCCCACAATCCCGATGCTATTTTTGCCAGTCAGGCCCAGTTTCCTCTGGAAAGGGAAATGCATTTTTAATTAATTGAGAGAACGCTGAAACCCTGCAGCGCGGTTGAACCTTTGAAGATGGCAAAGGGGGAAAAGGTTATTAAGGTGATTAAAATGAATTAAGCCAGACAATTTCATTTTGGATTTAAAGCAGGGAAACAACTTTTCATTAAACTAAAATGCTTAGATAGAACTGTATTCAAATTTTGTTGTTCTAAATGGGAATGCTGAAGTACTCCAGTGCCTGTGCCTCTATTCTGCACTATATTATAGTTTGGAAGTAGTTAAAACTAAATTGACATTTAGTCGCATTGTGTGAGACTACGTTTTGCAGCACAAAACGTGCTTCGGACAACTACAACGAGGCCAAAACGAGAACAACTGGCTTCCAAATGAGCCGAAAAGTAGCAGAGTCCAAAGTTCTGTTCCGTGCATTTTATTTTCCACTTTGACTTGGCCCAAAGTTCTCAAGCTTTTGTTGTTCAAAAATGAAACTCGAATGAAACTGAAAGCAGCGAAAGTCGAATGAAAATTGGACCCAAAAAACGGTCCCCATTCACCATGATTTTGTTGTAATATTTTTGTTTTTTTCGCTGGAAGGGGAGGGGGGGAAGGGAAAGAAAGGTAAGCTAGCGAGCAATTTGAGGGAAAAGTTTTTGAACTGCGCCGAGTGTCCAAAGTACTTCAATTTAAACTTTTTAGCCAGCCCACAAGTTCATTTTTTGTTCTCCTTTTCGACGGCCCTCATTTGGCTTCAAGGACATTGAAGATTTGGCATTAAATGAATGAAAGGGGAATCCCAGCGTCGGTTTTTGGATTAGAAAGGGTTGCAGCTGAAATTAAATGAATTGCTAATTAAGTTCGGTAAGACCAGGCTTAATCCCGTCAAATTAGACGTAATCCCAGGGCAGCAGAAGCCAATTTGCCTTCTTTTCGACTTTTTCCGACTTGGCCAGCGACGCATGTCGAAATTCATTTTGATATGGGTTCCAGGTCACTGACATATCAATTTGACCACAAAAGCCTTCAGACAAAGGCCAGCCATCAGCTTGAGTTGGCCACAGAATTCAATTTGCCCCAGAACCAGGACGGATATATAGAATACTCCAACATTGCTCCTCTGGTCGGTTCCCCCAATAGTTTTCGGGGAATGCCAGAAACTTTTCTATTTGCGAGCGAGAGTTCAAAAGGTGCGTGTCTAGTGAGAAATTCAAAGTGCTTTTGAGGCACGCACAAAAAGACCATTTCGATATGGAAAATTCCAACCGAATCGAACCAAATCTATTTCAAGCTGATAAAATATGTTTCAAGTATTTGCTGATGAAAAAGTTGCTTGCCAGAGTTGAGCATTAAATATGCGAATAAATTTTCAAGTCTACACCCGAAGAAATCGTGAGCTATTCAAATGAATAAAAATGTTTCCGGCATGAAATTCTTTTTTCTCAGTTAATTTTATTAAATTTCTATTAATATTTATACATGATTGTAAGTTTTGTGAACCTCTTAATATATTTCGAGATATATTTTTTTGGGTGTTCCTTTGCTTGGCCACAATAAATAGGAGTTTTGCTCAGTTTTTGAGGAACTATTTGCCCCATTCGATGATCAACAATCTTGTGGTTCAGCCAGCCGTGGGCACTTAAATCATTCGACTGTTCGGTGATGCTCATCGATTTGCAAATTATGTGCACTATGGCGGAGTGTGGCTACGAGTGGCCCCTGGAAATGAGAGCTCACTCATGTCAATAACACAATCACAAGCTCACAAAATCCTGGGAAAACCTCATCAGCTTTGGCCGACTAATTGGTTGACGATTTTGCAGTGCCTTTGTCCTCAATGCGCTTTTCAAATTCTCACTCATCCGGCAGTCAGTGGGATTGGAATTGGAAGTGGACTGATATGATATGTCAATCAATCATGTTCGTATGATTGATCTCAATGGGCACAGCCGTGTAGTTTGTCAAATCGATAAAGTTTATGGCAGACTGCCGACTGCTGGAAATTAAATGTAAAAGTTTAGCCAGAGTCCGAAATGAGGGAAATTTTAATGAGGAAATTTGTTAAACTCAACTTAAATCAAATTCCACAAGATCTCCCTTCGTTCGCGTTGACCTTAATTGGAAGTGAACCAATATACTCCATCATGACGCTTCACTTCATCGTTAACGCACATTGGCCCGCATCCACTCGGGGCCAGAACACATGTTGGCAATCCATGATAAATGATTACTTATAATGCCGTTAACGCATAAGGACGAGATCCTTGGGCTGGGCAAAAACAAAAACAACAACAATCAAATCAACTGGCCATAAAAGCTCCCGGAATTTATGTCTATATCGATGACGTCGTTCAAGGCATAAAAATTCCACTCAGCCTTTGGCCATTTTTTCCCATTTGCATTATGTTATTTGCTATACATTTTATGACGGCTCACAGTATGTCCTTTCATTTTTTTTCGTTTTTTTTTTTTGTATACAGCTCCTCTTTAAATGCAAAAGCCAATTTAACTGCGTCGAGCGTTGTTAATTTTTACCCATAAACGCGCTTAATTGGCCAAATTATGTGTGCAAGCAAAGTAAAAGGGGTAGCTGGGCAAAAAAAAAAAAATACATACCCAGCAAAAAGTAAGCCACAAAGCTGTATAAGCTAAGAGTAGAAAAACTCTGCGGAAAATCCAACGTTTTTTCCACTAAAAAAAATTTTAAAAAATATATTTTGAACACCCTTTGTTCATGTGAAACTCTCAATAAAAGCATTTATGACTCCGCAAAATATTAATATTTTATAGAGGAATATTACTATTATAAAGTGATTTGCATAATTAAGATGTAACAAAAATTGTATATATTAAAATGTATATTGAACCATAAAGCAAAGCAAAGCAATATAGTTTATTTTCACTTTGCATATACTGACATACTGTGTAACTTTCCCCTTTTGCAGGCTATACAAATTTGTTAATTATAAAAAATTTCAAAGGACTCTTCTTAGCAAACAGTATGCCATTGAAAAACTCAGCGCGGAGCGAAGGACACACAAAACTGCTGCCAATTGCAGTTGGCTTTTGGGTTTGGGACTGGGTTTGGGTATATGCCGGTCTTCTATGTTGGCTTGGTGGCGGTGACGTTTAATTTAAAATGAAATGCATCATGCTGGCCAATTATTTGAGCAATTTTGCAAATTAGTGGCCCAAGTCTTTTCGGCTAGCCCCAAAAAGCGGCAATTACCAACCGCCATTCCCATACCATGGAGGTATGGCAAATTGTTTTGGCCCACTTTTGCAGCAGTTTCTGCTGCTAATTGCCACACAGAGAAGACAATTGGATGGAGAGAGTGAAAGTCAGTGCTCCAAGTGCACAAATCCCGACTCCTGTGGGCAAGGTTAATAGCAGCTCACCGTCTCAAGAGGGCCACTCGACAAATTCGCACGCATACTGAATGGCATCGCTCATACGCCACCGTGCCCACCGAGTTCTGGGGAAACTCGTTCCAAGTTCCAAGTTGGAACGCATTTCGGGGGAAACAATGGCGCCATGGAGCAAACGAAGGGTGAAATCTGAATGGAATTTAGTCGCAGGGCACAAAAAATAACAAGAACAGTCAAAGCGGGCCACACAATGAAATTTTAATTAAGTCTGAGCCGGGGCTCGCTTTGTGCTGATGCAGCCGAATGAAAATGCCACTGATTATGTTTGTATACCGGTTACTCATTACAACGGGCAGATGGGTATATATGGCAAATAAATGTAATTAAATAAAGTAATATAATATAAATCAAATAGTTTCAAATAAATGGCAGAGTAATCAATTAACTTTAACCACAGATATCACATTTGAGTGGGAATTGATTTACACAACTCAATGAATGTTGAATTAATTATGTTCTCAAATATATATGTAAAAGGAATCTATTACT
Source organism: Drosophila setifemur (assembly GCA_021224005.1). NCBI lineage: Eukaryota > Metazoa > Arthropoda > Insecta > Diptera > Drosophilidae > Drosophila > Drosophila setifemur. The sequence goes on from JAJJHY010008789.1 coordinate 9,896,072, forward strand.
TCAAAAGGCTTAAATTAATTTCTATAACATTAATTATAATTTACTATCATTACTTAAAAACCAACCAAAATCCTTAAAAGAGGTAAGAAGAAGTCTAACCCCGGGCAACATTTTGCTTGAATGGCTCTTAAACTGCTAAAATGCTGGTACACACATCTATTTGTTTGTGATTTTTCTGTGTGTATAGTATGCATTTGCTTTTCTACTTTTACTTTTACCCCATTTTCCCCGCCCTCCTACGCCCAATTTTCCCCCCGCTTTCCCCCGCTTATCTTGCCATGCATCCGTTTGTTTGTTTGTTGCTTTGTTTGCGTCTGAATGGCTACACAAATACAAAACGTCTGCACATTGTATCTTGTATCTTGTTTAGTACGAAACATAAATGCATTTGTGTAATTACACAACATACATAACTGTATCCAGTGAGCCTTGTTTTTGGGCACAGAGTGAGATACACTAAGTGGGAGTGAGATAGCCAGAGAGGGAGAGGGAGATAGAAGCGAGTTGCAGGCAGCCTCACTAATTGAAGTAAATGTGCTAAAGGCTTGCCGAAGTTATTCGCAATGGGAGTGTTCTTTAGCTAATGATTGTTAATGGATTCATTACGAATCTCAATTTTTCTCTTTAGCCAACTGCGATGAATTGAAATTAAAGACATTTTGCAGTAGAGAGAAGTTCAACCGAATTTAATTTCGAGTTTAGTTTATAATCAAGAATAACCAAGACGCTCTGGAACTATGCATAATAGACGCCTTGAATATATTAATAAATTTATTGTATAAATTTGGAAAATCCTAGCTGCAATGGTAAAACTTAAATAGTTTTTGGAAGGCAACTAGAATGTTTGGTGTTCTTTGGAGCATATATAGAATGTATGTTGGTTAATCTACATACCTTGTGGTCAGATGAATTTCTAAGTCAAAAAAAAATTTCTAGCAAGGCATTTTAAGGTACAACTAAATTAACTCTTTAAATAATCGCATCAGAAAACAAGTAAGAACGTTACAGTCGAGTTTCCCGACTGTTACAGACCCTGTACAAATTTGGTTATAAGCAAAAAAAAAAAAATTTATATATATATATACACGTATATATTCACACCGAGTCCGGTCTGGGATTCGAACCCAAGATCTCAGCGTATTAAGTCGAACGTCGTAACCATTCGACAAACCCAAACTTTTTGAATCGACAGCTAACACAGTATAAATATATTGAAGACGCACATTCATACATACATACATACATACACATTCCTATGTATGTATATGAAGGTAGTGGCAGCGCAGCTACAGCGGCACTTCCGAGAAAAATCAACCACCGAACGCAAGCGATTTACCGTTTCTTTGCGCAAATAAAAAGATTTTTTGTGTTTAGCGCCTGTAAACTTTAGGTATTTATTGTGCGCTTTCTAATTAACCAATCTTGATGAAATTTTCAGGATCGGTAGAAATCTATGCTCCAATTGCATGTGTATTTTTAAAAAAATTTTAGATTGAAAATTGTGCAGTGCAGGGCAGTGCAAAAATTCAAATACAAATTGCGGGGGCGGTGGGCGTGGCACCGACTTAAAAAAATAAACTCTAATTTACTCAGTATAAGAAGAATCTACACTGGTAATGCGGTTCTTCTAGCTCTTACAGTTGCTGAGATCCGTGTGTTCATCCGGACGGACAGACGGACAGACGGACAGACGGACGGACGGACAGACGGACAGACGGACAGACGGACAGACGGACATGGCTATATCGACTCAGCTCGTCATGCTGATCAAGAATATATATACTTTGTGGGGTCTGCCACGCCTCCTTCTGCCTGTTACATACATTTGCACAAACTTAATATACCCTTTACCCTTTGGGTACAGGGTCTAATTATGAAATGCTTAAAGAAAAGCTTAACAAATGCTTGAGTGGATTTCATTCTATTTTCGTCTGCACTAAGCCAATCATCATGGTAACAACTAATTGGAACAATTGCTCTCGTAATCGAATAGTTAATTATGGCCAACATGCAACAGGCCAAGTCAAACTGTTCGGTGTGGTCTCTGCACTCATTTAGTTTTCATTACGAATTTTGGCGTGGCACGTGATGGGCATGGATAAATGAGGAGAAATAACTCTTTCCCCCCGTACTCAACGTGGCATAACATAATCCCCCTGTCCTCCGATTTGTATTCACCGACTGACCAGGGGGATTGTAACTATTACAATAGAAAAATTACTTGCTTACAACTGTGGATGGCTTTGCCTTGCTTCCGGCTCCTTATTTAATTAAGCACTTAATTATTTAATGCGCTGATTGTGCAATATTTCAAAGGACCCCACCCAGTACTTGGCTTTGCTTAGCTCAGCTTAGCCACTGTCCTTTTGGGTATGTGTGGGAGAGTGGACCATAATACTATAACATTTTCAATCAATAATAATTGGCAAAAAATGTAACAAACTTAATGAAGTATTAAATAACAATATTGTATAAATAACTAATACTATAGGTATAATATAATATAGGAATAACATAACATAAGGTTCACCCTAATGAGCAATTGTGTGTGAAAGGGATGTGAGTGCGTTGAGGTGTCATAATTATCGCATTGGGTGGCCCAAATTTAATCAGCCACCGGGGCATAGGTCAAGTCAAGGTGTGGTACTGTGTTTCCATTTAATTGCCTTTCTGGACTGATATTTAATGAACCGAGCTAATGAAATACACTACAAATATAGCATTGAAAGCAATCAGGAATTGTAGTAAAAAGTATAAAGAAAATATTAATATGTATCTATAACAAAATATTAGCCAATATAAATATATTGTTAAGCTAATGTTCTCCTCAGCTTGGCTGTAATTAAATAGCTCTCTCGTTTTTAATACCAATATTTGCAGATGCGACCCCTGCCCAATTGCCTTAATAATTCCGTTCCGACATCATATGGAATTTATTTCCATTGTGAAATTTTAATAAAGCTCACCAACGGGTCTGTGGCAGTTGCACTTAATTTCCATATGTTGACTCTGCCAGTCGTTTGTTCTCTATAATTAAACTCTGCGAAGAAGCCAACGACAACGCCTTATTAAGCACTTTCATTACCCAGCAATTGTCCAGCTCGGTTTGGTTTTATTAAGCCCGTTGCTCGGATCTCGCAGAGGAATGGAAATGGAAATTAAGCAAAGTGAATGGGAGTGCTCCAAAACACATCGGAGCACTTTAAATTGGTGTGTTGATAGAGCGAAATAATTTTTAGATCAACGACAATCATTCCGCATCCCCGAACAGAAGTTTGCTGAGGCGGGCAGATTTATTTATTTATTGTTTTTAGTGCCACTGTTTGTTTACATTAATCTGAACCTGGCCAAGCATTCATTATTCAATCAGCAGTTTTCAGTGCCCCTCCCCTCCCAATTCCATTGAAACACGAATCAATTTAATAGAGTTCCCGCTCCCAAAAACACAGTCTCTCGGTTTCTCCCATTCTCTAGAGATAAAACAAATATTGGTTCTCCTCGCGTTGCATGTTGTGTTGCACTCGGTGAACACAAAAGGGGAAAAAAGGGGAAACAAAATCAATTGAAAATGTTTGCTGCACTCAAATTAAAAAACACAAACACACCAATGCCCAAACTGCTGTAGCAAGCAAATGTAAACAAAATGGCAAATAAATTTGATTTGTATGCAACAAACTATACTCAACAAAAACAAAAAAAAGATGAGAATCCCTAGAAAGCGGAGTAATTTATGCGTTTCTGGCATTTAAAATTGTAGAACAAGCGAAATCTACCCGCAAATGACACACTCGCTCTCTCTTTTAGCCCTGGCACATATTCTCAGCCTTGTTGCGCGCGGCAGAAAATTTGCGCTATTAATATTTGCATTCAACTGGCAACAGCCCAAGCATCCTGGCAAAGATCCCCCCCTCTACCACTCTACCCCGTCCTTGTCCTGGCGGAGGACCTTCTCCCTCCCTCCCTTGCAACACTCCCTGGAAACTATCAACACATCTGCCAGCGGCATTGTCAGTTGACAATGGCTCTTTGGGGAGCGGGGGGCGGAATGGCGGGGGGCGTGGCAATGGTGCGTATTATGGCAGCAATTTTGCGAGTGTATGTGTCTATGTATGCATCCATGGGGGCCAGGAACCAGGGGGGGGGGGGAGGTCTCTATATTTAAAAAGGCTCAAGCGGCACTTAACTTCTGCTCAAAGCACGTCCTGGCAGTGCAACTAACTGTGGAACATTCTCCATAAAAATAGTATAAAATAAATTAATATTTACATTACAAGGAAAGCAGTTTGCTTTTTAGTTATTTTTTTTATTATTTAAGGAGTTTTTAGCCAAGTAAATTGATGTGAACTTAGGCTGATTTCCGGAAATAAAAAGGTATAATAATTTTAATATCCTAATAGTATTGCTCTGTTCATTAACTATTTCCTTAATTAAAACTTTAAATATAAATACCATTTCCGCAAATGTCCTTTCTAGGACTCGTATTTTTGAAATATTCTTTTCCATTTTCCAACATTTCCCTTGGCCTGCGACTTATCCATCAAATGAAAATTCAATACGATCACATTTTTATTGTAAATTCGAGCCCTTTGAATGAAATTTCACAGGCATATCCATCGTCGTCCTTCCAGGCGCCCCTTGCCCGCAAGCTGCGCCTGAGGCAGGAGGAGACCCTTCCTCCAGAGACCCCGCCTCCTAAGACCTTTCCGAGGCCCAGAAGATTTCCCCAATGGCGAAAGGTGCTAACGTTGGTCAAGATTTTCATACTGCTGGTAGGGTGGACCGCCTTTACCTATCTGCTGATGATGACCGACCCGAAGCCAATCAAGTCAACGTTGATCGTGATCATGCCCAACAGCACCGTGCTGCACAAGATGAGGCTGATGAAGAACGCGGCCAAGGTCATCCTGCATGGCCCCATAGACAAGAATCTCACCGAGAAGGGCGGACAAACGGAGAAGGTTCCGGCAGTGGGAGTGAGATTGGAGTGGCATGAACAACGCACGGGGAAGAGCCAAATGCGGACGGACATTTGGAATGTGTATTTGGACGAGCAGGTGGACACTTACCGCCAGGTTGAGCGGGTGTTACAGGTCGCTCCGGTGGGTGTGAGCGAAGGACGGGCAGTGATCTCGCTGGTGGGCATCAACAACGATCCGGTATCCCTGGTGATGGAAGCGGACGTAAGACCATTGGTGTCCGAATGGGGAGTGATCTACTCCTTTCTGCTCTTCATCGTCCTGTACATCCTGATCGTCTTCGGGCTCGTGGATCGCACCTTTGCCATTCTGTTCGTGGCCACTTCGGGCATTGCCCTGCTCACGGCATTTGGGGACCGTCCTCATATATACACCATCGTCTCGTGGGTCGACTTCCAGACCTTGATGCTGCTGCTCGGCAAGATGATCATGGCGGACATTTTCGCGGATTCGGGATTCTTCGACTGGCTGGCGGTCTTCACCTACCGCGTCTCCAAGGGCCATCCCTGGCTTCTGATCTGGTATCTCGCCCTTTTTACGGCCGGCCTGTCGAGCGTTGTGGACAACGTGACCATGATGCACCTGATGGCTCCCATTGCCATCCGGTTAGGCGAGTTGATGGCCCTGAGGTGTTCGCTTATCCTGATCGTAGTGATCGTGTTCACGGAAATCGGTGGCATGTTGACTCCGATCGGGGATCCGCCCAATACCATCATAGCCACCTCTCAAGCCCTGGAGAATGAGGGGATCAATTTCATCATCTTCTTCCTTCACATGCTGCCCGGAGTTCTGCTGTCGGGCATAGTTGGCCTCGTCATCATTTACCTGACGATGCGCAAGAGCCTCTTCACTTTCGACGAGGACCAGGAGCACCTGGCCAAGCAGCACGAGATGACGAACGCTGTGCTCAAGGACGAGGTACACAAGCGGATAAAGCGGATGCAGAGGAAGCAGTCGAAGAAACCGTTCATCAAGCCGTCGCAGAACTACTTTGTGATCCTGGCCACGTTGGATATGCAGTACGGCATAAAGAACAAGCCGCTGCTGATCAAGTGCCTGGTGGCGATGACCATCACCCTGGTTTGCTTTATAATGCAGGGCGAGTCCTTTATGTACGCCTCCTTGGGCTGGGTGGCGATGATGGGTGCCTTCCTGCTCCTGATCCTGGCCAACATGAATGACATGAATGATATCCTGGCCCAGGTGGAGTGGTCAGGCCTGCTCTTCCTGGCTGCCTCCTTCGTCCTTATGGAGTCGGTGGAGCAGCTGGGCTTCATTCACTTCCTGGCCGAAAGGTTTCAATGGCTCATCAGGACCGTGGATAATCGTCACCAGGCTCCGTTGGCCATCGTGCTCACAATCTGGATATCGTCCTTTCTGGCCGCCGTCGTGGGCAATGTCCCGGTAACCACCATAATGCTGAAGCTGATCACCGACGTTGCCCAATGCAACGCCATTAGCGTTACTCTCCCGCCGCTCCTCTATTCGTTGGGCTTGGGAGCCTGCCTGGGGGCCAACGCCACTCTGATAGGTGCCTCTGCCAATGTGGTTGCTGGTGCGATAGCCAACCAATATGGATACCGGATATCGTTCAAGCATTACTTCCGATACGGCTTCCCCGTGATGCTGGCCACCGTCATAGCCACCTCGATTTACTTGGTCCTCGTCTACGATGTCTTCGAAATTCACGAATTATATTAAATAGGCTTAGTCTTCACTTTGGGGATCATTTTTATCGCAGTTGTGGTAGCTGCAGTTATGTTGATCTCTCGAAGAATGATTAAGTTTAAAAAACTAAGTTGATCACTTGTTTATTGTCTTTGTTGGCATTGATTTAAAATGGTTACATTTCCAAAGAGAGTAAAGTTCTATTTAAGCCTTAGAAAATGTTGATTAAAAATTGTATCTATGAATTTGCCAATAGTCTTAGTTTTTAGTTTAACAAATGTGTGTGTCAAATTAGATATTTGATTGATTCGTCCAAATATTTATTGAAATATACAGCCTTCTCTGGGGTTTTATTTTTTATTTTGTTCTATAAATAATTAAATTGTTCTCTAGTCAAATTATTGTACTGTAACAATTGAAAATGGGTGTTTTTCTAATGCAAAAAAAAAAAAAAGTCCTATTTAAATCTAAGGAAAAGTTGGTTAGTAAATATATTTGTTAATTTGCCAATTATATATTTTATATAAGATCCTATTCCTATTTTAATTTAATGAAAAATACAGCTTTCTCAAAGGAGTTGTTTTTTATTTTGTTCTAAACATTATAACATTTTTTTTCTTAAGCTAAATTAGTGTATTTTTGTTTTCTGCCCACTGTAACAATTCAAAATGGGTGGTTTTCTAAAGAATATAAAGTTCCATTTAAGTCTTGGAAAATGTTGGTTAGTAGTTATATTTATGAATATATTTTATATAAATTTACGCATTTCTATTTTGATTTATTAAAAGATACAGCATTCTCTGTTGATTTTTATTTTTTATTTTGTCCTATATATTATAATATTTTTTTCTTAAGCTAAATTAATAAATTTTAGCTTTTGTGCCCACTGTAAGAATTGCACATAGCATACTTTGATGCCCAACGACCCCAGAAATGCAGCTGCAATGAAAATGCGTGGCTTGGCTAAATTCTTCCGCTTAATCGCGCAATAATAGCTCAAGGGTGTTAAATATGCATAAACAGTGCCAACAAAGCCAGATCTGGTCTGGGGTCCTCGTTTCTATATATATATACGTATAAAACCGACTAAAAGGGAATTACATATGAGTTGCAAATCAGAGCATAAAATCACGATTACTGGGATTTTAAATGTTGCAACATAATTGCTTGCATTTAGATTGCGACCAAAAAAAGAGTTAATTAAGAAACTTAAATAACATTTGCTGGGCAAATGCAAAAAGTTCCTTTTGCTTGCCTATTAAAGCTATTTTCAAATTGTAACCCGCACGTGTAGGAATCCAAGCACAGCACAATCAAAGAAATTCCATAGAATTTCCCCAGGGGGAGAAAAACAAGGCCAACCAAATCAGAAACAACAAACACATGCGATCCGCCAATAAATCAACTAATTAAATATTCCAATTCGGAGCGAAAGTATTTGATTTTCAGCAAATTTAAACAAAACAACGAGCCACCCAATTTGGGGTAAAACCCTCGCGTTCTGTTTTGATTCTGAATCTGTGATTCCATGTTGATGTCGCGACTTGAATCAACATCAGTAAATAACAACAGCAACAGATATACTATATATATAGTATATATGTATATGTATTAGGGCACGCGACGACACGAAAAATGAGTGAAATCAAATAAAATAAAATTAAATTGAAATTGCTGATTGCGTTGGCGTTTTGGGTTATTCGGATCGGGGTTTTGTTTTTTTTTTTGGGTCTGATTTTTCCTCTGGCAAACATGAAAGCCGCTTTCCACGTGAAAACCCAAAAAACTTAGCCAAATGAACAATGGAACAATGGGAACAGCAACAGCAACAGCAACAGGACTTTAGCTATATATATACTATATGTTGTGACGTAACATTAATTACCGTAATTGTGACGGGCGTGTAGGAACACTTGATGAAGGCGTCGAGGACAAAACTTTAACTTGGCCTTTACCCTCCCGTCGCACATTGCCACAGCTCTAAAACCGGTCAGAGATGATTGCGTGAAATGGTTTGGTTGCAAAGATATGGGAATTTAAATTAGATTTAAAAATCTGTGATAAGTTAATAATTTGATTTTTTAAATATAAAGTTAAAACAGGAATTTTATATTATATTTATATTGCCTACAAATTAATACCCGGTAATTGCGCTAAATATAATAAAATGTTAAATTACCAAGGTTTAATTGAGTTCGTTATAAAATATATATATTTATTTAAAAAACCTTAACGCACTCAACTCCAATATTATACAAAAAGAAAATTAATACTCAATATTATTAAACATAATTATATAAGTATGATACATAAAACTAAACGCCGAACATTTATCCCTTTAAGTAGATTAAAGTTTACTATCCACATTCCCAACGAATGTGCTTTCTGGGAATGCAAATTCAATTCTATTAAATTGCAGTTAATTCCGAAAGATCTGGAATATCTAGATCTGATCACTATGTCATCTCTGACAACTCTGGAAAACTCGTTACCGGGTTACGCGGACGCCTCACGTTGGCATCGCGTGCCATGTGGCTAGCGTTATAACGTATACGCCAAGGCGACCAAATGTGTAGATATACAACATTAAATTACATTGGATTCTCCGTGTGGTTGCTTTCCCTCCGTCCACTCCGCACACCGCTCCCATAGCTCCTCCGGTTGGCCATTGTCTCTAGATTTGGAGCAGGTGTGGACCAGGCGGGGCCGGAGCGGCACACACGTAGATCGCGCACGTAGCTGAAATTTTAAGCACTCTGCCGGAGAAAGCAGAAAGAAGAGAAAGGAGAAATGGGGAGGGCTGGCAGGAGGCAGGATAGTCAGACAGACCGCCGACGGTTTCGTTTTGAAGTGGCCTTTAATAGTTGGCTGTCTGCAGCTGCCGCAGCCGGAAAAATGGAAAAATGGAAAACCGGATTGCAGAAAGCGGACCACGGACTGCGGCATATGAATGTGGCGTGTTGGCGTGGCCAGAGGGAACTGTTTAATAAAACGGCGTGCAAAACAGAACTCATACTCGCAAATGGCGACTGGCAAATGGCGACTGGCAAATGGCATTGCAGCAACACGAACTGAAAGTGTAATTATGCAGATGCTTGAGGATCAAACCGCACAGCCATGATTTATGTTTGCCAAACCACTCACACAAACTTCGGCCCTAATTACACCTGCAGCAAATAGTGGCTCAGAAGAAGAATGCAGGGAATTAACTTCGCTCACATATGAAAATCCCTACGAAATCGGCTTTCACCTGAGAGCAATCATGAATTAAATCAGGGATGCCTTCGAGCTGAGGACACGAAAGTAATTAACTCGGTTGCCAACTGGCTTGAATGCCCAGAGCCATCATCAATTTCCCGACTTGTCACTCGCCGTCGGGAGTTCTAGTGCTAATTCTCGTCTAATTTGTTAGTCACCTGTCTCTGCCCGCCCACACGACCACAGGACCACATCGGCAATTAAAAATCCTTTAGGCCAACATAAAAATGCCATTAAATCTGTTGTGTGATTATCCTCGTGTTGGGAATGTCCGAATTGTTTGTATGCCAAAGAGATGATGCGACAGTGGAGTGACAAGCTGCAAGTGTTGACAAGCTGAGTTGGAAAGGATTAGGTTAGCACAATCTCTCACCTAATGAAAGTCCATCAAGCACTAACAAAAATAATTGGAATTTGTAATTTAATTAAACTAATTTTCTCAGCAACAATTTCTCTTTAAATAGAATCCTTTTATTTGAAACCTTTTGATTCATAAAATCCCAAATTTACTCTTTATCGAACTAATCTCTTGCAATAAGAATAAATATTTACCCATCACGATGCCATCTCCAGGATTCTGGATTCAAATATCCTTTGGTCACGCACACTACCATAATGTCCGGACATAGTTTTCTCGACTAATTCACAAAACCCGGAGGGACTGACCGGTCATGACCATATCTTAGCTGAATTGTTCTTGGTGTTATTGTTATTTTGATGGTCCCATTGCATTTTTTACATAGCTTTGCCGAGGCTGGCGTACATTGTTTACTGATGGTCATAATGATTACTTATTTCGAGGATTACTCCTCGGATCCCTAGCCCCTACTCCACTCCGGAGTCCAGCCTCATTTTATTGGCATTGTTAATATTTGCTTTGTTGGCATCCTTGGTTTATATGCGCAGGATTTGCAAGAATACCACACAGTTCACTCGCTCTCAGGCTCATTTAGTTTTATTGCGTATTTCGGATTGTGGCATTCGGGAAATTTGGCCGGATTCTCTAGAATTTTTAAGATGCTGCCTCAAACGCTCTCCAGGAAAATCTAAGCTATTTCGTAGCCCGTTATTTACTACGGGCAATTAAAATTCTGTGATTTATGGCGAGATTTTTGAGTGATGTTCAAAGGAAACCTTACCATTATCATTTTTATGCACAAATAAAATGAAGTGCCAAATAATATTAAAAATCAAGAACGACTGTAAATGGAGGTGAAGAAAAAAATAATATTTCCACATTGTTTTAACAGACCCAAAATTGTTTTTTTTTGCCCCGTTTGATTAATGTGGCACAGAAGTCAAAATGAATTCCAAATGGAAGAGCCACCTCGAAGAAAGTTTTTTGTCACGGGATATTCATAAATCACCGAGATGTTCATTAATTCGCCAGTTGACAATTGGTCAATGCTCGCGATTTAAAATGCATTAAGTATACGCAGTACACACCCAAAAAAACACCAGTGGAAATGGTACGAGCAAGAAAAACAGCACTCAATTGCCTGGCCAGAGGAATGATTAATGACAAATTATTTTATGAGGGCAACGAAAATCACGGGGCTGAGGCAGGTTAAGTATACAGCATTAAATGTATTTAAATTATTATTATACAGTGCAAAAGGAAATTAAACGAGGGGCAAAAGAACATCAGGAGAGGAGGAGGAGGAGGAGGAGGAGCAGCTTGCCCATTCGATGCGCTGCTCGAATTGGAAAAGCAAATAAATCATGAATATTAAGTTGGCCCGGCAGAGAACAAAAGTCAATGGGGCAGAGTTCATTGGGTGTGGTGGAGTGGGACCGAATGGACTTGGACTTGGCTAGGCCACTCGAGAGCTCAACGGCTTAGAAAATAACCATTCCAGCTCCATCGCCCGGCCCCTACGGTGCCTTCCATTTGATTAGACGACTGTCGTCCATCTCGAATTTCACTCGAGGGACACAAATGTTTATGCAATTGGATTCAATTTTTCGATCCAAGGCGAAGTCACACACAAAAAGCCACATCCTGGCCAAACATAAATCGATTAGTGTGTGTGTGTGGGTGTGTGTGTGTGGGTTATGGTTCTGGTTCTGGGCTGCTCTCAGGGCATTTTCGGTTTTTGTTTATTAAATTCTGAGCTAACTGGAAAATCCTACCCAATGCACCAAAACGGAATTTAGAATATTTTTCATATTTTCCTTGCGCACTTATTGAATCTCGACTCTTTTTTTCTTCCATGTGTGAAATTGCTCGGGCATTTTGAAATTGAGTTTTCATTAGAATAAATTGGAAAAATCCTTGATTGAAGTGAAGGCTTGCAAATGCCTACAAAGAAGATCAATTTTCCTGCCGCCCACCCAACCCCCATTCATAATACAAACTCATATGCATGATGGATTTTTTTTGTGTAAAAATCAATATCCAAACAAACCCAGGGAAAATAAATTAAATTAAAAATAAAGGAAAAAGAAAAAGTACAGGGAATTTATTTCACTAAAGGCCAGATTAGGGGGCTCTCGACAATAAGTCCCCGCTGTTGCCACCTGTTTGCCAAGTAAATGCAACGAAAATCTTCTGGTTAGCATAAAACACACAATCCCCAAGCCGCAAATGAAAGGCACAAAATCCGGGCAATACAAGAGCTCAGCCGAAAATGGCGGAAAAAGCAGGAGCAAAATATCCGTGTACGAGTATATATACCTAAGAGGCGGCATTTTTAGATCCAAGAGGCGACTCGAGCCATGTAATTTCGGCCAAGTGGGAGAAACAAATGTCGAGATTGCAGGCCCGAAAATGCCACCGCAAAGGAAGAAGAGCCCTCCGGCTCCTCCATCCTCTCCATCCTTTGTATTTCCTGCTTCAGACGAAGTCGAGGAGGGCTTCAAAAAAAAATAAAATAAGAAGCCATGGCAAGCAAATGACAAGCTATAAAAATTGAGTATACGCATTGGTTGCTTAAAGGATCAAAGGATACATACACCAGCACGTACGCGTTCGTATTGTTGTGCACTTGTGTTTGATGGGATTCGATTGGCATTTTCAATGTATGTAAGTGGCTGCTGCCTGCGGCTGTTGCTATGTGGAAAGTTATTGCATCATAATTCCCCCCACTAAGCATTTATATTGCACATAATTACGTGGCTATCTATAAAGAGGAGAGCGGATATCAGATACGCGTTCACAATGTAAATTGAGGTCATCCATAAATGCAAAGGCAGAAATCTTTTGCACTTAGATTGCTTAAGCTCTTCATATATATATGGAATAATGAATCGATTGAGATACAAGCACTTCTTAGATGCTAACACTTAGATTATTATGCAATCTTTCAACGAAAATACACGGCAGAAAATAGTGAAGAAATACAAGTTTATTTAAATAATTAGGTAAGAATTATTATTTTATGCTACTGTACTAATCGAAATCTAAATAGCCCCACCCAAAGATTAATCTTAAATCCTTTCCAAATACCACATATTATACATATACTCTCATTCGTATATATTTTAAGCTTATTATAATTGGTAAACATTCAAAATAATACTAACAATTGCATTTCATATACATAAATCCGAGTAATCTGCAACAAAATTTCAACCCAAAAAGGATTAAAGCTTATCGAAATCAAAATCTCTTATATGAAATCCGATTTTTAATGGCATTCGCTCTCCGATTCAGAGCATTCAAAATGGAATTGCAGAGGCGCCATCGCGGATTGGTGGAGGGGGATATAAAAATGCCTTTTAATGTTTATGCCGCTGCCAGGACAATTGTCCTGCGGGGAACTGGCTGAGCTGCTGCTGTCTGAGCTTATGGGCGAAGCCATTATGGACAACTGCAATGGCGACAATAATACTTCGCACCTGAGACCCATTCCCGCACCCCCGTCGCCCCCTGTCCCTCCCTTCCCTCGTCCTTTTGTCCTTCACAGGTGGTTGGCGCCGCGCCCAAAGTATGCTATTAAACAGGAAAAAAATTCCAACCGCCACACACGACTTGTACTGAAATGTTGCCAAAAAGAAAATATAGAGAGAGCGGTGGAGTTGGGTAGAGAGTCCAGGGGAGTGGGTCCAGGGGCGAGGGGAGGTAGAACAATTCGCTGACACAGCGGCCTGCAAATGTAACACAAATTTTGCGGTTTTGCGGCCATCGCATTTAAGCAGCCATTCTGCAATGGCAATAATAGTGGCTTGTAAGCTTGTTAGGTGTGAAATATGTTTTTGGCAGAGTTTCGGCCATTTCGTTGTTCTGTTTGCATATTAAATAAATTGGCGTTTTTTATATCGATTGGAAAAGGATTGCAGGACATAAATTGTATTTATAGGATCTACATTTTATGGGAGTATTTTAGGGAGTAAAGTAATTGTTTCATTTAGTATGCTAATTTTGTACGGACTTTTCAACAGATTTGCAATATCTATACATTTATCAAATACCATTTCTAATTATTTTTTTGTAAATTTATTTTATTTTACAAGTCGCAAAAATGTTTCACAATATTACATGGAAATCATCATCAAGTGGTTGCACACATCCAATGTTAATGGTTCAGTTCTCGGCCCAAAGGCATTTTCACAATCAAATTGAGCATAAATCCAAACAAATGCTAGACTCTGATTTGCCAGCCGCCGGCAGAGTTTAATTAAACTCGCCAAAAGCGTTGGAATTTTAATCGTTTAATTGAAAAACTTTAAGCGTAAAGTGAGTCAAGGGGAAAGCCAATAATGGAAATGTACGATATAGTAAAAAGCAGAACATACCAACTTCCAAATACCTGTTACTCTTCCGCTTTTGTTCAAATTATTTTCCCTACAAAAAATTGCTTTTCATTTTAATTACGCAGCTTGTTCCGCGCTCCAAAAAAAATAATGCCAAAAAGAATGCCTTGGCAGAAATCCACGAAATCCTGGTGTTACAATCCCAACATTGGCACTCCGCGAATTTCGCGGAGGGAAAAAAAACGCTGAAAACTTTGATGGGAAATCATCAAACGGATTTCTGAGCGACAGTTTTCATCTCGTTGGGTTGGTTGCTTTGTGGTGAAAGTTGTCAGCGAGGTGCCCGAAATCGTTGGGCTATGTGAAATGGCGACAGTTGATGGGCGACGGGCATTGCTCATACGCACCGTGTACCGAGTGCCGGTGCCAGTGCCGGTGCCCAAAGTCAAAGTGAATGCTTTTTCCTTCCTTGGCGCTTTTCCGGGCAGCATTAATTGACACGTGATAATTTAATTAACGTGGCAACCACGAGCCTGGCAACTAGAAGGATACTGTACATCGAAGATTCACCTCTCTCTCTACCCGTCAGGACAAATGGATGGACGCGTGGGTGGAGATCCTCGCCGACTAATTGGGTCAG
>JAJJHY010008789.1:9911318-9972474 GCA_021224005.1 Drosophila setifemur
AAGGGGTGGGGGTAAAGAAGGGGGAAAGAAGGGGGGGGCCAGCGTGTGTTCATCCATTGTTTTCCCATTGGCCCGGAGCCATCGTCCCCGGTGCCGGAATGGAGTGGAGTGTCTCTTAATTACGGTGTGCGCGTGTTGGCATAGAGGGATTTTCTTGTTAGCCCCTAACACCCCAAACACCCCCCGAAGGCCACCCAACTCCTGGCCCCCCCTCTAACACCCAACATCCAACGCCCATGCCTTTGCGTTGGCCTTTGCCTTTGCCATCATTAACCACTTTGCATTGTTCACCACAAAGTATGCAACAATAACTGACATCGCGCAAAACGGAAACAAAACGCAAACTAAACGAAACCTGATTATTTGCCTCATTATTTCGAGTAAAAATGCTGTTTATGAAATTAATTAGTTTGGATGGGGGAAATTGCCCTTCTTTGATTTCCCTGTTTATGAGTTTGTTGGTTAGTTGGCAGTTGAAGTTAAATCATATAAATTAATAAATGAAGTTCATACTAAACAAATACAAAACCCAACTAAAGTAAAGTTAAATCAGAACTTAAATACTTACTTCTTAGTTTAATAGCCGGACTGAAAGGTAGTTAAATCAATCGTTTGTCAAACGAGTATTTATTGCTCACATCAAAGCCGTCGACAATTTCAATTTATTTGCCATTTCGGTAATGACAAAATAAGATGAGCAAATGCGATATATTTGGCACACTCAATTTACTTAGCAAGGGCATTAAAATTAAACCTGATTTGCCCTTTGAACGGCTCAATTCAGTGCTGTTGCAGTCGGCTGCCTTGGCGGGATTTAATTACAAGCTCCAAAGCGGCTCCTGCACCGCCATCGGCGATGGCTATGGCAATGGCGATGGCGATGGCAATGGCAATGGCAAAAGCGAACCGCACCGAAGCGAGGTGAAGCAAAGAGCTTGGCCCGCATCTAAGCGCATTAAGTATGCGCCGCGTGCGCCAATTAGGTTGAGTCAGCTGCCTGGACTTACGGCCACTATTTTGTGTTATTTTCCTTCTTTCCTCATTCTCATCCTCATCCAACGCTTACGCTTACGCTTACGCTCGCAAACCAATTAACCTTTTGCAGTGTAATCGCTTTGCGTCGGGTTCCATTATTAGCCGGGGCGGAAGGTGCAGATTTGCGGAGCACTTATTTGTCTCATCTGGCAGAGCTGAATGTCTGGGGGTTGTCTTGAGTTTGCCTTTGGCAAATCGATGGGGCCCCGACAAATCATCGGGCATTGTCGCCGATTAACTTGTGGTCAAATCAAATGCGACTCAATGTCCTAGCAACCCAGCATCCAGCTTCGTCTTTGGACTGCTCAAATTGCGGTGAGCAGATCAAAGCTCCTTTGCCGAATTGGGCACAGCACGGGGGGGGGGAGGGGCGGAGCGTGAGGATGGGGAGGGGTCTTAAGACTGTCGCCACCACTGGCGACGGTAATAGCAGCCATTAATGTTTGCGGACTCTGCTAATAGCCAAAATTAATGCCTATATTTGGAAATTAATATTGAAAAATATGATGTCTTAGGTTTGGTTCGAAGGAGAGCAATATAGATCTCAATTTTGGATTATTGAATTGATATTGATGAAGTCTACGCAACGTTTTCCTTATTTGTTCAATAAAATCTTATTTTTTGAAACGTGTATTTTTATGTAATAATATATATAACAAACGATTAAATTCTGGTTTTGACCTTTCTTATTTTTACCATTGCAATATAAATTCTTTTTTATAATATATTTATATAAAATATATTATATATGTCTATATATAATAATATTTAAGCGAAAATCAAATTCAAATTCACGTTTAAATACTAGAGTTACCGTTCGATGCCTTTTTGTGTAGTTACCCTTGGTATCTACATTCTACATACAAGATAGGCAGCACTCAATACAATACGTTTTGCTGGCGCCCTCTATTGGTAAAGGTGAGAAGGTATTCGTCAACTCAGAGTCGAACTTACAAATTTAAACGTAATGTACTTATATGGCGCTAGTAATTACTACAGACATTATTACCTCCAAAAGATACCACATTTTTATGAAACTCAATTTAAAAATATGCAGCATACTTTTGGGGCTATTTTAATATTCGCTCTAGGGTAGTTTTGAAAAAAAAAGTTGCATCTTTTGGGAATACTTAAAATAAATCGATCTTTTATTTTCGAACTTTCTGTTCGTCTAGTACTTGCTTTCTGTAATCCCAAATTTATATCATTATGTTGTTGGAATTTTTTGTAAAATTTGAAATGGGGAACTGAATGGGATGATTTGTTTCTTTAATGTACCAGGCAATCAGAAACCGCAGCAAGTTCCCAACATCCATTCAATGTGACTTCAATTAACCGTTGTTCAAAATCTCTCTTTACCCATGACCAATATGAGAGAGCACAATGGAGAGCAACGGTTTTTGCAAGTCTCCATAAAATAGAAACAATAATAGATCGGGGACAGCCTACTGTTATTTCTGTTCGGCTGTTACATTCAGTCTGGAATCTTATACAATGTTAACCGATTTGAACGATTATGTTATTGGAATTTGTTGTAACGGAAATTTGAACTTGGGAACTGAATGGGATGATTTGTTTATTTAATGTACCAGGCGAACAGAAAGCTCCAGCAAGTTAACAGCGATGATAAAATTATGTTACAAAAAACGTTTAAAAATGTGGCATACTTTTGGGGCATCTTTTGGGGATACTGAAATATGAGTGAAGTTATTATTGTCGACCTTCTGCTTTATTCTGTTGGCCTGTTACTTGCTATCGGAAATCCCGTACAAAATTGAAAAATTTAAGCATCAATTTGATGTAATTGAAATAATCTACGTCACTGATCGGAGTGTTTCGATTATTTCATGTACCAGGCGAACAGAAAAAGTAGCCAACTACTCCCACGCAATGTTAATCCCAAAGCAATAAACGGTTTCTCTGTTCTCTTTAGCCATGCTTTATAGGAAGAGAGCCCAACGGAGACGAAAGTTTTTTATTTTTATTATTCTCTCTACTCATGCTCAATATGAAGAGAGCCCCATGGAGAACAACAGTTTCCCAAATCTCCATGGATGAGAATCAAAATTGATGGAGGTCACCCTGCTATGTTTTCTGTTCGCCTGGTACTTGAATCCTGACATTCCATACAAAGTTCACAAATTTGAGCCAGGGGAACAAAACAAAACCCATGCTTAAAAATAAATTAAAATTAATTACCTTTAATTCATTGGATTAGATTACTTTATTGAATGTGTTTAAGAGGCTCACAGAGTTTCTTATTTCTAGTATCACAAAAGTCTAAGAAGACGCTTAGAGGCTAGTTGATGCTAAAAATGCAGGACGAAGCTAAAGGTTATTGGCTGCTATGGAAATTAGCTACCTAGTAAGGTAAGATGTGGCGCTGATCCCCTACAGCTTCGTGGAGTTGCGTGACTTGACAGATCGTCGCAGGATGCTGGAACGCAGTTCACCACCCGTGGAGGCGTTGAGCGAGGCTCCACTCTGGGTTCCCCTCACGAAGACCTGCGAACGCACCTCCTCCACATCGGTGTTCCTCTTCTCGTCCTCGTCATCGTCCACTTTTTTGGCCAAACAGGGGAAGTCCCAGATGCTCTGACCCCGCCCGAACTCCTCGCCATCGCTCAGGGTTTGTGGGAGATCGTGATTCAGCGTTTCGGGCAAGAGGAGCGAAAGCAATCCTCCAACGATTCCCAAAATTCCCAAGATAATCAGGGGCAGGGCGGTGGAAATGTTGGAAAGATAAACCACGAACGGTGCAATAATGCTGGCCACATAGCCCATGATGTGGATGAAGGCCACCGCCTGGGCTCTCACCACAGTGGGCAGCACTTCCGCCGCCCACTGCAGTCCGATGTTGTAGCTGATGTTCACGAAGAATCTGCCCATTATGGCCAAGGCAGCGGAGTATACACCCACTGGCACCACGGTGGCCAGTAAACTGAACACTCCACTGGCCACCATCGAACCGCAGGCCAGCCAACGGCGACCAAATCTGTCCAGGGTCACGGTGAGCAGGGTATCCGCAGGTAGCTCCGTGAAACTGGCCACCGTGAAGGTGAAGAAGATGTCCAGACCCAGGGATCCCACATTCCGCACATGACCATCGAACACCAGCGATATGGCCATCCAGATCACAATCAGGAGCAACGTTGTCCTGCGCAAGCGGGGAGACTTGAACAGATCCAACACGGAGTAGCTACCATTCTGGGCCTCCTGTTCCTGCATCCTCTTGCAGCTGTCGGAGAAATTCTGATAGGTTTGGGCGGAAACCTGGCGACCATTGCGCAGCTCCAGCTTCTTCAGTATCCCAATGGCCTTGTCCACCTTTCCCTGGGAGACCAACCAACGAGCTGATTCCGGAACAATCACTGGCGTGAAAATTGCCAGGAAAAGCGGAGCCGATGTGACAATGGCCAGGAGCTTCCAATCGGCCAAATAGTAGGCAATCCAGGGTAGGAGACAGGCGGCTCCCGTGAAGAAGATGGCTATCGACATGTTGGCCACAAAAGTCCGGTACTTGGGCCCCACGTACTCCAGAACTAAAATAAAAAAGGAAAAAATAAAGATAATTGAGCAAAGCAATTAAATTTAATTACGGCTCTTAATTTATATTTTAAATGTTTTTTAAACAGATCAACAGATTAGGAACTTCTAAGTTTAGGAAAGGTATTTTGAAAGCTCTAAAAACAAAAAATTCTAAGCATTTAGATTGTTGGATTGCATAGTAAATATATACAAACTACTTTCAAAAAATGGTTTTAATTAGAAAGCATTAAAAATAAATTGTGAACAGCACGTGATCAAATCACGGTTATAATTAATTGAATAAAAAACTCACTATTTCAGTTAGTAATAACTAACTAATTCTTGATCCACTAAGAATTAAACTCACCCAAAATATACATCATGGTGAAGCAGTTGTCGAAGGCGAATCCCACGAAGAATCTCATTATGGCAAACTCCCAAAAGTTGGTCACAAAGGCAGTGCCCACTCCGGCCACCAGACCCATCATATTGGTGCCGATCAGGGCAGGAATCCTACCAAAACGATCCGCGACCCAGCCAAAGAGGAGTCCTCCCACAATGGCACCCAGAAAGAAGATCGACTGGGCATAGGTGGGCAGAGCAGCATCGTCGCAGACCCAGTTCTGCTCCGTGGCCACCGTGGCGTAGGGGATCTCGGTGAAATTGTAGGACCAGCCATTGCGGCACTTGACCCGCGGCCACTTCGGATCGGCCATCACCTTGCCCTGGGCCAGTATCTCCGTGTAGTTCACGTCGTACATGTAACAGTTGTTGTACTCCCCATTAACCATGGGTATGGAAAGCGCCAGTCTGCAGGGTGGAAAAAGGGGGTTGGGAGGGGGATTATTTTTCGGTCCGGTGCAATTAACCCATCCAGGGTCAGGCGTGTGGAATTGTCTCCGCCGGTTCTCAGAAGCTCTAAGCCATGGCCAACGCTTCTGCAGCCAGCTAACACTCAGATATATCTTTACATGAATGCGAGAGCGAGTATCTGTGCATATTACTACTTTACTACTATATAAGACAGCGACAACTTAATTATCATGATCTTGAGGGGCACTCGAAAATGCGGTTGCGGCCTAAACGCTTTCGGATACACTTTAAACTGCTTCTGTCTGCTCCATTTGAGCGGCTTTCAAAGAGCTCAAAAACCAAAGATTAATTGTTTGCTCTGAGACTTTGATGGATGTGGGGGGCAAAAAATCATGAAAGACTTTAAATAATTGTAGGAAATAGTTAAAGCTATAAATATGTACAAAAATTATGTAGTTTAAAATTATATAATTGCTGCTTAAGACTTTTCCTGCTATTCGCAGTCGATAAATACAAATGGTTTCGCAAAATATGTTGACGCTTTAACGCTAATAAGCAAATAAAAACGCAAAATAAATATTTGGCTACTCAATTTAAAATGTCTCAATGGAATTTGAATATATAAATATATTAACGAGTTATTGTATAACTCAATTATGAAAACATTCTGGTAGCCAACTTTGACATTTATCTATTCTATTAGCTCTTTCAATGTTTTAATTAACTTTAATTTTTTAATCCCACAACAGAAAAAAAAACTGTTTTCCATGACATATAGAGATTACTAGTATAAACGAAACTCATTTAGGTTGTAATTATTTTATAAGCCATATTAATATAATAATATTCCATCAGTAGTAGAATTAAAGTATTATTAAGATTATAATTAAGAACAGAAATATTTGAAAAAAATATATAAAAAAATGATAAAGGTACAAAAATAAAATATATGAATGTTTAAAAATTGTATTTAACTTTATTTAATTAATTTTATTTATAATACGTATGTCTTTGAATAATTTATTAATGATTTGAGAAGCCATAATATCATATAAATATAAAACTTTAACTTCATTGGACTTAGAGTCTAAGTATTATTAAAATTGTAACTAAAAAAAAACATAAATGAATCGAAATAAAAAAAAGGTAAATGTACAAAATAAATTATTTGAACGTTTACAAACTTTGTATCATTTATAATATGTACTGGAACTCAACATAAAATTTTCGGATTTACAACCGATTTGGAACCAAAATATTCAATTTTTGTTCACGTCTAAAAGAGTATTGCAAATTCGACCACCTGAACTCCACTCCAGCGTAAATTCACATCATCGCCGGCACTCCGCCACACAACATTAGTCTTGTTGATGGTTGTTGTTGTCGGTTGTTGTTGATGGTTGTTGTTGTTAAAAGTAGCTTTGTTTTTGTTGCTGCTGCTGCGTTGTCGCAACATTCACGCTGCAGTGCTGCTAATTAAACAATTTGGCTGGCTAGCTGGGCTTATCTAACTGCCCCTTATTGCCGCACCACCCATTTAGGGGGAAAACCCTCTCCTGGCCACAGAACACTCTGCCCACCCGGCAATTACACAGATGATCGTTTTTCGCTTTTCGCTTTTCGCCGCTAAGGTTCTTTGCCTTATTAAGCCGAGTGGAAACCCAATCATGGCCCAAGGTCGCCCAAATGGCCGTTCTAAGTCAAGTCGGACGCTATAATGACTTTGGTCAGAACATTCAGACACTCCACAGCTCGGACTTCGTTACGTTTCATTCGTTTTCGATTCGATTTAAATCGCTTTGAATCACGAATCACGAACTAAGACTTGAAAATACAATTTGTACAATTTGGTCTATTAGAATTTGGGGTTAAAGCGGGGCAAAAATCTTTTTGTGTGGCCAATTCTAAATTGGCATTATCCAGTTTCGGTACAAATCCACATACTCACGCAGATCTGCAGGTTTAACCGGTATTAGCCTTAGCCTTTCGATTTCAAGGTGATTGGTACTATTGTAGATCGCTTATTAGTAATCGATCAATTGCTATTTATTTTGTTTTGTTTTTTGTGAAAGTACAAAACGGAACCGCATATTCCGTACAAATCGCCATGTACGCACAGAGTCAATGCTTCCGGATGGGGATTGTATTTGTTTAGAATATTCGAAAGGTGATTCAGAGAAGTAGATAGTAGATAAATACTTGCAATACCTTTTAGGTTGGTCATTGTTTTTGGTTCATTTGTTCAATTGACCTCTATGGAAGGCTTCAACTATTATCTATACTTCTTTAGATATTGGGGCAAACATTTTATTTCTGTAGAACTGTGTTCACCAATTTTTGAGTAGTTGTTAATAATGTTTCCCAGGATATATTTCACTTAAGTAAAAGTCACAATTTAAATGCTGTTCTCTTTTGATTTCTATAAGACTCTAAAAACGTGGGCTTCGCACTATTTAGCTATTATATTACTATAAATGATTTAATGCCCAGGTGAAACTATATACTATCATAGTTAAATCAACTAATAAACTATAGTTCTTGCCACCTTAGCAGAATAATTTATATGGTCATTTTTTTTCCATTGAATAACCGACGTTTGTTCATTATGGTTTAGCACCGTATTTTTGCTGTTAATCGCGTACTTTATGCCATCGTAAAGTTCGCAATCGTAGTGCCTCTTAATCGATTCTTAGCAATTTGCATAGCCAAAGCCCAAAGTCTTCATTATAGTTTAGCACTCGAGGCGATGTCTACGACTGGTGCACTCCACCTGCCAAGTACTGAATCAACTACTCGGATTATGCACAACACATTTGAATATTTATGGCACATTACGTGAGTTACCGAGCTCCAACTGCGGATACAATAACCGGAGCCATGGTGGCCAAATTACTTTGCCTTGGCTTGTTTCGGATTTTCTTGGGGAAACCCCTTGAGATTTTCTCGGGGGGAAAACCCATTGAGATAGACTCACCTGGCCTCCACATCCAGGCCATCCAATTCGGGGACATGGCACCAATGCTGCTCGGGTATCAGGGTTAGGAATATTTGCGAGAAATACACGAAGGCCACGAAGAACGAGAAGGGGATCATGCAGATGAAGAGTATCTTCTGATAGCGACCGAACTCCCCGATCATAGGGAGTAAGTCATCAAAATCCAGGCTGGGTTGTGGGGGGTCACTATTACCATCCTGGCCCTTCCTGTACCCATTCAGATCCAGCTGGAGCTCCTTGTTGCCACCACTCTTCCGGCGGTGCAGGTTATCCCCCGTTTGGGAGCTCTCCTCGTGATTCGTAAAGGCCTCATTGACGAAATACGCTTGCTTGGCCTGGCCTTCCATGTCGGCGGATTCTTTTCGATATTACTGCACTAAAGTCCGCTCTTGACCTTGCTCTATGTGTGTCACTCCGCTGGTGAATCAGAACTCGCAAAACTACCAAAACCAAAACCAAATCAAAATCCAAATCGATTGCGGCGCACGCGCGCGTTTCCGTTTCGTATTTGCAACTGAGTGAGCACGCGCGCCAAAAGCCGTTTTTATATGAGCCCGGCCAAGAAGCTCGGCGTTGGGCTTTGAGCCGCTGCACTTGCTGCTGACTTTTCTGCTGCCTTTGCTGCTGCCAAGAACAAGAAACGTAACCGATCAGATACGAAACGTTCCGAGCCGATCCACCGGCAACGGCAGGCGAAAGTTGAGCAGCTGTTCGCAGCTGATATTTCTCACAGCTGGCAAACCGGTTGGCATCGGTTTTGGTTTGGGTTTGGGTTTGCTTTTGATTTCTGAATCAACTGGCTGAATCGCAGGCGAGCCCCGAACGGGGCTCATATCGAATCCTGATCTTATGGCTATTGCCAGCTTATTTTTAAGCCCGCCGAAATCCATGACTCCTGCACATCTTTGGGGGCCCAGCTGCCCAGTTTTTATTAATAACTGCAAAGGAATGTGATTCATGCCGCAGGCACTCCGAGAGATTGAGGAAATTAGCCAAGAGTATTTGTTATATTTATACAAACGTCACACAGCCCATTCATAAATTGAGCAGCCGAGGGGATTAAACCCGTCAACGGACGTCTCGGGCCATCTAACAAAACGAGTTAGCGTGATTTTCAGATAATTGGTATTTGGATGGAGATGGGGGAAAGCCTTGAAAGACAATGCTGCAATTTATTTAAGCTTAACAGTTAATTTCATCAATTGTTATCTTGATCTGTTTATATTTTATTTATAGCCATCATTTAATTTGGGAAATTATTTTCACAGGAAGCAATTGTTTAATAATAAAAAAAACAATGTGTTTAATTTGGCACTTTTAACAGTGCTACATTAAAATGTAATACTTTATTTTTCAAGTAGTATTTGCTATATTATATATAAATTAAAATTTCACAATACATAGAAATTTGCTAAGGAAAATTTATTATCTAACTCTTTAAAATATACTGTATTATTTTTAGACTATCTTTTTTATTAGCTTAACATTTCTAATTATTTAGTTTAACAAGTTTTCATGAAAGAAATCTCCTTTTCTATAAGTCAAACAAAAGCATTTTAAAACATTGCAATTAACAGCATTCTATTAATTCTTGATTTCCAGAAGAAATATATTAATATTTTTAATTTTTGCACATCTTATTTATTAACATCATAATTTTAATCAATCTACTTAAGCCCGCTTCCCTGATTTTTAAAAAATAAAAATCAAAATGCGAACTCCTTTTAGGGACACACATTTCGTTGATTTGCATTTCGACTTAATTTTGAATTCATTCAAATTTACTTTTCGCTTGTGTTCATATTGTTTAATCAAATATTTTTATATTTATTCGTTGTGCAATTATCGGCATAAGCATTTTATATACACTTCTTAGTCGTTAATTTGTTTGAAATTAATATTTGATGTGTTTATGCTTGCGATATCTTATTTATTTACAAATCGTGTGTTCAATTCAAGATACGCATGATGTTTTTTTGTTGTTGTTTTTGTTTGTTTTTGATGCACATGTAAGCATTTATATTAATTATGAAGTCGCACCCATATCAAACAAGATCGCTTCTCATTACAGGTGCTCACAAAAATATTGTTCTCTTGACCGCAGCAGCCACTTGAAACCTGTTTAATCTGGCTATATAAATTAAAATTTTATTATACCTTTGCTAAGTGTGTGTAACATAAATTTGATTAGGAGTTTTGCATTGGTGATATTTTTAACTGAGTTCTTAAATTCATAATTGTGATATTTTTAATGAACTTAAACGACACTGATGTAATAGAAGAATTTATTAAATGAGATAGTTTCCTTATAGATTGGAATATCCATCAAGACCACGTAAATCTTCAAATGTTTTTTATAAGCTCAATAAAATTCCCCTTTTATTTGCTCAAACTTATGAGTGTATCTCAATCTTCGACCCTCTGAATTAAGCTTCGCACCTTGTTTGAATTGCATTATTTTTGCTACGTATTTTTTTGTTACATTTTTTATATAGTTTGCTACGCATTTTAATGTTTTAATTAGCTCTGCTTTTGAGTTACCTCAAGGACTTTGGCTTTGATTTTTTTCTGTTTTGTTTTTCTACTTTGCTAAATGTATCTATCAACTATTGTTGGGGAGTTAATAGAACGGCTATTGGGCAGATTTATAACGAGATAGTGTCAGATGGCTTATTTGGCATGGCAGGTGTCATTTGAATTGTATAATTTTTAGAAAGCCGTGCTAATTAAATGGGTAAATCCGTCCTTCTCTCTGGGAGAGACTCACCGAGAGTCTTCTCTGTTACCTGGTAGATACGACTAGTGTTTGGGTTCGCTTAACTTTAACACGACCTTCAATTGAGCAAACAAAACAAAACATTGATGTATTAAATCCATTTCCGTTTTGATTCAGTGTTTGCTTAGCCTTTTTTTTACTTATTTTATTTAACATTTTATTAAGCTTTTAATGAGTTTGTAAGTTGTTTTGCGCAAACCGAACCTTTTTTAATTGAACTGCGGGAAGTGCATCGGCTTCTATATATTATGACATCACAAGAAATGAGTCGGCAGGAAGTTGGCACGTACGATCAGCCGAAAAACTCATGCCATAGGCATATCGATCGCAATATTCACCTCTGAGTATTATTGCTACAAATTATATAAATAAATCGCACATTCCTAATCGTAATGTCTGCGGTTTTACTATCTGTGCAAATACAAGTGGAGATACGGATTGGAGGAGATAATTTTTTTAACGATTTATTTGGAACTTTCGCCAAAATGACTTTACGAACGTAGGTTTTTAGTACTCACATAAAAACTAAATATTTACATAGTACATAATAATCAAAAAAAAAACACTTAATAGGTAATACCAATAGTGAGTTGTTAATTTGCTGGTTAATGTCTTAATTGGAATTTTCTTGGAAGGAAGTTAACCATTTATTTTAAACTACCAAGAGTGTTGATTACCAGAAAATTTATTATTTGTTATTTATATGTATATATATTACTCCTTACATTGATCTCCACCGCCGTGGGCTCGTCATCGGTGCACTCGATAAGCTTCTACTATGAGGTATTAAATCTGACCATGATTATATACATATAGAATCAATTCACAATTTTTCGAGAAGGCGCAGTTCTTATCGCTCGGCCGTAATCGAAGATCGAATGGTAGCATCAAAGTAAGCCAATATAAGTATTGGCCAATAGACGATTATAAATCACCTCGGTTTATTCCAGGCGCGGGCAATTCACAGAAGATAGTCTATGAATTATGATACCCATGTGCCCACCGGATTCGGTATAAAAGTGCTCCGTCCCATGGCGAAACTTTAGTTGCGATCAACATGAAATTCGCGTGTGCTACCGTTTTGCTCTTGGCCACCATCCTCGGTGCCCAGGCCGTGGACTGGTCGACGGTGAAGAACCTCAACATCGTGGTGCCCGAATCCAATGTGCATGCCCGGCATAGCGTGCCCAATGGAAGGATTACCGGTGGAGAGTTGGCCGAGCCCAAGCAGTTCCCCTACCAGGTGGGACTCTTGCTGTACGTCACCGGAGGAGCTGCCTGGTGCGGAGGCACTCTGATCAGCGATCGTTGGATCATCACCGCCGCCCATTGCACGGACAGTTTGACCACCGGTGTGGATGTCTACCTGGGCGCCTGGGATCGCACCGACGCCAAGGAGGAGGGACAGCAGATCATCTTCGTGGAGACCAAGAACGTGATTGTCCACGAGGACTGGCAGCCCGATACCATCACCAACGACATTTCCGTGATTAAGCTGCCCGTTCCCATCGAGTTCAATGGTGGGTTTGGTTCATCCCCTGGAGTATCTCCTGGCTAAATGGATTACACTTTGTCTTGCAGAGCACATCCAGCCCGCCAATTTGCCCGTGAAGTCCAACACCTACGAATCCTACAGCGGCGAGGACGGTATTGCCTCCGGCTGGGGCAAGATCAGCGACTGTAAGTAACCTTGCAACTTGTTTTTTTTTGTAGACGTTTTTTTTTTGTTGGCCAAAAACAGGGAAAGTTTAGCTGACGTAATGCTCACATTAGTGACTTTTGGGTATTTTTTAAACCCCATTTATTTGTCAAGAAATTAGCCATCTTGATAATGTTTTCACCTTTGCCCATATTAGTTAGATTATCAACAATTTGTTAACAATATTTTGTGGAAAGTGATAACATTATCAATAAATTAGATCTATTACAAATCTAATCTTTCCATTCATAGAAATCCATCGCATCTGCGGTTATATTTGCTTTAATATGGTTTGATTACTTTAATCAGTTCATCTTGCTTTATTTTTGGGATTAGATTTAATGGGTCCACCTATGTTGATAAACTGTTAATGAAAAAGGTTTAATTTTTAAGATCCAGTAAATAATTGAACCACTTTGAAAATAATCTCACCCTATTAAAGAAAAATACGTTCTTGATACCTCGAAAACAAATTAATTTCCTTACCATTTGAATTTTTCCACCATTTAAAATTCTTAAAAATCAATTTTTCGCACAGCTGCCACCGGAGCCACCGACATTCTGCAGTTCGCCACCATGCCCATCATGGCCAACAGCGGATGCTCCCCGTGGTACCTGGGCCTGGTTGGCGACACCAACATCTGCATCAAGACCACCGGTGGCATCTCCACCTGCAACGGCGACTCCGGCGGCCCTCTGGTGACTAAGAACGCCACCCTGATCGGAGCCACCTCCTTCGGCATCGCCTTCGGTTGCGAGAGGGGATGGCCCGGTGTGTTCACCCGCATCACCTCCTATCTGGACTGGATCGAGAAATATACCGGCGTGACCAACTACGGCAACTAAGCTTAAAATAAATGTTTATTTTTGGGTTACAAGAAATAGAACTCGTGTTCGGTTTTGGGCCGGGAGCGAGTTCGATGTCGGATCTCCTCGGAGATGTCCTCCTCGGACATGGGCCGGGGATGCACATCCAGTTCATCGGGTAGGTCATCATCCGGCTGCTCTTCGGTCTCCAGTCGGCGACTCTGACGCGGTTTCCCATACTCCCGCACATACTGATCGAAGAAGATTGCCTCCGTGGTGTCCTGGTGGGAGCTCACGCCCGTCTCGTCGCTGATCCAATCCAAGTAGGAGGCCACCTTGGTGAAGGCCGCCGGATAGCCCCGGTCGCAGCCGTAGATGCTGCCGAACGAGGTGATGCCAACCAGCACCCGTTTCTTGGAGTGCCTTCTCTGGAGCACCAAAGGTCCACCGGAATCTCCGTTGCAAGTGGAGCGGGAGTTCCGGCCGCTGGTGCAGATATTTGTTCCTCTATAGGAGAGCGGAAAGTTGGACTTGCATGTCCTGCCATCAATGATCTGGAGCTGGACATAACGCAGGACATTGCTGATCGCATGCACTCCAGTGGCATAGCGTCCCCATCCCGAGGCAATGGCCAACTTATTCTTGAAGCTGCGATACTCGTAGTGACGCTTGGGCAGCTGGATGGGATGGATCCGCTCTGGAGGAATGGGTCGGATCAGGATTAGGATCAGGAAGGGATCCCATCTTTCGACTCACCATTAAAGCTAACCGCATGTGGCAGCCGCACCAGGGCGATGTCGTCCTTCAGCCTCTTGGGATTCCAGGTGGGATAGATGTGGAAGTTGCTGCTGGGCACCATCAGTCGCACCTGACCCTTCTCCTTGGCGTTCTTGATCTCGTTGGCCCCGAGGAAGACGAGAGCCCGCTTGGCCCTGTATGGGTTGGGGGAAGGAAACCGATTAGAGGAGCAGTTCCCGGGCCAATCTCTTACCACTCCTACATGTCCACGCAGTGGGCGGCGGTGAGAACATGCTTCTCGGAGATCAGGGAGCCTCCGCACCAGTACAGACCCTTCGGCCTCTGCAGCAGCATGCCCACCTGGTAGGGAAAGCAGTGGGGATTGCCCACGTCCCCGCCGAAGATGCGATCCATGGCCATGGCGCCCTCGGGCAGCATCTTCTCCAGCAGCGGCGTCGTCTCCAGATTCAGGACGAGTGGCTCCCGTTCTTCCAGATCCTCCTCCATGCTGAAACCACTGATCCCTCCACTATTCAGACGGCGACTCTGGACATTGCTGGCACTCGTTTCCGCATCGTGTTCCATGGAACCAGAGGAGGAAGTGTCAGGAGAGGAAAACGGGGAGGAGAATGAGGAGGCGGAGGAGGAGGAGGAGGAGGTAGATGAGGAGGTGCCCAGGCCAAAGGGGCCCGGGTACATGGAGACCAGGTACATCGGCTTAACGTGTTGCCAATCCAGCCCCATCGCCACGCCGATGCAGTGCAGCGCGAGCCATGACCAGGTGAAACACAATACCACCTGGCGGCGATCTGTTAAAGCGGCTCTCCGTGTTGCTGATTGTTTGGACATTGGTGTTGCTTGGTTTGCTCACGCATTTAATTTTTAATTGTTAATCGGAGTTGTTGGCACGGAGGCAGTTATGTTGATTTGGCCACTTTCACTGCTAACTGTGCTCTCTTGGCATGGCTTCCTGATTGATGGTCGAACTCGAGACTGATTCCTTAATGCTCACCCCTCCTTGCACTCATATATATATATATATACTTTGATTTACTGTCTTAAGACAATAATCTACACTATTTTATTAGCACTTCTTGTCTGCTTCCTGTAGTTGCAAAGCTTTGTCCGATTTTTATCTCAATACTACTTTCATTCGATAATAAAACTGATCTGTTAAACGTTTTCCTGTAGTTTTGTTTTTGCACTGTTTTTGTTTTTTTTTTTGTACACAACTTAATAATAAATTAAAAATACCAAAACTGAACTGGTACAAAATATATTATTCCTCAGTTACTTTTACATTCTCTTCTTTTGTTCTACACATTTTAGAAGATTTTAGACTGCCTTTTAAACTAGCTTTGGCTGATTTATATAGCTCTACCTTAGCTTTTCTGATTTATCGTTCTGACTTTTGTTTCTTATGCAACTGCTTTCCTGCTTGGCTACCAGTTTTACTGCTTGCTCGTTCCTGACTCCTTGTTATCGACACCGTATCCGTTCTTGAACTGCTTCCTTGTGCACTGAAACAGCTTCTCTTGACTTCCTGCTGCACACCGGCCCTCCTCTCCTCTTTGCACCCACTGCCGACCCACTGCTGGTCGGTCGGTGTGTTTTCCCGTTTCGATAAGTCGTTACGCTGGTTAATGGACACTCCACTTGCAACTGGCCACCGCTGAAACTGTAACCGCTCGCTCGTAATCGTAATCTCTGCGTACTCTGCTGTACTGCTGTACTGCTTTCTTCGCGACTTGTTAGCAAACTGCGCCGGCGCGTCGCTTGCCAGCATTTTTATAAACTCTTTCGCCAGCAATTTTGCTGTGCGAACCAAAGCGCCTTCATTATTTCATCTATTTGGCTGCATTTTCAGTTGCAGTTGCATCAATTTCTTTTAATTTTCCTGCCGCCTGCCTGCTCTCGCCTGCTCTCTCCCTGCTCTCTTGCCGAGAGCCGTATTTTGTCTCAGTGCATTCCCACTGTCAAATAATGTTACATTTCAATCAAATCTGGCCCTTTTGATTTCGGCTTGGAAGTCCGCATTACAGTCGCGCAAATCGAAATATGTGCCGCATAAGTTACATTTTAGCTGAATCCAGCGGATTTCGGTTTGGTCTGTCTTTGTGGTTTTGCCATTTAAATTGAATGCGAAGCTGTAACTCTAGTTATCTGCCCGCTTTGGCGCTATTACATCACTCATCGCTCACTTCTCGCTCTATCTTCATTATGCATTCGCCTGGCTTTCGGCGTGTGGGTATGGGAGTATCTTTCATTGAGAAAAGCGTAAGTAAGTGGTAAGTGAAACAATAACATTAGTAGTTACAGTTATGCACATTTGCATGCCCGCCTCTTCGGCGGCTTATAGTCGGGATTTTGGATAAGCCGGTAGAAAATATTAAATATTTTGTAGATTCGGGTACTGCTTTAATGAATGCTAGGGAACGTCCCTGATTTTTGAGTATATAAATTTGTAACAATTAATGTAGAACAAAGCAATCAAGAAACAAACTGTAGTTTATTGGAATTTTATATTTTTCTCCCAACTTTTATTATAAATATAATCATAATATTCTGTAAAATGTTTTAGTGGTTTCAGTTAATAACAATTGTATGGTTCTATATAATTTTAATTCTGCTTCAAATTAAATGAAAACTAAAAATGAAATATAACAATAAATAATATATATGTATTTCCACTGAACCCTAAACGTAATAGAAGTGATTCCCCTTTAAGACATCTCCACTGTACTTTCGCTGTATCTTCTCTGCCGCAGAGAGAGGCACCCACTAGATACTTTTGATTGCTTTTTTGACTACCCATTGTAAGTGCGAGTGCACTTCTCAGACAGCTATTTGTCAGAGTCTGCGGATAGTCAAGGTTATTGCCGGGGCAGACTTTTGGCTTGGGTTGAGGAAAACCGGGGGCATGCCAAGCGCCTGCTTGCTGGTGAACAAATTAACAGTTTTCCATGCGATTGCATGCCGCATTTGGTGGCATGCGCAGAATTCTTTAGCAGGAAACGAATATCAAATAGCTGTGTGTGTTCGTTGTTAATTAAATTAATTCGTGCACCGCCTGAAATAATTTTATTTGGTGTTGAAAGTATTTCAGTTGCCTACCATTGTTGTCGATTTAGGAAATTACTGCGGTCTGCCTGCTTAGCGGAGCAAATAAATCAAATCGTCTCGCGCGCCCGCCATAGTGATATATGTTCGGATCGAATCGAATCAAATCGAATCGAATCGGATTGAAATGAATCGAAAACCGAGTGTAATGAGGCTGCCACAACATGATTATGCAAATGTCTGCTGCGGCAGCACCACCACCTTAACTCCCCCCTCCCCCCGTCCATTGGTTCGATATCGTGCGGTGGTGCGTCGATACTCGGTGCATAATCGCTGCGGCACCCGTTGCCATCGTTGCCACCGTTGCATGTTGCACTCATTAATAATGGGCGCCTTTTTTGTTACTGCATTTTATTGCACTTGCTAATCATGGCGAGCGGTTATTTAATTTAGCGCCACCCGGCTCGCACAATCCGCTCGTTAGCCATCTAGCCATTGTTTTGGCCATCTCGGAGTGCGTTTCGCTTCCGTTTCGAATTGGGTTTATTGTATTTTTTGATAGGCGTATTAATTAATCCTAATGTGTATAAACAATAACCATAACGTGTAGGAAATAACTTGCATTCATATAAATTATAACCTCGTTTTCTTCACTCTCTTGGCCACTTCAAATCAACAAAACAGAAATGCATTTGTTAAACGTGTTTACAAAAAATATATTTTAAAATAAATAAAATAAGACAAACTTCGTTCCCTTTGGCAACCCTTGGAACCGTGCCAAACGTGAAGAGTAGCCACGCAGACGGCAGTGGATGGATATGCATTCTCGTATCTTTTATTACTCGCTTAAGGACTAAGCACAGAATCGGATTCCATGGCTGGATAAGTTTAGTTTAGGAATAGGAGTAACTAGTTTCATTTTCCCCCTACACGCTATTTACACATAAAATATAACTTAGCTGGAGCTTAACATTTAGTCGATGAAAAAATGATGCGAAACGAACGTAAACCCTAGCTCATAATTGGTATCAGTACGATTTTTTTTGGGCACTATCAACTAGAAATAATAATGGGTGAAAAATTAATAATTGTGGTTGCGCATTGAATGGAGCATTCAGTCTCTCTCTACTCGAATCCCGCCGGCTGCATTTGGAACATCTGGTGCTGCTGGCGCTGCGGCTGCAGATGCTGCTGTTGGCCACCCAAAGTCACTGTGGCAGCCGGCAGCTGAATGTCCTCCATGGTCATGGCGGTCTTGGGCAGCAATAAAGCTGATGATGATCCCGCGGCCAAGTCCCCCTCGTCGCCCTCCAGCATGGCACTGTCGAAACTCTTGTTCAGTCGATCGTGGAACTCGGTCATGGTAATCTTCTTCAGGGCGAAGCGCTTCCCGAAGGTCTTCTTTACCTTCTGGCGGCGCTTCTTCAACAGGATCTTGTTCTTGTTGAGGCCATCGCTAAAGGATATGGCCCGTCGCAGTTTCCTACCTCCGAACTTAACGATCCGCACTTGGCTGCTAATGGAGCACTCCTCGCTGTCGTCCTCCGCATCGGCGGCATTCTCGTCGCTGGGCTCCTCGAAGATGGTCTCCAGATTGGTGGGCGTGAACTTCTTCATTCGCTTGCTCGTGTACAGCCTCTCGATGCTCTTCAGCGTCTGGGCGTTGGTGCTGAGCTCCTTGCGTTGCTTTTTCTTGATCGGCTTCATGATGGCGCTGCACACCCGGTTGAAGTTGTCCTTGGACACCCGGGCCGGCATTCGTCGGCGGGAGACACCGCTCCGGGCTCCAGCATGATACGAGCGGCTGGACCCGCTGAGGCAGTCGCTGTCATCGTCGTTGTCCTCCGCCCGACTGAGCTGGGAGTCCACCTCGTCGGATTCGTCTGTCGCGCTGCTCACGCTATCGCTGTCGGCAGCTGTCACTGGGGTGGCGGCCTCCTGCATCTCCTCCATGTCCGTCATGGCCATGGGCTTAAGGCTTCCCCAAGAGAGATTCGCACTGCTGGCCGACCTGCAAGTTTTTTTTGGGAGTGTTGTGGAGTACGTTTCCTGAAGATCGCCCAGGGAAAAACTCACCGATTCTCGGACAATCCCACCTCCTTGGGCTGAAACGTGATCTTGGCAAAGTCGTAGACTATGTTCTCCATTATGTTTACCGTTGCACCGCGCGCATTTCCCTTCCACCGTTGCGTTTCTGCGGGCGTCTGGAAAATCGCTTTCTTTCGCTCCGGGGGGGCAACAATTTTCCCACAATCCCAGCTGAATCCTCAATAATCCGGCTCTATTTATATCTCTTACCCTGGCCGAGAATTGGAGGGCTTGTGTTTTGTTAGTTTGCCAACCTTTGCCGCCTCCTTTGGTTTCAGTTTTGTAATTTTTCGGCTGAGAAAAACCTTTATCAAAACTAAACACAACACGAACAGTGCTGCCAACTTGCTAGTTCGTGGAAAACGTCTCGAATTTCCCCGCAAATGCGTTCACACTGGTTAGCTTGATCTATCGATTTATCGATAACTAGAGATGGTCCAGAGATGTCGTTGAATTCAAAATTACCGTTGGAAATCAATTTTAAGTTGAAATTAATTGTTTATTTGCAAAATCTTACAATGATTTTGTTTTTAATTTGAATTGCTATTCATTTGCTTGCCTTTAAAATATATTCCATGATATATGTTTATATATCCCGTGTATCGAATTACAATATTAATATTAACATTATTTTGTAAAATACTATTTAAATTTATCATTACCTGATTGAATACTCATTTTTGTACCTTATTCTAATATTATTTATTATACACTTCGCATTTTGGGTAATAAATAATAGTTAAAATTAATTTTACATAATGGTAATTCCTTTAATTTCATAATAAATCATATTTTATTATTCTCGATAGGAAGCACGCTTAAATCTAATCATATTGTAAAGATTTAAAATAAAGGCGCGTCTTATCTGCAAGTTGTAAATTAGGTTTCAAGCAGTTTTACTCGTTTCCGGTTGAAGCAGAGTATAAAATCGACCCTGCTTCACTGCTCTCCAATCATTCAGAGTGCTGATCTTTGGCAGAATGAAAGTGTTAGCTATCCTTATCCTGGCGGCGGTGGCCTCCGCCTCGGCCTTCGAGAGGCCCGTCTTCTGGAAGGACGTGCCCCTGGGCAAGTCCTCGATCGAGGGACGCATCACCAACGGCTATCCGGCGTACGAGGGCAAGGTGCCCTACCAGGTGGGACTCGGGTTCAGCAGGAACGGAGGCGGCACCTGGTGCGGCGGCTCCATCATCGGCAACACCTGGGTGATGACCGCCAAGCACTGCACCGACGGCATGGAGTCGGTGACCATCTACTACGGCTCCGTGTGGCGCCTGCAGGCCCAGTTCACCCACTGGGTGGGCAGCGGCGACTTCATCGAGCACGGTTCCGGCGACATCTCGCTGATCCGCACCCCGCACGTCGACTTCTGGGCGCTGGTCAACAAGGTGGAGCTGCCCAGCTTCAACGATCGCTACAACAACTACCAGGGCTGGTGGGCTCTGGTCTCCGGCTGGGGCAAGACCTCCGACGACGGCGGCGTCACCGAGTATCTGAACTGCGTGGACGTCCAGATTGGCGAGAACTCCGTGTGCGAGAACTACTACGGCAGCTTCTCCGGCGACCTGATCTGCATTCCCACGCCTGAGAACAAGGGCACCTGCAGCGGCGACTCCGGTGGTCCTCTGGTCCTGCACGAAGGCAACCGTCAGGTGGGCATCGTCTCCTTCGGCTCCTCCGCCGGCTGCCTGTCCAATGGGCCGAAGGGCATGGTGCGCGTCACCAGTTACCTGGACTGGATCCGCGACCACACTGGTATTTCTTACTAAAAATTAAAGTAATAAATAAAAAATAAAATTGATTATGCAATATCTGAACTCGTCTTTTTCCCCTAAAAACAAGTAATTTAAAATTTACAAAAATTCAATCAATATTCCAATTGATTGCATAATTTAATTGCTTTCAAAAACACTTTTTTTTTAAATTAAAAAACAAGATACCAAGAATTTTACAAATCATTTCTTCGAATTGTGCAATTTTTTAGTAGGAGATGCCGGTGTGCTCCCGGATCCAGTCCAGATAGCTGGTCACTCGGGTCATTCCCTTGGGGCTGTAGGAGAGGCAACCGGCCGAGGAGCCGAAGGATACGATGGCCACCTGACGGTTGCCTTCGTGCAGGACTAGAGGACCACCAGAGTCGCCGCCGCAGGAGCCCTTGTTCTCAGGCGTGGCAATGCAGACGTGGTTGGGTGTGATCGAGCTGGTGCCGTAGTAGGCTTCGCAGATGGAGTTGTCCGCGATCTGGATGTCCACGCAGTTAAGATACTCGGCCACTCCGCTGGAATCGGAAGTCTTGCCCCAGCCAGATAGCAATCCCCACCAGCCGTAGTAGTTGTTGTGGCGATCCTCGTACCGCGGCAGCTCCACCTTGTTGACCAGCGACCAGAAGTCCACGTGG
Organism: Drosophila setifemur; assembly: GCA_021224005.1. Classification (NCBI taxonomy): domain Eukaryota; kingdom Metazoa; phylum Arthropoda; class Insecta; order Diptera; family Drosophilidae; genus Drosophila; species Drosophila setifemur. The sequence continues at coordinate 9,933,256 of JAJJHY010008789.1, forward strand.
GGGGTGCGGATCAGCGAGATGTCGTTGTTGATCGTGCGGGTGTCGTAGTTCTGGTGCTGCACAAAGTCGCTCTGTTGCACCACGTGGGTGAACTGCGGCTGGGTGCGGAACACGCCGCCATAGCCAATGGTCACCGAGCTGGCTCCGTGGGTGCAGTGGGCGGCGGTGAGTACCCAGATGTGGTCGATGATCGATCCGCCGCAGTACCAGCCGCTGCCTTTGGCGTCGGCGAAGAGCAGGCTCACAATGTACGGAACCTTGCCCTCGTAGGCCGGATATCCGTTGGTGATGCGTCCGTTGAGGCTCCTGCCCACGGGCATGTCCTTCACGGGAATGGGCTGTTCAAAGGCAGCCACCAGGGCCAGGGCCGAAACTAGCAATACTCCCAGCACTCTCATGGTTCGAGCAGTAATAACCTGTCGGTCTTTGGACTCCTTTATATACACTCCCAAAAACGGATCGTATCTTCTTCTTTGACAATCGATTAAATCGAAGATTTACAGTCCTGCTGAAATCGGTTGATAACGGGAAGGATCATATATTTCGCAATATCTGTACAGACGGGGAAAGTGGAATAAAAAAAAAATTGCCCTAGAATTATCTTTGTTTGAATTCATTTCTTTTGTTTTTTTACTGGATAGATTATTAGAAAATCGGCCAAAGACTTTGCCTGATAGGAATGAAAACAATGAAATTGTTAACTCTAATCAAATCCATATTAGAGATTATTCATTTCTAAAAGGTTTTATTTAATTTAAGATAAAATCTTTCTGCCTTGACTGGAAAAAGTAAACTTTCTTTAGATGTATATTATTTACTTATTACTTTCCTTGCTATAAGTAATGTGACATATAAACAAACAAAAAATTATTAAAGAATTTTATATTACAAGTAATAAGTAATTAAGTCTGAAACTCTTGAAACAAACATTATTTTCAATAGTTTTTATTCTGATTTAAGCAATATTCATTAAAATTGATATTTAATTTTTACATATTATAAAATTGTTTATATTTAATTAAATAAACTTAGATGAGGTTTCAGGTGTGTGCGAAATTTAATTAAATAATATTTTTTGTAACAAAATAACAAATAACCCAAATAGGAATGAATATCGAATTGTTCAATAATAAAGACAAAAAAACTATGTTTATGGTATTTAATTATTTAATATTTACTTTTTTTTAACGGGTTTAAGATTAAGATTATAAATATTCCCAAATAAAGTGAATGCCCAGCTTTGAATGCAATGTTCGTTTTTATTAAATAAAATGTCTAGCCCAAGTATTGAGATATCCAAGACAGATATTCGGCCACGCGGGTGAAGCCATTGGGATAGCCAACCTCGCAGCCAGCGCTCGAACCGAAGGACACGATGCCAATCTGGATGTTGCCGTCGATCAAAGGACCACCGGAGTCGCCGCTGCAGGTGGAAGTGCCGCCAGTGGTGGCAGTGCACAGGACGCCTTTCCTGACCACCACTTTTCCATAGGTTTTTGCACATTCCTTATTGGAAATTACCAAGAGGTCGGCGTACTGCAGTGTGGAGGACACGGTGGTTGATGAGTCGGAGGTCTTTCCCCAGCCGGAGGCGCGGGCAACGACGCCCTCGTAGGTAGAGCTGGTATCGTTTGGCAGGTCGATCTTGTTAATTTTGTTGGTGAAGACAAGGGGGGGAGTCTTGATCACGGCGATGTCGTTCCACAGGAACAACGGGATGTATAGGGGGTGCGTGATAAATTGCGAGCTGTCCACGGTGACGGTCGGCTCGAGCGGGTTGAACTCGGTCGAACCCATGAAGATGTAGGCGCGTTTAGCTCTGAAACAGGGAAATCGCGGGGATTAAGTTCCAGATGCATTCAATTCCTTTGCCACTCTTCACTCTCACCCGGTTGTGCAGTGGGCGGCGGTCAACAGTGTCGTTTCGTCGATGATGGAGGCTCCGCAAAACCAGCATTGGCTGAGGTCGCAAAAGATGATTGCCACCTGGTGGGGGAACTGGTCCTCGGAGGCTTCCTCGCCATTGGTGATGCGACCCTCGACGGAGGAGCCACTGCGGACCCTATCCTTGGGATGCACGGGCATCACCTGGGGCAGGAAGCCAGCGGATGCGGAGGCCAGGGCCAGAACGAGAACGAGAACTACAAGCACTTTCATTGCGAAACGAATCGAATGATTTTCCCCAACCAGAGCCAGTCGTTTTATACCCATTTCGATCGGTACAATCCTCGAGGAGGTTGTAAATTCAAGCCTTATCAGACCTCTTAGTCCAATTTTTAGGATATAAGTATATAGTCAGCGACCGATATGGGGCAGCGAAGTCTGAAGACAATCGTCTCATGCACCTCGATTATTTGTGAATCCCTTTTTAATCGTTCAAAGTTGCGGGTCGCATTTTAAAATTAAGATTATATTTTATGGCCTTACCGAATCTTTCGAGTTTTTAATTAGTTTAGATTGGTATCGGCAACAAGGAATTATTTGCTGCGCTGCAAAATATACTACACAAAATTATTGGTTATTAATTTTCTCAACCTTAAACAATAATCAAAATATTTAAATGAACTATTGTTATTCTTTTTGTTTTATTTATACCCTTGCAGAGGGTATTATAATGTTGACCAAAAGTTTGCAGCACAGTAAAGGATACATCTCGGGACCTTTAAAGTATATATATTCGTAAACTCTACATTTGTTATGATAATTGATTAATTCTTTATAAATTCTTTATAATAACTTTGTTTACCTATCCTACTAGAAAATGGGTCACTGAGCACAACGCTTCTTATAACATTTTAGTAGAGCCAATAATGAATTGTTTTGTAGTGTATATGGCGATAAACTTGTGCAATTTATATTGATTTAAAAATATTAAAGCAAATTGAGTTACCTAAGAAACTACATCAACTGGGAAAAGTTGTTGTATATTTTCTTAATATTCGTATTATTAAAAATCTATATATATTAAATAAAGCTGAAAGCTGATGGTCTACTTTCGGGGGTCAAGTGTTTTTGTTGTACCTTTTCAAGAGAAAACACAAATCAATGCTGTTAATAATCGTTTTTATTTAAAGAGCGCGGCTTTCTAAAGGCCGGTGATGGACTTGATCCAGTCCAGCTGGTAGGTCACACGGGCATAGCCAGCAGGGGCACCAGACTCGCAGCCAGCGGAGGACACGAATGAGACGACACCGATGATCTGTTTGGTGCTATCCAGGACCAATGGGCCGCCGGAGTCGCCGCTGCAGGTTGAGACCTTGTTCGGGGTGGCGGTGCATATGACTCCGTTGGTGATGGTTAGTGATCCGTAAGTGTTTGCGCACAAAGCATTTGTAATAACCTCAAGATTAGCGTAGTTCAGAGTGCTAGCCACGGAGTTGGTGGAGTCAGATGTCTTGCCAAAGCCGGAGGCGGTAGCCATATCACCGGCGTAGGTCGAGTAGGAGCTAGCGGCCTTGGGCAACGCCACTTCATTGATATTGTTGGTGTAGGCAACGGCGGGGATTTTGATCAGGGAGATGTCGTTGCGCAGGATCACGGAGTTGTAGTTGGGGTGCTGACTGAAACTGCCGCTGGAGACGGTCACGGAATGCTTGGGGCTGGTGCGGACGGTGGAACCGAGGGCGACGGTCGCGGAGGTGGCACTGCATTGGCGGAATTAATTTATTATTAATTAAAATTGTACGAACTGAGACCAGACATAAGGGAGAATATTTTGCTTTGCACATTTCACAGAACTATAATTCTATGGACAGTAAAAGGTATTATATTTGTATTAGGAATATTATCAGAAGTACTTGCAATGTGCAGAGCCTACACTTCTGTCCAATTACCCTAACCAGAGAGTGTATACACAATTCGTTTGCAAGGAAATGAAGGAGACATATCCAACATATTCTCGATCTTCATCACCAGTCTTTGCACAGACCCTTCTATCTGTTGCAGGTAGTGTGTACGAGTATATACCCATAAAATCGGAACACCATTCCCTATAGCTACCTTACGAATACGTTGTCATCTTATCTATATTTATTAATAACCAGATTGGAAAGTTTTAAGTTTAGATGTACCCAATATCTGGATTGGCTATCTCGATTATTTCACTTCCCTATCAATTGGTAATTTTAATTCCAAAAACAATTAAAACTAATGCTCACCCATCGGTACAATGGGCAGCGGTCAGAATCCAAGTTGGAGCGATGAGGGAGCCACCGCAGAACCAGCTTCCGGCGGTGCTGGAGAAGCTTAGTGCCGCCTGGTATGGGAACTGGCCCTCGTAGGCGGACTTGCCGTTGGTGATGCGACCCTCGATGGAGTTCACGGCGGGCAGATCGCGGGGGTGGGCGAACTTCTCCTTGGGCAGGAAACCGGCGGAGGCGGAGGCCAGAGCCAGGGCAACAAATACTACGAGCACTTTCATGATGATCGGCGAACGAATGATTCTACCTCGGTCGCAGTTCCTCCTTTTATACCCATCCCAGAGGGCTCTTATCGGCTCTGACGGGCCTCTTGAATTTGGCCAAGTCATTTCTGTTTATGTATGTTTGCCTGTAGGAATCGAAGGCTTATCAGGTGTGGCTGGCTACTTTATATTTTCTGATTAAATTGGTCAGGTAGGATGTAGCAGTACTTATCGGCTTTGATTGACCAAAGAGCAAAAGGACTATCTTTCGTTATCTGGCCAGTTGTGGTTGTTGTTGTTGTCCACTTCGAAGATTGTGCGAAATCTATGAGATTGCACACCGCAGGCTTTCAATTAAACGCACTTCAAAAATTAAAAAGGCGGCAGACGTCTAGCATTTATAGAATATTTGATTAGCTTAAATACGTATCTCCAAATGACGGCAGAGCTTTTGTTTATTAATCTCAGCTGGCGTGTTTTTGCGGCCACATCTATATATAAATTTATTTGGCTGGGAAAACCGGCTCAATCGAATCGTTCTAATCGAATTATTTGATTCTTAAAGAGGCCATCGATCAGAAGTTGTTTACGGCCGCACTCTCAGCAGGTCGAGTGCCTGAAATTCCCACTGATTATCCGATGGGCAGTCCCCAATCATATTAAGCATACGCAGTGTGGTGTGTCCGAGCAACTGCCAAACTGGCCAACTCATTCACGCGGGGGCAGTCGGAAGGGTGACAGTGTTGGGTGCGGAATCTGGGAAATTGAAATCAAATCGCCTTACGTGTCGGGCATGCAAAAGTGAATCGGATCCGGGATCCGGGATCCGGGATCCAGGATACAGCCGGGCATTAGCACATAAAAACAATTCATTGCCTTTTCTGCTGACACATGTAGTATTTTGTAGTTGGCCAGTTGGCCAGTAGGCACTAACATCTCTGGGCCATAAATGTTGGGCATATAATAGATTTTCTTTCGTCCTTAAAGAGGAGAGAGTTCTCGATTATTTAATGCCAATATTAACTGCATTCTATTGATTTTCCTTTCGCTGCTAGTTTGGCTGCTGAGCATTTTTCTATGGCTGCTCCTTTCGCTGATTGCGGGAAAATTCGTCCCTTTTGTCTCTGTCTATCCAGAAGCAGGAACAAAGGAAACTAATTTTCTTGAAATATTTGCTCTCATTGTTGGTCGAGCATTGAGTTTAAAGCAACCAAAAAAAAAACAAAACCAAAAAAAGGTCCCACTTTAAATTGCTGGCAGAGATGTATGTCGCACACTTATTGCCGCATATATATATATATAAGCGCACATTACGTATACGTAATGCGCTCGCCCCGACACACACGCTTATTAGACGCATATCCGGCAACGACAAAGACAGCCTGAACAACAATGTCCAGAAGGAATCTTGTGCTCACTCGACCAGACGCATAGAACGGGGGATTCCGTAAGAAAGGGCCCGAATATTCATCAGGAACCCACTACGCCTCTGGCTCAAGTGGATATATATATACTATGAATTCTACAGTGATGGGGGAAAAAGTAGTAAACTAAATTAAATCAAGAAAATATATAAAGTGACTTTTTTTTTAAATTAATCAATTAGAATAATTTATTTATTATTTTGAAGTGCCTTTCGCTGACTATTTATAACGAATTTTGGTACTAATCAATTTTGTCAAACTTATCCCTTTGCAATATTTTAATTAAAATCAACATATTTTGTATATTTATTGTAGGAACATTTTGTTATATTATTTCTTAATATACATCAAATAATATTCAATAAAACTAATGCAATTATCATGACCTCAGCTGTAGGTAAGTGTGTGTGCTTAGGAAGGCATTTGAAATGTCCCCCAGCGAGCGCTCTCCTTTGACGAGAAAAAAGGACGAGTCGTCGACGACAAACAAGATTGCAGCAATAAAATTTCGACAAGTGAACAACAAATGATAAACGAAGCAGCAGCTTGGGATAAAAAGCAGGGACAGCAGGAGCAGCAGGAGCAGCAGCAGCAGCAGGAGCAGGAGCAGCAGGAGCAAGAGCAACAACGAAAGGAGCAGCAGCGAAAGGAGCAGCTTGGAAGAGGTCAGTTGGGGAGCACTTGAAATGCTGGTGGCTGGCCAAGGACATGTCCGTCCGGCTCACTTCAGCTTCAGTTTGGTCCTCGCCGGGGCAGCAATCTAATGTGAGCCGCATCGATTACGCTTCCACATCCACTTTGGATTGTGTGTTTTGGCCATCGTCGTTTTTTTCCCATGCCAATATTGTTAAAGGCACTGCCAAGAAAGCGGGTTTTAATTCGAAATTTATATATACTTAATTGGGATATTGTACAAAAACTATTGAAATAAAACAAAATATTTTAATTCAGATGTTTTTAATGGTTTCAAAAAGAATTGTTAGGTTTTTTTAATAAGCAAAATTAAAGCTTAATTTTCACGAAGCATATGAATATTCCAAAATTTTATTAGTACTCCAAAGTTTATTAGTACTTCAAAATCGTAACAATTAAAACAAAGGGTTTTATATATATTTTATATTCTAATAATCATAGTTTCCCTCGGTGTATAAAATAGTCAGCTTGACTCGCTTCCGTTTTTTGTGTTAAATTGTCATGAAAATGTCGCTGTGCCTGTGGTCAGCTCAAGAAATCCATCCCCCCGCTCTCCTAGTTGGTCGAAAATTAATGACAACTGTCTGGCACAGCTGACCTGAGCTCGAGGATCCCGCTCTCAATCTCTCTTGGCCCCTGTCGCTGATGACTTATCACAGGGAACTATGTCTATTTCCTGCTATAATTCAAATTGCTTTTGGGGATGTCAATGGCAGCCGCCTCATTAATCATGCCTTCCGGGATAGTCCCACATTGCGTATGAGTAATGCGTTTGCCAGCCCACCTTTTTTCCGTCCTCTGTCCTCCACTCCGTGGAAACTCTTGCCAGGAACTTATCGCCTCATTTGATATCATCCCAGTCTCAAGATGTTACTCACAACAGGGCGTAAATGCATTGGGAAAGTTTTCGTTTTCCTCGGGGTTTTTTTTGTGTTTGGGGGGGGGGGGAGTGCAATTTGGGTGGTAGACTCGGGCAAGTGAAGATGTCCTGGCGTGACTCGTGTTCGGTAACCTCCTGGATTTGCACTCCTCCAGCGACAATTCGACGACCCAAGTTAACCCAGGACTTGGCAGGTTCCAGGGACTTGGTCAAAGTTTTGTGTTGCAGTTTGTCAACTCGTTTTTAATGCGCGATGTATTGAAAAAGTTTGATTAGGGAGCAGCTGGCTGCCTGGCTGGCAGAGGAGGAACTCCTGTTTTTCCTTTCAACTTTCCACCCACCTGAGTGCGATTCGGTACAAGAAAACTTGATAAACAGGGAGCTTAGCTGGGAAGGTAAAAAAAGAGTTACTGAAAGGGGATAACCAATACAGTTAGATGGACTAACTGACAATATCCGGACGCAGATCCGACGCACAGACGACTCACACAAGTGCTGTCGACCACCATTAAATTTTATGCCCAGGGATAAAACTAAGTTATTATATGGGTATACATAAATATTGAGTATATGGAGGGGAGGGGAGGGGCTGGAGGGGCTGGGCTGGGCAAATATTTGAGACAATTTTTGCTTTCTCTGTGATTTTCTATCAATAAGCTGACGGCATTCCGTTCTTGGCTTTTGCATATGAGCTGGCTCTGTCTTTTGCCATCACGAAATATATAAATATAAATTCCTGCCATGCAAACAAATCCTTTTCGATAGATTGCTTTTGGCTTGCCATTTTTTTTTTTCCGCCATCATCGCTTTTATTATTGTGTGCCAACGCCAAGGATTCTTGTCTACTCCCGACAATTCGATTTTCACGGAGAATAGAATCCAACTGAGAAGATGCCTTCTCTGGGCCGAGACAAATACGTGTTCCCATCGGAGGAGGTGGCACTTGTCAGCTTATTGCCATTGCCATTGCCATTGGCACTGGCATTGGTACTGGTACAAACCCGAAAAAAAATGATTCCGCTCGGGCCGTATCAATGACTCCGGCGGAGTCCTTTTGTTTGGGGAACCGAATATTGCAACGTTTCCTTTGTATTTGCCGTGTCTTGTCTGGTGAAATTTGAATGCAGTCTGATGTCTCCTCCCCGGGAGAGGGGGAATAGTTGATATCAGGGGCAGATCTGAGGAATCTCCCCATTGTTGGAACTTCATTAATGCCCGTAAAATATGCGAGCCTTTTATAAAACATCTCTAGAATGGAGCCCCATATATATATATGTATATATATATTACTTCTCATCAAATTTTAGCATGCAAATATTTATCTGAACATGCAGCTGGGTCCACAATGCTTTATGGCTTATAAACATTTTGTTTGCCAATATTTTTGTTGAGTTTTTGCCTGGGCCTGTTGCTGTTGTAATTCTGGTTTATTGTTTTCTATATATTTTTCTGCTTGAACGCACTAAAAGCTACTCTACTGCCAGTCAACCAGCCATCCAGCCATTGAATCCACCTTCCTTAGGAGGCTACCCAGCTCCTCAGCTCCTCGATGCCGGCATTTGTTTGCTTTATGTCTTTATTTTGTGCCCTGCCGGAGGAGTGGAGTATTATTATTTTTTGCCCTACTCCAGCCGCACTTCGCATCCTTTCTATTTTTTCTCTTTTTTTACTGAGTGATGGCTGTAGGTACTATAATGCCAGGACTCCAGGATGGACCAGGCTGGCGGCACGGGGATTTCGGAGAGTGCTCTCTGAGCGGCTTTGCATATGTGCCATCTACTTGATATGCTCCTTTGCAGCTTTTCGGGAAATATTGGAGAGTCAACTCAGGGAAACTCGGTGATGTTTCAATTATGGCTACCGTTTGTTAGCCTAAAAGCAAACGCACTTCTATCATTTCTCCGACTTCTATACTATATATACGTACAGCAAAGCAGTAAGCCATTAACTTTACCCGTCAATCAATTGTCACTCGCAAAGGGGAAAAACAAAAGGAGCAAACAGAAGAGCCAAACCAAAACCAAATATAAAAGCCAACAAAATAAAAGAAAAGCATGGAAACAAAGGGCACAGGATCTTGACAGGACACTTTACTAAAATGGGAATGGAATGAAATTAACAGCAAAAGGGGAAAGTTATCCTTAACTAAGGATTTCCGCTAGAAAGGGGATGGTTTATTTCTTGGTAAAAAGGAATTTAATCAGTGAGATTACAATAATGAAATACATTACAACTACAGCTGATAAATAATAACAACTTAATACTCATTACTTAGAACAACAGAAACTGATAAGATTGTAGTAGACACAAAGTCTTATCATATATGTTTTGATTTTCTTAAGAAATTATCAGACAAAGAAAATAAAATTATTAATTATTAATAAATAAAATCTCAAGGAATTATGTGAATCGTAAAGTGTATTAAAGTTAAGTAAAAATGGTTATGCCTAAAGTGTGGTATTAGAAATTAGAACCCCTTTGGGGAATCTGCACTATACTTCCTTTTAGTTAGCCAAACGAACCCCCCTTTTGACCGGAACAAGTATTACCACTCAATCAGCAGTCAAAACAAAAAGCAAGCCACCCAAAAAGTCTCTTTGTCTCCGTCTCGGAAGGCGGAAAAGCCGAAAAAGCAGCGAACTTTGCCGTCAAGTCATTGTGGTGGATGCTGGGAGCAGGAGCAGGAGCAGGGCGAACTTGTTTCAAGTGGATCCAACTAGAGGCAGAGAGCCCACCCATCCCGGGCAGACCAAGTGTTGTTTGGATTTCATTATACAATTATCTTGTTACCAGAAATAATGGTGTCGGGCCGGGCAACATGCCAAAAGCATTCAATGAGCTTGGTGGGTGACTGTCAGTCAGTCAGTTGGTGAGTCAGTTGGTTTCCCAACTTCCCTCCCACTCCCCATCCCACTCCTCAACCCAATCCCATTCCCACTCCCATTCCCATATCCATATTCACATACGAGGAGAAGGAAACCGGATGCCGGGCGCGTTAGGAAAAGCAGGAAGTCATTAGCCGAAAAAACTCTGGTGATGGCGGCTCCAACTGGGGTTGGTTGTGCTCCGGGGTAAGGAGATCTCGCCCAGAGCCAGTAATGCGATAAATAAATGAAAATGTTTGAGTTAAATGAATTAAGTGTGCGATACTCTTTGTTGGTTGTTGGTTGAGATTTGGGAATGGGAACCTCGTTGTTAGAAACACTTTCTGTGTTGGCCTGTCAGCGCAAGTGACTGGGTTTGTTGAGTGCCGGGTAAATCGCAATTGTTCGGAGCTTAATTAGCCGAACATCACTCAAAGTGTCATAGCCAGCCGAAGGAGTTAACAGAGAGAGAGAGAGTTGGCCTAAAGTTGCTTCTTAGTCTTTGACTTATCTAGCCAAACTGCTGGTCATGCCGAGAATAACACATCATCGTTGACATCATTAGGGTTATAACTACTATATGTGGAACGTTACAGAGTGGCCAACAAGAAGAGAGTTAGAGGATGGGTTTCTGTGGTGACCCCCGTAATGCTGATCTGGCGAATTTGTATCCGTCGGTTTGCCTTTTTGGTATTTCCTTTTTTTTTTGGTATCCGGAGCTCTGCTTGATTTCGACTCCACTTAATTAATTATGTAGCCGAATCATGGCCCCCAACAAAAATCGTTAATTAAGTTGATTGCTTTGAATTGGCTGGCATTTATTAGCCAGGATTGCCAGCCAAAAAGTTCGCACACCCGCCCCCACGTCCCCCACTTTATTTGGCCATAATTGATGAGCTGACAGTTCGTTAATTGATTTTGCTCTGTGATTAGAGCAGCGATTTTATTAGCTGCCACACGAAACCGAGACAAATATTTAATTGGGTCGAAGTGGGTCAGAGAGACAGGACATAAATAAGATAGTTCAAGTTCATGCAAATTTTTGGGACCATGTCCGCGGGCTGCCAAAATATATTGTACCAACAAACCGAATCAGAGAAAACTAGTTGACCAACTGACTGTCAGTGGGTAGCCGGAGGAGTGGCCCAAAACTTCAACTTCAACTTCATCTTCAATCAGAAGAAGAATCCGACCAAGAAGGAGGCGAACTTTTGGATGTTCAATCAGGGCAATGCAACCGGGCAAAGTGGATTTTAAATAAAAAACTTTTCCCCATAAACACTCGCCGACCGTTTTTCTTTTTTTTTTTTGTTTTGGGGTTGACATTTTAACTAACTTTTTGGCTATACGAAAACCCACATTCTGATATCTGGAATAACTTGTGAGCTCTTTTTTTTTGTTTTGCTCTCCCATTTATGTACATATATGTATGATATTCTGTCATATCTAAACCACAGAATGCGAGTGCAGGAAACTTTTTGGGCTGTCATAAATTTCCGCAATGCAAACATTTATCAGCACGATTGGACCACCCAAAAAATGTGTCCTGTGGGGGGAGGGGGGGGACACATCCGACGCATCCACTTTCAAGCTCAGCTGGTGTTATTTTCCCTGACTGACTCCGTTGTCTCTGGATCTCGGGATTGGGATCTGGTTTTTGGTTCCGGTTTCAGTTTCAGTTTCTGTCCCGTTTCCATTTCTGGCTTCTGTCCTTTGGCTCGGGTTGAGTAAATGCTTTTTATGCGTAGGACCACAGGAGCATCTGGCTAAGAGTGGTTTTCCAGCCACCTGCTACCACCGAACTGACATATGTGAGGTGCCTACACTGGCGGAAAATTCGGTGCACTTAGCCCGGATTCAGCGCGAAAAGTTCGTGAATTAAATTTGATGGCCCGCAAAATAAAAGGTACTACAAATGGGGCAACAACTTTCGTCGTTTATTCAAATGCCTGACAATAATTCAAGTGCTGACATATTGTCGGCCATTTTCTTTGCAACTTTTCCGGGTTTTTCTTCTGTCTGCATGCGAAGTTTGAGTTTTTATTGTGCCGCTTGGCAATTTAATGAATTTTAATGAATTTAAGGGAAACTTCTGAGCCAGGAGCAGGTGGCGCAAGTCATTTCCATCACAGCATACAAGCCAGTTGTCCTTTAATATCTATTTAATATTATGAATGTATTAAAATCGTAAAAATTGTAAATGCATTTTTGGAATGATAATGTTCTGGAACAAAGATGTGGTCTCGAATTTGGAGAATCCACTGGATACTGTAAATTAATATTAGTATGCACTACGGAAACTATAAATCTAACCCAATAAAAAATATGGGTTAATCAATCCAACTATATAGCAATATATCCAGTGATCAAAGTCAAACACCAATCAATTTCGTTATACGATTTCTATTTATGCTCAAAATTAAGATCTCTGACTCCTTAGATCTGGGTGTTTTCCTTGATCCAGCTACGGAAATATGTCACTCGGGTGAAAGAACCGGGGTATCCCTTCTGGCAACCGGCAGCGGCACCGAAGGAGGTAAGACCGACCTGTTCTTTGTTGCTTTCAAGGAAGAGGGGCCCGCCGGAGTCACCGTTGCAGGTGGATACGCCATTGGTGGTGGCAACGCAGATGTTGCCGCCGGTCACAACCGAACCGTAAGTGCCCTGGCACACGGCGTTAGTGATGATAGTCATTATGGCAAATTTAAGGTCTGCAGACACGGAGCTGGATGCGTCGCTGGTGCGGCCCCATCCCGATGCGATCGCCGAATCACCGGCGTAGGTGGAGTAGGAACTGGCAAGGGCGGGCAGCTTGGAGGCAGCGATCTTGGTGGAGTAGGCGACGGCGGGGATCTTGATCAGGGCGATGTCGTTCTTCAGGTTGCTGCTGTCCCAGTCCTTGTGGATGATGAAGCTGCCGCTGGAGACGGTGTGCGTGACCTCGGCGGAGGTGCGCTTGGTGGAGCCCAAGTAGACGGTGACGGACTTGATGCTGAAAAGCGAACAAACCTCAGATCCTAGCCCCTTAAAAAGGACCAATTACTTACCCATCGAGGCAGTGGGCAGCAGTAAGCACCCAAGTTTCTCCGATGAGGGAGCCACCGCACCAGGCGCCGGTGAAGGCGTTCACATAGAGGGAGAGTCCCACCTGCGAGGGGAACTGGCCAACGGCGGCATCGGATCCTCCGGTGATGCGACCCTCAATGCTGCCAACCACGGGCATCTCTCGGCTGCGGTGGATCAGCCGGGGCTCGGGAAGGGCGGAGGCGGCCACGGCCAGGGCAAGGATGATCAGGAACTTCATCGTCTGCTGGGATTGTTGCGCGTTCAGTTAAAGGAACTCAACTGGTTTACCTTGGCCAATCGCTGGCCTTTTATAGCGGAACATTTCGCCTCCTATCTTCGATTGTCCCGCTGCAAGTCACAAATATAGCCACCTCGATTAGATACTGCCCCAGTGGCTTCGGTATTAGCTATCTCCCCAGATCTTTGCCGAAGATACGAATGATTGTACTTTAGCTTTACCCTAGCTGGGGTCGCCAAAATAACCGAAGGGTATTAAACCCGACCCAGATCCAATCTTAGGCCTCAGGTGGCCATTGCGATCTCCGGATTGCGATACTGGGAGCCTAGCAAGCGGTTGCTAATTAATTTGATTAGTTCCACCCACCTATCTAGGAAATTGGCAAGGGTTTACTTAGCTCTCCAGCCCGAGTATCTCATATGGAACTCAGCTGGTATCTTATCTAGCCCTGCCTAAGGGAGAGCGCTATCTAAGCATTTAGTTCCGCTCTTGGAAGACCCAAGACCCTTAAGGTCAAGGAGGGGGATCTCTCTCTCTCTCTCTCTCTCTCTGTTCGAGTTTCCCAATGGTCAGCTGTTAAATGTTTACTATCTCTTGGGTTGACTTTTATAAATAAACAAAGTACAGATTGCAGTTCTTTATCTACAACAACAACTGACGGCGCGTGATTTGATGACGCGTTACCAATTTCAGACTGACCACATTTCTGCGGTTAATGTCCAATTCGGATGGCCAATTGAAGACGATTAAATCGAAGACGATTCAGTTGCAAATTGCGCTTTTTATTGAGTTGTAATGCCGAAATGTTGATTGTTATTTATCGGCCACAATTTCCATTTAAAGGGATGAAACAACAACCAAGAACAACAACCACTCCCAAAACCAACACAGTTTTCACCTTTCCTCCGAATGGAATGGCTTTCGGGTAGCTGTTGGCAGACGTCTCGGTTCATGGCTCAAATTGGTTTTATGGTCCGGGCCCGACTATATTGTTTAGCAATTAATGGGCTGCAATTAGGCGTTAATTGCATTTAGTTGGTCTGCCGTCGGATCCATGGCAAATATGCGGTTATCCTGGCGTAGACAGTGGGGGCCCCCAGCTCACAGCCCCCGGCACTGCCGAACGAGGTGACCCCAATCAGGTAGCTGGCATTGCGGAACTGGAGGACGAGTGGACCACCGGAATCGCCATTGCAGGCTCCTCGACTGCTGGCTCCATCGGTGCAGACATGTCGCCGGTGGCTGACCAGGCCGGGCAGGAAGTGGCACTGGCACAGCTCCTGACCGATCACCTCCACGTCCAGGTAGTAGAGTTGGCGGCTGCTCCTCTTCTCCGGCGAGTCACCCAGACTGCCCCAGCCCGAGAGGGTAACTGCCTTGCCTTCCAGGAACTTCTGCTGCATAAACTCTCCGGCCAGCTCAATGGCTTGCACTCGCTCGGAGGTGGTAATCTCACGCGGAAGGCGTATCAACGCCAGGTCATTGTAGCCCCCGAAGCCCAAGTAACCAGGATGGACGGTAAAATCCCTGTGGGTAACCACAAGCTCCTCGGAGGCATCTTCTGCATCCGCGAATCTCGAGGCACCCAAATAAACTCTCGCCCCAATGGCGTCGGTCAAACAGTGGGCTGCGGTCAGAACAAATTGTTGGGTGATTAGCGAACCACCGCACTTCACCAGATCCCCGCCACTCAGCTGAACCACCAGAGCCACTTGATGGGGGAACATGCCACGCGCCGCCAACTCCCCGCCAGCAATTCGAGTGGCCACCAGAGAGGTCTGGTTTATTTCCTCCTCGAATTTCTCACACTTAAGTCGCCACTGTTCGTAGCCCAATTGCCAGCGTTTCTCCATGGCGGATTCCTCATCATCTCTAGCTTTATTTGGATCCTCTTCATGGCGATCCTGCCAGGAGTGAGTGGATGCTATCCACAAGGGAAGTAGGACGAAGAGCAGTGCTCTTAAGGATGGGTAATGAATCATCATATCACTTGGAGAAAAATTAAATATAATTTTGGTTTTAAATTTGTTAAATTTAAAATGGTGTCCTTAAAATATATTAAATTTATTTCGTTATATCAAGCTTATATCGTTTAAAAAAGATTATGCATTTACCATAATTAATAATCTTCATAGTCTCAAATTGTTGATAAATGTTTCAATAAATAAAATATATAAAAAAAATATATATATGTTTTGGATATATGCTTCTTTAGAAGCATAATTTTTTTTTTTAATATATTTTTATTGGATACAGTACAATAAAAACTTGGACTTTAACTTTCGAAAGGAATAAATTNNNATATTTTGAATAAATAAAATATAGTTACAACTTGAATTTAAATTTAAATTTTAAAATTTTTATAAATTAGTTTATGTTATTCTATTAGAATATTCGTGTGAGCCCATAACTATTTAAAAAAATTGTTTTTAATAAGTATAGATATTTAATAATGAGAGCAATTTTTGAATTGAGGATTCTTATAACGTTTCAATAAGATTAATTTGTATATTATCCATATTTAAAATGTATTTAATTAATATAAAAATATAGCTATAAGAATTATTACATTCATATCTTTTAAGCATTTATATATATCAAATATTTAATATTTATATCGTTTAAAGAAGATTAATTTGCATATTTACCTTAATGAATAATATATTTTAATAATTCAGTAAAAGGTGCTATTACTGTTAATTTTAAATAAAATTATATTAAGCAACTATTGAATATCTTTTTAAATAAATATAAATATTCCCTAAAATTGAAAGTATCTTTTGAATGAACTTGCACTTAGTCAGAGGTACTATACTAACATATATTTACCCATTGATAAAATCAGCGATAATCGTTAACTCTTTGTGCTGTTCAATGGGCCAGCACAAGTTCCGTCTGAGAGGGTTCTTCAGATGGAGTACTGGAGTCGTTGTTGTTCTAGTTGCTTCTTTTATAGCCACCGATTGTGTGGCATCAACATTGCGTCAGCATTCAGCGTGCAGCATTCAACATTCAGTGTCAGCGTCTTTTTCTCGGCACGTGTCCGCTTCTGTCTGTTAATTGAATTTCGCTGGCCCAGTGCAAAATTATATGGGAAGTGAGGTGAAGACCTGGGGAAGAGCAGCAGATGTTTGCCATTCTCCGCGAGCTGCTCAAGCTCCCCAATCTCCTCCAGCTGCCGTGCGTAATTGGCGCACGTTCCGGCGATTATGTTGCTTAGGCCTTCGACTCCGTTTGGGCCCATTGCAGTTGGCTTAATTGCTTTCGGTCCCGGCCTGGCTTTCAATTCCATGATTTCTGTTTAGCCCCCACAATGCCGACGATAATGTCTGGGGTCGGGGTCTCAATATATTTATGGACTGGCGTTTTATCAACGCTTTGTTTGCTATTTGTTTAATTTACTGTACGCCATCAAGGAAAAGGCCATTAGAAGTGCTACTGGATTTCACGGTCTCACCAATAACCACTAACCGTCCTATATTCTACATATATATATTTATACTGATCGTAAATGGTTAATCAGTTGTTTTTTCTTTTTCAATTCTGTTATAGTTGGAAATAAAAATCATTTAATACTATTTTTAAATACCAATCTTCAATTATTGTATGTCTTCTGTTTCGTCCCAATATGAAATTAAATAACAAATTTGATTCATTTTCTGTATATGCAGTTTTTTATTAGCTTTCGTTCTCTTTCCCTTTCAACCTAAATATTAATCTTGCTGTAAATCCATTCCCGGTAGTAGGTTGTCCGGGAGAAGGCAGCAGGATATCCAGCCTGGCACCCACTGCCCGATCCAAAGGAAGTGACTCCAATAACTATGTTATCAAGGGCCAAGGGGCCACCGGAGTCACCCTGGCAGGTGGAGCTGCCGTTGGGAGTTGACACGCACAAAGTGCCTGCGGTGACAATCAGGGATCCGAAGGTCGATTGGCAAACGGCGTTGGTAATGACAGGCAGTGAGACGTACTTCAAAACATTGGACACAACGTTAGCTGAGTCGGAGGTCAGTCCCCATCCGGAGGCAACGGCGGTCTGTCCGGCGTAAGTGGAGTAGCTACTAGCCCGGGCGGGCAGGGCGATAGTTTGGATGGAGCTTGAGGTGGAAACCGGCGCTATCTTGATCAGGGCAATGTCGTTGCGGATAAGCACGGAGTTGTAGTTCTCGTGCTGGATGAAGTCGGAGCTTCGGATGGTCTGGGTGGCCTTGGGGCTGGTGCGAATGGTGGCTCCCAAGTAGACGACGACCGAATCAGCTCTGTGCATGGAGTAATCCCGTTAGCCAAGTTCTTGGGCCATTTATTAGTGTTAGCTTACCCAGAGGTGCAGTGAGCAGCAGTCAGTACACATCCCACTTCAATAAGGGAACCTCCGCACCACCAGCTGCCAGCCGAACCAGTGAAGCTCAGTCCCACCTGGTAGGGGAACTGATCCACAGCGGCGTCCTTGCCGTTGGTGATGCGACCCTCGATGGAGGGGCCAGTGGTCCTGTCACGAGGATGCACAGGCACCTGGATGGGCAGGAGCCCGGCGGAGGCGGAGGCAATGGCCAGAACAAGAACAACGAAGACCTTCATGCTGATGGTTGATCGTACAATGGTTTCCACTCCAACCGCTCCTCCTTTATATACCCAACTGGAGGAGGGTCTTATCTGAGCCGGCGGCCAGCCGAGTTCCAGCCACTTTGAATTTTTGAAGGGGAAAATCCGGGCTGTCTGCATCGCTATCTTTTGATCAAACTGATTAGTTCTAACTTTATGCAATATCACTATATTCTGATAACTGATTTAAGTAGCATTTTCAAATGGTTTTCGTTTATCAATGAATTCAACGTTCTAATTTTGTTTGTGTCCCATTATCTTATTAGGGGCATTGCATCACCTCCAATTAAAGTTGTTAGACTGCTAAATGTTTTTGGAAATTAATTAGTTAATCAAAAGAAATTTGAAGATCTCATTTGTGTTTGTGTCATTATCTAATTAAAGTAGTTTTATAAATATTTACCATAGATTAGTTTTGAATTGGTGCAAAGTACATACAAGTTGTTAAGATATTATGTTAATGATTGCCTTTACTATCGGTAGAACTAAAATTATTAATATTAATGCAAAACAAATAATTATTTACCATAGATTAGATTCAAATTAAGGGAAATATAGTTCTAACTAATGGTTAAGAAACTGTGTAAGTTTGATTGTCTTAAATTATTTAAGATTTATATCTTACTATTCAAAATTACAAGGGATTTTCCATTTTATGAATTTCCTCAAGTCCACTCTAAGATAAGATATTATATACTACTCGATCCAATTTGTGGATTTCCCCAATTTTTGATAGCCCGTCTAGAGCTGGTATATAATCCCTGATCACCCGGTGATAATCAATTATTAACCCCCAAACGATCATCATGAAGGTTTTCATTGTTCTGGCTTTGGCCATCGCCTCCGTAGCCGCTGGTCTTGTGCATCCACAGGATGTGCCAATGCATCCCCGTGACAGGATCGTTGGTCCTGCCATCAATGGACGCATCACCAATGGCAAGAACGCTGCTGTGGACCAGTTCCCCTACCAGGTGGGACTGAGCTTCAGTGGTTCAGGTGGCAGCTGGTGGTGCGGAGGTTCCATCATCGCCAATACCTGGCTCCTGACCGCTGCCCACTGCACGGAAGAGTAAGTTATACTTCCAATGTGGTATAATCCTGGGTAATCCTGGACGTGTGCTTTGCAGCTCCTCCTCCGTGACCGTTTATTATGGATCCACTGTTCGCACCAGTCCCAAGCTGACCCACACCGTCTCCAGTTCGAACTTCATCCAACACGCCAGCTACAACTCGAAGACCCTCAACAACGACATCTCCCTGATCAAGACCCCTTCGGTTACCTTCTCGTCCGGCATCAACAGGATCGCCCTGCCCTCCATTGCCACCAGCTACTCCACCTACTCCGGACAGACTGCTGTGGCCTCTGGTTGGGGCAGGACCTCCGATTCCGCCACATCCGTGGCCTCGAACCTCCAGTACGCCGACCTGAGGGTCATCACCAACTCCGTGTGCCAACAGACCTATGGAACTTCCGTCATAACCAGCGGCGTCATCTGCGTCTCTTCCGTCAACGAAGTGTCCACCTGCAAGGGTGACTCCGGTGGTCCATTGGCTTTGGATAGCAGGCTGATTGGAGTCACTTCCTTTGTGTCCTCCAAGGGATGCGAGAAGAACGCCCCATCTGGATTCACCCGCGTGACCAGCTACTTGGACTGGATTAAGTCCAACTCTGGTGTTTCCGCTTAAGTGGACAAGTTCTATATTGTTATTAAAAATAAAAAAATATTAAGAGCAGCAATTCAATGCAAAATGTTTTGAATTTATAAAAACGATAATCATTGTAATTATGATATTGGAAATATATTTTATACAATTTATTTAGTGGTAAAAAAAGTGTCATGTATAGATTTCTAAAATAAAAATGGAACAAAATGATATATATGATTATATATTTTTATTACAATAAATAAATAAAAGTCTTAAAAAAATAAAATGCTTTTATTTTATCTTAAACTCTTTTATTTAGTATTTATTATAGTTGACCTTCCATTCGTGAAAAAAAGAAATCAAATAATAATTTAAGTGCTTTAAATATCTGTTATTTTTAATATTATCCAAAAATATTTTATAAAATAAGTCAGTTTAAATTTATTTAAAACAATGCTCTTTATTTTTTTAATTTTGAAAAAAGGGGTACATTAACATGAATCCCATTTAGGCGGAGACCCCAGAGTTGGTTTTGATCCAGTCCAGATAGCTGGTCACTCGCGTGAATCCAGCTGGAGCACCCACTTCACAGCCATCGACGGACCCAAAGGAGGTGACTCCAATGAGAGTGCCATCCAAAGCCAAAGGACCACCAGAATCCCCACTGCAAATGGAGGTGCGGTCAGCTCCATCGACGCAGATAACTTTGCTGGTGACCACCAAGCTTCCATAGACGTTCTGGCACTCTGTGTTGGGGATGACCGTGAGATCGGCATACTGCAGATCCTTGGCCACAGCGGACGAGGTGTCGGAGGTCAGACCCCATCCGGAGGCCACTGCAGTTTGTCCAACAAAAGTGGAGTAGCTGCTGGCGATGGCGGGCAGGGCGATCTTGTCGACCGATCCCGAGAAGGAAATCGTGGGTGTCTTCAGCAGGGAGATGTCGTTGCGCAGGATAAACGAATTATAACTGGCGTGTTGGATGAAATTCGCACTGGAGATGGTCTGGGTGAACTGGGGGCTGGTGCGGACGGTGGCTCCGTAGTAGATGGTCACATAGAGGGCACTTTAAAATACTCAAATTAAAAAAACAGAAATCTTTGGAAAGAAGAGACATCTTACTCTTCGGTGCAGTGGGCGGCGGTTAGAACCCAAGAGTTGTCGATGATGGATCCACCGCACCACCAGCTGCCTTCGGTGCCAAGGAAACTAAGTCCCACCTGGTAGGGGAACTGATCTTCCACGGCGTTCTTTCCATTGGTAATGCGACCCTGGATGGAGGGCACAGAGATCCTGTTGCGAGGATGCACTGGCTTGGTCAGGGGCAGAAGATCTGCGGAGACACAGGCAATGGCCAGAGCCAAAACTAGGATGATCTTCATGTTAACGGAACTATTGGATCGAATGAGGCTAACTCTTTGTGGTCAGCCTTTTATATACCTATCCTGAATGGCCTTATCTGCAATAACCCTTGGGAAAATCATCCACTTGATTGGGCTATAAATGTTGGCCTATTCCCAGAGTTGGAGGCGGGGAAAATCCCTATCAGTTAAATCTTTTTCTAGCTGGTAATTGAAAGAAATTAAATTTTATATTTTAATCGTCAGATTATTATTTTTTGTGGCAAATAAATAAAGTTTAAATGGCTAATGAACTTTAATAAATTACGTTGATTTTCACACAATTTGATGTTATTATAAGGCTTTAGGAATTATTGGTATTTTAATTTGTAAAAATGTTAATTATATTTATGGTTGAAAATTTATTTTTAATTTAATTTTTTGTATTTATTAAATATTAATTGGTCAAATCTAAGATATCAGTTGGGTAGAGCTATAATTTACAAGCCTTCGAATCAATTAATCTATCTGAATTTTCATTAATTATTAATCCATTACATTTATTGATTGCAAAAAAAGTCTTAAAGTCTAAGTCTTAAAAGTCTTTAAGGTATATTTATCAGTTGGGACAAGGTTGTTCTATAATTTACGATCTATCCAATCAATTAATCTATTGGGAATTCGCACATTATTTTATGATAACTAACCCCTTTTTCGAAATGTGTATAAAAGCCACAATATTCCAAAAGAAGAACATTCACAAATTGTTTGGCTAATCAACATGAAGGTATTCCTGGTTCTGGTTCTGGCCATCGCCTCCGCCTCCGCTGGGCTCCTGCCCCAGTCAGCTCCTGTGCATCCACGTGACAGGACATCGACTCCCTCCATCCAGGGTCGCATCACCAATGGCAAGGAGGCCAAGGTGGGACAGTTCCCCTACCAGGTGGGACTTAGCTTCACCGGTCCCGAGTACGGATGGTGGTGCGGAGGTTCCATCATCGCCAATAACTGGGTCCTGACCGCTGCCCACTGCACCCACGAGTAAGAAAGCTTTATTAATCTTGGAGGATAGTCCTGGTTACATATATTTTTTAGATCCTCCTCCGTGACTATCTACTATGGAGCCACCGTTCGCACCAGTCCCCAGTTCACCCACACCGTCTCCAGCTCGGACTTCATCCAGCATGCCAGCTACCTCTCCCTGACCGTCCGCAACGACATCGCCCTGATCAAGACCCCATCCGTTGGCTTCTCTGCTACCATCAACAAGATCGCACTGCCAACCATTCAAAGTAGCTACTCCTCTTATGTGGGAAAGACGGCTGTTGCCTCCGGATGGGGATTGACCTCCGATTCCGCTGAAGCCGTGGCCAAGCACCTGCAGTATGCCGACCTCACTGTTATCGACAATGACATCTGCCAGAAGACCTTCACCAGGCTAATTGTCACCAGCAAAGTTCTCTGCGTGGCCTCCACCAATGCGATCTCCACCTGTTCCGGTGACTCCGGTGGTCCTCTGGCCTTGAATGACATTCTGATTGGAATCACTTCCTTCGGATCCGCCGATGGTTGCGAGATTGGAGAACCTGCTGCCTTCACCCGGGTGACCTCCTACCTGGATTGGATCAAGGAAAACTCTGGTGTTTTCGCCTAAATTAAATTCTTTAAAAATTAAAAAGTTTTGTTATCGATTTCAAAATAATAAAATGCATTCAAAATATAACAAGTTTTTAATTTAATTCTGAATTTATTGAGGAAAAAATTTATTTAAAATCATAGGAGATTAAGCAAGAATATAAATAAAAGATTTTTAATGAACATTATTTTAAAGAATGTTTCTAATAGGTCAAAATTAATAAAATAATAATCTTAATAATATTATTAGGGTGGTAAATAGGAGATAGAGATCTGTAATATATTTAAATTTTAGGCTCACTTATCTTTAATAATTTGAAGAATTAAAACTTTTACCTAAGGCATGATCAGAAAAAGTTGCATTTCTCACTTTAAATTTTCTAGAAAGTAAATTTGTAAATTTAGCAATCATAGAATCATATTATTGCTTTGATTAAGAAACGAAAACACTGCGAAAAAAAAACCTTATCTGATATTGTTTTTAATTTATAACACTATCATACGATTAGCTGAAGTGGTGATTTCTTTTAATCAGCCGATTTTTGTTGATAAACATTTTGTAAAACAAAAGAAAGGGAAATTCCCTAAGTAAGATTGCATCACTTTCCGGAACTGGAGTCAATCTTGTGGAAACATTAGTCCTTATCATTATAATTCTTGGTATCAAGATGTTGGGAAATTTCTAGTTCAAGGTACAAATGGGTAATACCCCCTACTCCTATCTAAACTTAAACTGGATTAATCAATTGTCCGATTTACTTTCGGACTGAGATTAACAACTAAAGGAATAAATCAAGAAATTGATAATTGTGAATAACTGAGATATTTTAAGGAATGGGTTTAAATGTTTTACAAAACAATTCCTTACCAGACTCATCATATTTTATGAGAATTGTAAATGACTTGCTTCTATTTTGAATAGTATGCGAAACTTTTATCTATTTAAACATTGTCTAGTCTAATCAGAAATTTTTTGTTTGCCTTCTATATGGATTTTCGATGGCTTCCGGAAATGGCTGAGATACTCGAGAATTGTTTGACTTCCATCGAATGGCGTCCGCCTCATCGAACTTTTGTTTGCTTTTTGTTCAATTTTTATTAGATACCATTTGTTTGCGTGCCTCGACTGGCTGTTGTTTTCCCTTTATTTTGTTCATCTTGTTTTTTTTTTTTGTGCTACTTGAGCCGAGCCTTCGAAGCTGGAGCTGTGTTTTTATGTTTATGCGGAAATCTGCAGAAATTGTGTCAATATCAATAAAATTAGATTAGTATCGACGACGGCGGCAACAACAACCGACCCCAAGTGTGGCAGGCAGCAAATAAAGTCCCTTCCACAGGCTGCCTTTCTTCCTCTTCCTTCCGCTTCCCTTCCCCTAACCAATTTCATGTGTTGTGGCCTGCTTCCGCTTTCAGGCTGACTTCCGGCGCGAGTTTATTGTGTGTGAGTGGCTGCGTGTGTGTGTGTGTGTGTGACAAATACTTAAATGCCTTGAAATTGCTGCAATTTTGATTCATCTGGAAGTGGAAGGAAACTTTTTGGCAGGACCCACCCCCTCCCCCACACTTAATCTCAGTTAATTTCCTTAATGGAAAACTTTTTCCGACTTCATTTCATTCAGTCTTTCGCCTTTGACTAGGCTTAAAAATTGCTTTTCACTTAATTCGGCGGAGTCTGGCGAATTTTTATGTAGCGACCCAATTTTCATAATGCTCAAATTAGAAAAGTTTCCCAGTTTGGCGAAGTTTTCCCCCTCCACCCACGGACACCGAATGAATTTCCATCCGGTTTAAAGTTGTTTTGCTTTTCCCCGTATTGATTTCGCATTCACAACATTTACGTGGCATTATCGCCGAGCTTTCCCAGCAATAACAACATGAACAATTGTGTCTCCATTTCTCATCTGGTGGCGTAATCTTTTATATAAACACAGCCACAGCGCTTCGCTCCAACACTTTCCCTTCCACTCCGGCTGTCCGACTAGGAAAACCGTTTGCCCAAGGAGCCACAAAGAAAAGCTGGCTGGGGAGGAAACCCGGAAGAGGGAGGAGGAAGAGGTTTTCCGACTGAATCACGTGACGAATGATTGAGTGCACTCCTGTGTGCGCTTTTTCACTTAAAATGTGCGATTTCAATCACTAAAAGCAAAGGTACACATCGGAAAATCGAATCAGCTCATGGCTCACCGACTGATGGAGTTGGAGTTGCTGGAGTGGTTTCTCCTTCTCTTCCCCTCTCCTTTCCCAATCCAGGTTTTTGTTTTTGCCACAGCGAAGGACCATTAACCGCAAGGTGGGCAAAAACAAAAGACACTCGCAGTGCATTCGAATGCGGAAGTTGGCAATAAAAACGCTGAAACAAGTTATGTGCAAAATGTCCGGAACACGTGATGGACTTTTCTAGATCCAAAAAAAAAAACAGAAAAAGGAACACAAGAATTTTAGAGGGACCTGGGGGAGACCTGTGCTAAACATTCCGCACATCAAAAGCGACGCGCCACTTAACAAATCCCAAGTTGTCGTTGCGTGCCACGTGACTGGCATACAAAGCAGCCAAAAACAAAAACCAAAAAAAAAAAAAACGGGGCATAAAGGACTCTGGCAGGACCCGAAAACAATAGCTCTGCTTTGGCCTGCCGGAATGCTTGGCCCGCTCGTTACTTTATGGCCAGCCGGCAAAACGCTTTCACGCACGCTCGCCACAGCTTTCCTCTTTCTCCTTTCCCCTTTCCCTGGGGCCACGCCCCCCTTTTGTACCAACTGGCGACCTGCCGCGCTTAATTTCCGCTTGTAATGGACGCACGATAAATCCTGGCAAGCCTTTCCGGATCTCCAGGACTTTTCCTCACGCGGCACGCAATCGAAATATATATTTCTTTAGAAACATATATATATATATATATATGTGCGCCAGCTTGTTGCACTTTCTAAAAAAGATTCATTTTATTTTCGACTTAAAGCTTAGGTGTTTCAAGGAAAATTAAGACCTATAAAGTGGAAACTAATATATTTGATCTCTCAAGCTTTTTAAAAAAATTTCTTGATTTTAATAGATTTTATTTAAATAAAATATCAATAATTTTTCCCAATTTATATGTCTGTATTAAATAGCCAGGCAGCTTTTCAATTTGGCCAAAGGTTTACTGGGACTTTAAATTGTTGACAAACGTTGGTTGGACCAAAACCAACACCTCCTCCCGACTCCTTTTTTTTGTCCTGTTTCCTTTCGATGGCTTCTCATGACTGGGGCCATCATTTAAATCGAAAATCCTTTTAACTTGCCACCGCAATGTGCCAATTGCCAGGGCCATTTTTATTGTGGCCCGTCGTTAGTCAAGGGCTAAACTCGATGGGTAACAACTATTGCCAATGCCACATGCCGCTGTCTCGTTGGCTAAAAATCCCTTTTCCACTCTTCCCAGCTTTGCACCTGAGCCACCAGCTCCGGCCCACCTGTGCGTGTCGCCTAAGCCGGCGATAAGGTGAGCACATTTGGTGGAGCCCAAGCCGAAACCCCTTTTGGATCCGCAACCTGGGGATCCTGGGGAAACGAAAAACGAAAACGAATCCGATCCGGGAATGGAATATCCCGCTTTCGGTACGTGCCTTTCTTTGCGGCTGCGATAAATTGCTATTGGCTTGCAGTCGGGGCCAAAAGGTAAAGCTGCTAATTTATTAGCCAAAGCGACAAACAAAGCATAAATAAGCAAATGGGGGACGGGGTCCTCTAACTGTATCTGTATCTGTAAGCCATGGCCATCCGTCTGACCTTAAACATCCGATTCGATTCGATTCGATTCCACTCGTTTCCATTTTCGGCTTTAATGTGTGCGAAAGTGGCATATAAATTCCAATGGGCGTAAGAATCTCGCTAAGCTTTGGCTTTGCAGTCATGTGCCACCATGTGCCTCCGACGCCTCCGACGCCTGCGACGCCCGCCCGAAGCCAGGACAGGATTTTCCAAACAATGGGACAACGACAAACGGCAACGACAACGACAACGCATATTCAATAATGTCGCTTTCTACTTTTATGCTTTGAAAATGCAAAAATCTGCAGTCCAAAGGGGTATGGAAGGGGGAAACGAGGGCAGATAGTGGAGTTGGCTAAACATATTCATGCTTTTTACAATGTTGCCAAAGCCCCCGTCGGTCTGAAGTTCTTGCCTGTGAACAATAGAAAAACGAATTAAACAAAAAGCCAGGCTAACGCCAGCAGTCCCACAAGTATGAGTTTTTTGGAATGCACTTTTCAAATAATCTTTGAAAGGGAGAAAATTCTAAAGCAGATCTAAAAAAGATTTATAACTTGTCTGGTGAATCTGAAAGTTGGATAAATAGTTATTAAATTTTTGAGCTTAAAGTAATTTAATTAAAAATTATTTTTAAATAATGTATTTTTTATGATTTTTGCCTTTGTTAGACTTAGGAATTTCATTATTTGAAATATTTAATGAAATACTCTTTAAGACCAACAAAAACGGATTCAGAACGATGAATAATCAAATAAATAAATAAATTTTAATTTGTATTATTTATTAATATTTAATCTATTATTGAATATTTAATTGATCTTAAATTTTATGATTAATCAAATCAATGCTAGTGACAAATTTCAATTTGTACTATTTATTCATATGTAAACTAATATAAAATAATTAACTGTGTGGAATAACAATTGTATAATAATTCCAGGGCACCAATTGTAATTCACTGTTCCCCATTTTTTCTCAGTGAGTGGGTGTGTGTGTGTGTGTGTGAACAACAATAAGCAGCAAAGGCAGCAGCTGCAACAATAGCGAACAGCAAAAATGAATGCGAGTGCGAATCCAAGAGAAAGCTGAAATGCTCTACTGTTGCTTTTACTGGCTTTTGTTTGGCCCCCGCCAATGCCCCTGCCCCCGCCACCACCACCTCCGACCTGCCACGCCCCCTCGCAGCTGCACTGGCACTCACCCTTTTACGGCTGCTGTTGCATTAGCAGCCATAGTGCATTAATGTTGCACGTTGAGCATGTGTGTATGACTCCAGATGGGGCGGCAAACAAATGTCGGGCATGCTGAACACGGGATTAGATCAGACCTCGGTATCTGATGTTGCACTCAAACCCGCGATTCATGTGGCACTGATAGAATTTCCCTTAAATTGAGCTTGGGACTCGCGAATGGGATTTCGATATTTGATAGTTATTCTACTTTAATGTGGCTAAAAGGGAGTAGAAGCTTATTTGGGTTTGAACTTCTATAATCGAAGTGATTAATCTTACTTTAAAGTACCATTTTAAAGTATTTCTCTACCCGCCTTTATATTTTAAGATGTTTATTTTATCTTCAGATAGTGTATATTAGGAATACTCGTGTAAATTTGATTCAGTAATTTATTAAATCAATGTTCATAAATTTATAGAAAATAAACATCAAATCATTTCCAATAAATTGTTATATGGTATTTCTCTAGCCTCTTCTTTATTTTTGAATCTGTAAGAATTTTATATGTTTATAGGAAGTTTATATTATTTTAGATATATTATAAGAAAATATAATTTGAAAATGTATTTTACGAATATTAATAAAACTGTGATTCATTTATTTATTATATCAAAGTTCATAAATTTATAGAAATTAAACAACAATATAAAAAGTTTTCTAATTCTTAAAAACGCGAATATTTGGTATTTTAGATTACTTTCTTCTGGGGTGCAAATCAACAATTTATTGTAAAATTCTGTCTTTAATTGAATCGAACAATAATTTTTTTTTTTTACATCTAAAAATAAGATAAAATAAAATTCCTTACCCCAAATAAAACTAAATCCTGTATTTGTAATAAAAACATTATAAACACGGTACTACCTCCTTCGATTTTTATTTTCATTTCTTCGGATTGGATGTCCTTTGTTTTATTTTTTTTCCACTTTTCGTGCCCGTTTCCTTAGCTGCACTTATAGTTGATCGAACTGTGCCGGCAAAGTGTGTGATTTGGAAAAGTTTCAAGTGCCATGGCAGCCGTCACAACTCGATTCGACTGCAGATCCCATTCCCATTCCCAGCGTCGAACCACTTGAAATATGTTGAATCCTGGTCAATAGCATGCAATTTGGGTTAGGCAAACAAGTAAACACGAGGGGGGTGAGGGAGGGCGGTCAGGGAAGGGGGGGGGGGGAAATCCGGTTGGGTGGGGCCAAACATTATGGCATAATCAGCAGGAGCGCCACGTCGCGTCTGGTGCATTCAATTGGCCAACGGGCATTGGGCGAAGCCAGTCTGCCAATTGGCCAAAAATGCCACAAAAACATATTTGGCAACGCAGCAAACGTCAGCAGCAGCAGCAGCAGCAGCAGGAGGACTTGGCTAGGGAACGGGACCAGGTTGCAGGACGAACCAGAGCAGCAGGACAAACTGCTCCTGGGTCAATGTTGATGTTGATTTTGGACATGAGATGCACCAGCCTCGTGCACGAGAGTTGGGCCATAAAATCAGGCAGTCAATGAGCCAAATAGCCGAAATGGCTGTTATTGTTATTGCCGCAGCGGCAGCAGCAGCGGCAGCAGCAGGCAAATTAATGAGGTGTCCTGTTCGGCCATCAACTCCATGCATAATCGAACCCGAACCAGGACCAGTACCTCCACCCTCTGCTGCAGTTTTGTAATTGAGCGTGTCAGTTGTGGCTGGGCTACCTCCCCCATAGAGGCAATTTAATCAGATTGCCAATTGTTCACTGGATTCGGGATTCAAATTGGATGAGATTTTAGGTGCTAAGTAATTAACTTATATTGATATTTTCTCCTAAAGTAATGTTCTTATTTTGGTTATTTAAATTAAAGGAAGAGGAATTTAAAAGATCGTGAGATATGCATTTAAAGCTATCTGAGCCACCTCTAGGCTATAGACTTTAATCCTCCAGCTTCGCATAATATTTAGCAGTTCTTGTAGTTTCTTTTTTCTTCATTCTCGACAGTCCCCAGACAATATTTGCATGAAAACTGTTACTGACACTTGAGCATATCCTTGCCAAAAAAAAAATACAAAAAATAAAAGCCCAAAAGAGGGAAAAACTTTTCCCTGTCGCTACTTCTTTTTTATTGTTTTCTGTAATTTTTCGTTGGCTGGCATTGTTGGAGTTTTAATGACGAACAGGACTTGGCAATTGTCGCCTTAATGTCAGGCAAAGGCGACAACGTAGACACAAAATGTACAAAACTCTTAGCCAGCTCCTTTGCTGGGATTTTTTTTTTAGTCTTCATTTTCATATGAATCTCTGGGTCCGACTGCCAAAGTTCCTTAAGATGCTTAAGACAAGTTTCGGACGGGATTTTGAGTGGCCAAAAAAGGGAGAAGCAAAATGCTGCAGGCACTGAAACCCATTTCTGGTTCAGTTAATGCCTTAAAAGTTCGTTTACCTCGGAGTCATAAAGCACTTATTGCTCATACGCCATGTGTTACACTTTCCAGGAGCGACAAACAAAAAAAAAAAACTTTCAAGACGTTGACAAACACTCTCACTGTCTGTTTTCCCCAAACATTTTTAATTAGCCTAATGAAAAAGTTCAAATATAAAACGAAGAATGACGAGAAAGGAAAATCTCCTTTTATATGTTTTTATATTATTTGTGGGGGCTGTGGGTTCAGTGGGGGATTCCACCACAAAGGACGATATCCTGCTGCCGCTGCTGCTGGCGCTGACAAATGAAGAAGACGCAGCGCAAATAAGCAAAGCAATAATTTTTGCCATTGTGCCGTTGAAGTTGCGGAGTGGTTCGGGGTTTGGGGTTCGAGGATTCTTTTTCCACAATCTGTAGAACAAAGAAATGCGACTAATGAAAAGCGTTGTAAAAGAGAGCAAAAATCGAGGGGAGGTGGCGGCCACATTGCAATTGGCTCAAGGACTCCATTTGAATGGGTTCTTGTGTATTTGCTTGGCAGCCCCATTTGGATTGAGAATGTTCAATTAAAAAACTTTTTTTTTACGTGTCCGGGCCGACAGACAGACAGAAATGCTTAAACCACTTAAGAATTATAGGGAATTGTCCTGCTCATCCCCATCCCGATCCCCATCCCGATCCTTCATTGCTGTATGCTATATATAATTGATTTTCGACGTCTTCTGTTTGTTTGTTGTTCCGCTCGGCCACTTTGGCTTATTAAATATTTAAGAGGCAAATTGTCAAAAACATCCAACTGAATGACAGGCCATCCCCAGGATATCTACCACCCGACCACCGACCCACCTCCATACCCCAGATTTTCCTGCCCGGTTTGTTTGTGCCGCAATAATTGACAAATAAAGTGAAAAAGCAGAGAAAAGTTTTCCAAGTCTTTGCCTCATGAATACTTTAGGCTGTCTAAGGGAGAGGTGGGCGGAGGAGGTGTCTCCGTTTCTAGGGGGCGTGGCGTGGTAACTTCTTTGGCAATTTTCGAATTATTTAAATGACAGCCATTCCCATTTTTATTCTCCCAGCCTTCTTTTATTTCATTTACGCACGCCTTCGTGTGTAGCGATGCCGATAATTGCAACAAAGAAAAAGTTTTCCACCAGCAAAAAGTAGACAACACTTTGACAACGAACACGCTGGGAAATGGGAGGAAAATAGCCGCTGGCCAGAAAGTTTTCCATTGAAAAGATTTGCCACAGCTGAAGCGGGAAGCAACAAAAAAATGTGCTTGGGATAGCTGCAATTAAAAAAGGGATTACGATCCTGACCAGGCTTTCGATTTGCTCCTTGCTCTCTGGACTTTTCCCCCGCCTTTCCCAGTTTCCTTCCTTCCGTCCGTCCTTGATTTTCTTTACGCTTTTCGATTAAAAGTTTAGCAAATTAAAATCGTATAATGACGGTGATTAGGCCAAGCAATTGCTGTCGAACATTGTCGCCCAAAGAGCCTTGAACATGTTTTGTTCAACCATAAATATTTTCCGAATTGTGTCGCCAACAAATAATTAACGTGTGAAATTTATTTCCCCTCGCAGCTGCAGCATCCAGAGCAAAAATTTGCATAATGACCCAGGGAAGAGCAATTTTGATGGTTATTACTCGTGTTCGGTGTATTCCAGTTTTATTCCTTTTTTTTTATTATAAATTAAACAACTTTATTTACTCAATTATGTTACGGTAGTGAGTTATTTACATTTTTGGGTCGATTTTTGTTTTGTGTCTGTCTGTTTTGCTTAAATTTAAAATATGCATTTCAATTAGGTATATATTTATTTACGCTTAACATTTGAAAGCAGCAACAACATTTAACATAGAGTTTTTCCATATTCGATATATGTACTATATATATATATTATTTTTGAAATATTTTCTTTAATAGGTTTGCAGTTGAAAATGCTGAAAGGAAAGTGAAAAATAATTATTCCCGGCTGACCAATCGAAGAATTAAAGTTTTATTTTTACTTTGCAAAGAATTGGGCATTAATATGAAGATTTTTTGGGTTTGATATTTTCTTCATTTTGTTAGTAATTTCGAATTCACATTCTCGCACTGGTTATTCAATTTTTCCCACACTAAAACCATACGAAAGGTTAACAACTTAAAATACCGAACTAAACTAAACTAGAGATACTTTCACCATTTATCAGCTAGGCGTTTCATTTGCAGTGTCTGTGTTTTGTCTTTTTCATAGAGTATCACATTTCTTGGTATCCGTTCGATTCAAGCAAAACTGTTTTGCCGCACCAGAACTTAAATGTAATTTTGAGCTACCAGTTGATCCAATCCCCCCATTAGCTACTGCTGCTGATCCGTCTCCATGTTCTTGGCGCGCAGATACTTCAGCAGCATCTGCAGCGAGTCATAGGTATCAAAGTCGTCGAGATTGCGCCGGGAGGAGGACATATTCGTAGGACGGGGCATTGCCAATGGGATGGGTAGCAGTTCGGGCATCACCGAGTGATGGGTAATCAGGGCCTTCAGGCTAGAGAACTCCTTCCGGAAGCCCTAAAAAATAGGAGAGATTTATTTAATTTTATTAATATAGTAACTCAAATTTTTATTGAATTTTATAGAGAAAATTGATTTATGTTTTCCATAAAAAATAAGAGAATTATAAACTAAAATATTTTTAAAATATTATATATATTATTTCCCCTTTGCTCACCTTAATTTTGTAACCCCTTGGGGATCGTAGGATAATGTAGTTAGCTATCTTTGGCCCAGGAGGCGAAGGTACTCGCAGTGTCAGGGCATAACATCCTGGCTTGGAGCTACTCTTGCGCACCAGAAACGCTCCTGGGCTCTTGCTTTGCAGGACCTCGACGGCAATATCTCGGGAGATCCCCGCCTGGTACCAGCACGCATCCTTCAGATCGGCCTCCTCCTCCTCGCTCCCGAATGTATTGGCCAAACTGCTGCAACGCTGGGCACTGGCTCCCTGGTTCATCCGCAGGCGGTTGGCAAAGATCTTCGGACTGGAGTTGGCTATGGGATAAGATTAAGATACAATTAATAAAAAATTTAGATATAAAACTGCAAAAATAGAAGTAGTTCCAAGGGTAAACATATTTTTTTTAGCACAATTTTAAAGGCAAAGTTATACAAATTTAAAATTAATCAAAAATAAGGCACCTTAAAAAACTGTAGAAATTAAATTATAAAATAAATTCCTCACCGCTGCTCGTCTCCCTCAAATATCTCTTCTTCAGGTTGAACTCGTTGTTGTCATTCAAGTTGACGTTGTCCAACATGGGGATGGCTGTCAAGGATTGACGGCACGAATCACCGAACTTGCTGTCGATGTAGGAGTCCTCGTTGATATATCCGTTCGAGTACACCGGCTGGCTGTCCAGAGGCGCCGTCAAAGGGGTCATGTTGCCCACGAGTGGGCGTGACTCCTCGTTCTGTCGCAAAAGACCCATTGTCAAGCGCTTGACCTGCACGGAGATAAATCGGTTGATTTTCATATTAAATATTGTTATATTCATACTAAAATATATGGAAATTTTATCCTAGTAGATATATCTTTAAATTGTACCCAAAAAAAATCTCCCTTTAAGTTCAAGGACCGCCGAAAAAACAGAACAGGTATCAAAGGAGATTTCGAAGCGTTCAAGTGGCAACAAAATTAACTACAATTTAAACACCTTGTAAGCCGACAAGGATCAGCAAAGGATGCTGCAGTCAAGGGCAATGTGGGCGTGCAGGAGGAGGCGTGGCCAGCAGCCACAGACGGAGGCGGAGCAGTAGCAAAAAACGGGAAAGAATTTATTACCAAGAACCGCAGCGAGACAAAATGCTGGCAAAATGCGCCGCGCCACAAAAGGAAAATGCAGGCGAAACTTTTTTTTTTCGGCTGTGCACTTAAACAGGAAACGGATGCTTGGACTAGGCATTACCGGAGGGCCAGCAGGAGGAGGAGGAGGAGGTGGTGCCCGGCAGGAAACGAAGAAAGAGTGCAGAGTTCACAAGGAACACAGAGAAAGGCGCATAAATTCGTGGCAGGCAGGCACTTGCAGCCCTTCATCCACTTTTCATAGTACATTGCCACCATCTAAAATGTTGCATAGCAAATGGCGGCTGTGGCGTACTAGGCGGAAATGTGCCGCAGGACTCAGGACCAGTTAGGGGGACCAGTGGCAGTGGCAGGAGCAGTAGTAGCAGCGTAAAAAGAATAGCGAACTATGTGGAGCAAGTGTTGAATTGCGGCTTTTGGTTTAAGGAGTCGACTTGGAAATTCTCTTTTATATAAGCAAATTTATAAATATATTAAAGTGAGTTTATTGGTGAACAAAATATAAGAAAATATTCTATAAATTTCCAGAAAATATAATTTATTATTTTTGTAATGATTGAAAATTTAATGTAATAAAAATTCTATTGTTTAGACCCCTTGAATTATTACAGGGGTAACTTTTGAAAGGAGCTTTTAAAATTACTTAAGTTTTCTAATTTAAAAATATGGATAACTTAAACTCTTCAAATGTTTATAAATCACAAAAAATAAGTAAAAATGTTTGGTTTTTATTTCAAATCCTTCCAACCTTTCTTAATTTGATTAAGCAAAAACAAAGGAATCTTTCCGAGACATCTATAATCAGGAAAGTTATAATTCTCGAGAGATTCCCGATTGGCGTTCCCCTTTATAAAACTCTCATTAATGGGTATTTGGGAGAGCAGGGAAAAAACTAGCACCCGGCGATAATTCAGATGCACTTGTGCACCCATGTTGGGATCGTGTTTCACCCCAATTCCCTGGCCCGGCTTTTGCTTAGTTTTCGGGGTCAGTGGCTTTGAAAAAGTCTGCCGGCGCTTGAACAATAGTTGTCTGCCCCAAAAACTAGACTACCGACTAAAGTCTAGATGGTAGTGGTGGTAGTAGTGGTAGTTGTAGTCTTGCTTATATTCCCATTTCCTTCTTGTGTGTGTGTGTGTGTGTGTGGCATAATTTAAGGCGACATTGACAATGAGACGGTGAATCCGGCTAACCACCTGCACCTCCACTCCTCTGCCTCTCTGACAGCAATTGTTTGCACCAATGCTGCATAATCCTGAATCTGAAGCTGAGGTTGGGGAAAAAAAGTGTTTTCCTGCTTACGAGCAGAAAAGGAGGCAACATTGTTTGCATATTTCACGGCGCATTGCACACTGATTTGCGGCCATGTTTTTTTTTTTTTTGGGCCGTATTTATTTATTGGCGGAGTTCATTTCTTTCGTATTTGCTGGCTGGATATTTCAGGTGTTTACATTGCGGGAGAGAGTGAGCTCTTTCCTATTTACATTTTGGCCACTCGAAATTCTGAATAAATATATATTTTTGGGGGGTGCTGCACTAATTGCCCTGTTCGTTTAATGAACTGCCAGCTAGCTGGACATTAGTGGCAGCTGTTGCCGGGCCAAGCAGGCGGCACGTGCTCTTAGCCAAAAAATACAAAAAAAATAAGGATGGCAAACGGAAAGCAACAAAGCACACTTGCCGCAAAATGCTCAACATTTATGCAAATTTAATAAACTTCCTTGGCAGAGCATAAAAAGGATACAGGGTAAGGAGCCAAAAAAGCGGCAGCGAAAGTCGAACGACTTTAAATCAAATACACCAACTGCGGGTGTGTGTGTGTGTGTGTGGGGTGGGGGTGTGTGTGTGTGTGTATATGTCTGATGGTGGGCGTGGCCCACAAAATATTATTTATGGCATTCGAGCTGAAAATATATTCCGGGCACACATGATACATGGATAGGCGTGACGAAGCCAGATCAGAGCAACCAGTCAAACCCAACTGAAACCGAAACCAAGCCCAAGCCCAAACCCAACCCAACTAGTCCAGACCAAACCAGACCAGGCCAGGCCACATGTGGTAGCTGATAGCTGTCGCTCAATGTGGGTGAGGAGTGCACTCAGAAAAATTAAGAAAAGAAGGGGGGATTTTTTTTTAAAATTGGGAATCATGGATTTCAAGCCGAAAAATGCCTTTTATTTCAATATTATATAATTATTGCAGGATTCTAAGAACTCCGAAAATTAAAGGTATTTTTTAAACAAAAGGAATATTGCAGTAAATAAAAAATCGAGGATTTTAAATTAGAGACTGCCTGTTATTTAAATTTTATATTTCTTACAAGGAGGGTATGAACTTTAAAATACTATCAATGTAATTTTATCGAAGTCAAAGGATTATTTATTAAATCAAAAATAATTGATTATAAATCTGAGACTGCCTTTTTCTTAATTTTATATTTACAGCATGGATTCCTTGAACTCATAAAATTAAAGGTATTTTTTTAACAGAAGGAGTGCTTGTTATTTAAATTTTTTAATTGTTGCAAGGAAGGTATAAATTCGACTATTAAAACTACTTAAGATAAAAACCGATTTTGAGGTCTTATTTAAATGCTTAGTAATTCAATTAAGTTCAATAATTTCCACATTAAATAATAGATAAAAATAGTACATATAACTAATTGAATTTAATAAAAACTATTAATATTTTAACAGTGTAAAAAGAAGGGATGTCGGATGAAGCGCTCGTTTGCCGTTGCAGTTGCAGTTGCTAAACAAACATTTAGCGGCGCCGAGTCAACAGCATCGATGCATCAACGCCAGCACAGGGAGAGTGAGCGGAGCCATGACAGACAGTGCGTCATTTCCGCCCAAGTTAGATGAAGGACTGATGAAGGGGAGGGGCAGGAAGTGGGTGGAGAAGGCGGAGTGGGAGAGGGGACTTAGGAAGCCGAGAAGGACTCGTGTTGCCAGGGACAAGGATATGCGGGTGATGTGGCACTCAGACTCCGAGACTCGGAGACAACCGACAGCAAACTGCATAATGTGGCAACGCATTTGTCTTTGACTCCTGCCAGGACATGTCCCCTCTCCATTCCTGCCCCTCTCCCCACCCCCGCCCTCCATCATTTTTGGTCGCATGTGCAGCAGTTGCCGGCTGCTTTATTTTGCTTATCTGAAATTGAATCAGCCAGCCAAGCAGACGACGTCGACGACGATGACGACAACAGCGATGGCAAGTTTGCCTGTTGGGCACAATTAGGGAAGCATCACGCCCCCGTCCAGGACCCCTCCAGTCGACCATCCCCGATATTCCCCGTCCCTTGGGCGGAAGCAAAAATTAATTTGCTTATCGGGCCGCACCCTGCAATAGAATGATGTTATTGACAGGCAGCAGCATGTCGAACCACAAACAACGAAAAAAATGGACTAAAAAACTATGCAAAACAAAAGGATATGCCGCCTGGCGTACCATGCGGCGTATGCGTGTTATTTGCTGTTGCCGGCGAAAAATGTTTATAGCCGAAATTGATTTATTGACAAAACAAGGGAAGCGACCTGCGCGCTTGCCGGAATATGAAAAATAACCAAAAGCGAAAGCACGAACCCTTTTTCCTTTTGTTTTTCCCCCCTCTACACTCGTTTTTTTTTTTTTTTGGAGCCCTCAACATATGCGGAATGTTCGGGGTAGGAGGAAAGGAATGAAAGGACATAGTCCTTGTATTGACAATATTTATGGTTTGCCATTAGGGCCAACTGATTGCTTTTCGCTTTCGATACGATTTCAATTTCTCAGAGTGTTTTGCATGTGTGCCGATGCCGATGCCGATGTTGATGTTTCTGTTTCAGTTTCTGTTCGGTTTCCGTTTCAGTTTGAGGATTGGTGTGTGACTTGGCCTTGATTCGATTTGATTCCAGTTGCAGTTGACGCTGAGGGCTTCAGTGCTGAGGTAGAGGCCATTAGTTTACCAACGTAATCACCGTAATGCGCAATCGAGTCGCATTGCTTCCATAAATAAGACAACACACATAACGTATACGCAGAGTGTGCCAGAGGAGTCTCTCCTCGTATGAATAAACTCGCACGTACTTATCGCATAGACTATATGCCCGACTGAACACAGCTGCCAGCCCGACTATATCTAAGGCTCTCTCTCTCTCGTTCGTATGTATGAATATTTAAGGCGTTGAATTTATGAAAACAACGTGCCGCAACGTCGAAGTCAAAGTCCTGCCAGAAGGAAAGGCTAAAGTTTTGCATTGCAAAACTTCTGCCATCGCCCGATCCCGTGGCATCGTGGCATCTCGAGGCATCACGTGACAAAGGATACGGAACAGGGACAGGAACGGGAACAGGAACGGGAACCGAAACAGGGGCGAAACATATTTGATAAACATTTCGCATGTGGGCAGCCGGGCCGGGCCCTTCGACGTCGAAGTCTACGTGTTATGACAAAGCCGGAAAAAAGTTGATTCTGCCACGGGAGAAGCGATGAAGAAGTCGCAAAAAAATCCACAAGCAATCCAGCAAATGGTCTGTAAGGACCCAACCGTCGGTCGGGGCTTAGTTCTAAAGTTTTTCGCCTCAGAGGCAGCTTAGCTCCCACCAAACCCCAGCGGGAATTCCTTCTCTGCCAATAATTCATAACAAAGCGTTGAAAATTTACGGAAATATTTCGGCCAGTCCTTCGTCTTACGTCCTTCGAAGAAAAAAAAAGTGAATAAAAAAGAAAGGAACACCGAAAACCAATAAACGTAGTCAAAGTGTTGGCGCACCCTCGTCAAAGTCAAAGCCATCGAATATGTTTGATCTTCAAATGCTAAGCGAAATTTTTGCCATATTTGGCAAGGAAAATCACAAGCTGCATTTTTGCACTTACAAAAAATATTTGTTCTTTAGTTAGTTGAAGAAATTTTAAGCCTTGTTGCTTGCTTAATTTAAAAGAAATTTTTTCTAATTGAATCAACATTGTACATCTACATTTTGTATTCTTAGACTTGTATATTGATTTTTTTTTAGTTTAAGCTAAATTTTTGGCATCAGGAAAATCATCTTGAATCTTACAAAGAAATATTTTAAAGTCTTGTTTGTCGAAAAAATTATAAAATTATTTTGCTTGCTGAATTTTATAACAATACATATTTTTTTGAATTCAACATAGTTAAATTTTTAATTCCCAAAATTGATTTGTTGGAAAAATTATACGTAATTTTGCCCGCTGAA
>JAJJHY010008789.1:9972518-10005072 GCA_021224005.1 Drosophila setifemur
TATAATATTATTTTATTATAAAATAATTGCTCAAATAAGCTTCGGAACATTTCGTTATGAGTAATTTTTCTCTAAAGTTTCTCTAGTTTCTTGAAGTTTCTAATTTATTAAAATAATAAATGGTTCACATCCAAATTCAAACACTTTTTATTTCACAATTTAGCTTCCCTTCTAGAGAGTCTTTAAATCTTGAATTTGGTTGTATGAATTATTATTCAATGTATCCTTAAATATTTATATATTTTTTTGGTATTTAAACTTACCAGAGGAGGCTTATCCGCCAATCGTTTGCAACTGTTTAGCTCGGTGGGCGAGTTGTCCTCATCGGAGCTGGGCGTGTGGGCCACCTTCTCGTTGTCATTGCAACTGTTTGGGAAATTTTCAAAATATCAATCAGATAAACTATATACAGATATATATATTTTCCAAGGTGTGTCGAGTGTGTTTAATGAAAGTGATTTAAGCATTTGGAGGAAGCGAACAGCTACGAAACGCCTTTTGGGGGCTACTCACTTGAGATTCGCGTGCGTGAAGAGCTGCAGAGGTCGGCGTCGTCCGAGGGAGGCCGGCGATGAGGGCGTGGCCAGGGAGGAGGGCTTACCTCGGCTAATGGTGGCCAAAGGTGACCTCAAGGTGGCATTGCCATGATTTCCCGACTGCACCCGATTGCTGCACGATGAGGATCGAAAACGGGCTCCGGCCCCGGTCAGAACAGCTGCCAAGTTGGCGGCAATGCGATTATCAAACCGATTGAAATAAGAGTTTGAATTTGAATTCGTATTTGAATTGGAGTTCGAGTTTGAATTGGAATTATCTGCTGTGGGCGAGGAGTTGTTGCTGCTGCTGGTGCTGCCATTCCGGTTGCCACCACCCATTGCTCCTCCGGCGCAGGAGGATGGGGATGGGGAGGCTGTTACCCTGGGGGTGGTGCGGCTACTGCTACTGCTGCTGGTGCTGCTGCTGGTGGC
This sequence comes from Drosophila setifemur, assembly GCA_021224005.1. Taxonomy (NCBI): domain Eukaryota; kingdom Metazoa; phylum Arthropoda; class Insecta; order Diptera; family Drosophilidae; genus Drosophila; species Drosophila setifemur. The sequence continues at coordinate 9,973,487 of JAJJHY010008789.1, forward strand.
ACTGCTCCGGTCATAATCCAAATTATTGTTGGTTATCATTGCGGCGGCTTTGCTTTTGGGCATTAACTTTTGGCAGCGGGTGTTGCTCTGAATTATGTGCGCATATAAAAACGCTGCGGGCGGCTTTTGTCGCACTGCGTGAGCCTGTGCCGGGACAATTCAGGACATTGGCAGTCGACAACCACCAGGCTTTATTAAATTTGACTAGAGTGGGTGGTCGACTGGGTGGCTCAGTGGCTGGTTGACTGGGTGGTTGTGTGGGTGGCTCAGCCGCAGGGGTTCACTTGCTCCACGCCAGCTGATTCCGACTGCAGCGCAGGACGACGATTCGCAGATTTAAACACTGAATTAATTCAAGCGGAAATTGGCAACGAAGGGGGCCACAAAAGAGTGGGGAGGAGGAGAGGACGAGGAGGGGGATGAAAAACCAAAACAAAAATCGAAAGCGTGAAGCATAAACAAAACGGAAGTGAGGCGGAGAAAGCGAAATGAAAACGCATAGAAAAGAGAATTATTGAAGGGGAGAAAGCCACAAAAATGCACATAAATAGGAATAGAACAGGGGCGGAGGCGGAGGCAGTGTAAGAGGGGTTGCCATTTAGCAGGGGGGTAGGGGGATTACAACAGCCAAGGGTCGCAGCCATGACGTCACAACATAAAGCGCATAAATAGCAGGATTCGCAGGATGTTCATGATGATGGTGGTGGTTGTGGTGTTATTGTTGTTGTTGAAATGATTTTTGTTTTATTTTATTTTTTTTTCATGTTTCAGTTGTTTTAGTGATTGTAAGGGAAATACATGATTTCCATATTGTTGTGGAGGTTGTTTTTCATTTTCATTTTTCAACATTTCCCATTTCATGGCATTATCGGTTTCGTTGTAAAAAGTTTATTTTCGCCAATTAGTTGCCAATATTTTTCGGAAACGCATAATATTGAAGCCAATTTCGTGTGTGTTTTAAGGGCCGAATTCCATGGAAATAAAAAAGAGTGGGGAAAAATATGCGAATTTGGTGAAAAGTTCTGGTCTTGCAATTTTAAACAAATTTGCATTGAAAGTTTCCCGCGGAAAGCGAGAGCTAAATTGCCATGTATCGATTTTTTTTCAGCCAGCCAAAAGGGAAATTCCAATGCAAATTCGTAGCTAGTTTTTTTCAATCTTTTTTGTGTATTTTTTTTATTTTGGTGTTGGTTGGATTTACTCACATAGGTTCGGGGGCAACCAGACTTTTCATTGGACTATCCTCCAGTGGGCCACGTTCACAGTTGAAGGTTGAGTCTGTTCATCGGCTGCAAAAGATGGAGAAGAGCAAAGAAGAGTTTGATTTAATTAAAAGCAACTTAAAGCCCCGCTCAAGTGTAAATATGTGAGGCTGTTGTGTGTATGGCAATCATTAGACGTTCATAGTCAACACCTCATTAGGCGACTAATCAAGCGTGAGCCGGGCACGAAATAACAACCAGTTCAGTCCACTGGCAACAGATTAAAGGAGCAGCAGCAGGCTCAGAACGGAGGAGAGTTCCGGAGTTCAGAAGGAACATGGAACAAGGCGCCTGGCCACAGACACTAAACAAAACCAAAGCAAATCATCAAGATTGCAGCAGGAGAGGGAGCAGGAATTCCAGCTAGAGATGAGAGCATGCTGGACCCAAGAGCCAAAAACAGGACGAAACTAAATTACTGCACCCGGAAAAATTAGTAGCATAAATTTTTCCAATTTATTTATTATTTATTTTATGTGATTTAAGCCAAGTAAATATAATTTACGTATATAAAACATTTGAATTATTGTAGAAAGGGTTAGTATTTACTTTAATTATATATTTATAAACCCTAGTAACTTAGCTATATTTTTTCTCAGTGCCATCATCGCTGGGCGGGCAATGAAGTAAACACGAAGACGACGCCGCAAATAAAACGCACAGATTAAAGGATGCCCGGGTGAAATGTCTTCTTAATTACTTCGCCGAGTCCAGAGGCTGAGACGACGAAGGATAAACAGAGCAAGGCAGAGTGGAGATTGCTGGTGGTACAAGGATATGCGAGCTGGGAGCTCCGAGCTTGGGTGGTTGACTCAGGCGTAATTGAGAAGTCGCCGGGCTGGGAATTGGATTGGGCTTGGCCCCTCGCCTTTGGCTCTCAGCGTCTGCAGCGCTGTTTAAGCGGAAGTAATTTAATTAATTACAAATGAAACGGAAACACGAGCAAAACGAAGGCGAATCCTGTCTACTATATAGTCATAGTCCCACCCCTCGCCGAATGCATCATCGTGTGTCGATTGTTTGCTCAATGGCCTGGCTAGACCCACAACAACCGACAACCGACAACCTACAACCAACAACAAGTGCCGCCCAACCCAATTCCATTTTTTTCCCCATTTTTTCCCCGGCTTTTTGTTTTGCATATGGGCTAACTGGGAGCAGCCTAAGCGTTTTTCAAAACAACAGCGGAAAAATTAAGGGACCAGCCCACCCAGGAGAGCAATTAAATTTTTCTCTGCCCCAGCTCCGTAAACTATTTCGAATAGGAAGTGCACCGGGGAAAATTCTGGAAACTATATTTAAATATTTAAGACATTTTGAAGACTACATTTAAATATTTAACACATTTTTTAAGGGCTTATATTTGCGTGACTTTTCTACAAAAGCGTTTCCCCCTCAGTTTAATTATGAATCCAGAAAATTATGCATCAGGAGAAACCTCCAATGTATTATTAAAACTTGTACAAAAAATAAATAGAAATAATTTAAGCAACACATATCAAGGTAAAGGGACTTAACAACATGTATTTAAACTAAATTAAAAATAATTAAAAAAATTTCCAAGATTTCCCAATATGATATATTTAACCCTCTTAAATACTGCTTATGGAATTATGATTTGTTTAGTTATATTATTGCATATTTAGCTAAAGGTTTTCTAGAGCTATTTCATTCCTTTAAAATAAAACTATAATATTTAAAAAATTAATGAAAATTGCTTGCAATTATTTTCTTAATTATTTAATTTTTTCCAGTACGCAATCACGCACACACTCACACACATTGCCATACGCATTAAGCACAGCTCATTTGCATTGCGGTTTTAATTGCCACAGAGTGGAGCAGGGACCGGGACAGAGACAGAGACAGCAGGAGAGGGAAAGAAAGAGATGGATAGATAAAAGGGGCTATTACCTCCTGGCCCTGTCCTGCACGGTTCGCTGGCCGGGCTTACAAGGATAATGAAAACAATTTAACGACTCTCCCGACAATTCAACGAGAGCGAGAGCGACAAACGGCCAAACGAATCCTGGTTAAACAAATCTTGAATCCTTTTTGCCGCCTCTTGCATTTGCGCTTGCCCATTAATTTTTATGAGCACCCAACACCCAACGAATCCTGCATGCCTGCGCAAAATATTTCCAGATATTTTTTGACATTTTAATGAAAATATTTTGCGTAGCAATTCCGTAAGTAAGAGCAAACCAAAAAAAAATAATAAAAAGGCAGTTAGCAGAAAAAGGACAGGCGAGCGGAGTGATGAATCCTTCAGTCCTTCACTGGCTTAATATTATTTTAACGAAGCGGATTCCCGCCGAGCAGCCGGCTACTGTGGAGCGGGTCACTTTTAAGCCCTGCTGATGGCCAGTAATTAAATGCTTGACATGCCTTCGGGTGTGAGGTTTGCAGGGTTTTCCCGGGCGGGGATTAGCGACGCTAAGAGGATGTGTCTCGACCGGCGGAGGGAAAATCCTTGGCAGCACAGTGTCGTAGAAGTAGAAGTGAAAAATTAATGGGCCACAACTTCATAAATGCCCGGAAACAAATTTCTCTGAGTGCAGGCAAGCCAGTGAATTAAGGCTGAAGCTGAAGCATTATAATTATGGCATGTAGTTGGGGGCGATTTTAGAGCTGCAGTTGTCAGGTATAAGGAATGGAAGGATAGCTGGCTTAAAAACTAATTTTCCTTTTATTTTCATTCAATTTTTATGTATTGTTTAGCTAACACACATTTAACAGAGTATAATATCCAGTTTATTATCCGCGAATCGCATCCTGTTGCTCAGCTTTTATTTATTTTATTTCTTTCCCAGCCAAGGCTCATTAAATATTTACAAATTCTCAATTTGCTGAAGTGAGCAGCTTGGAACAACAACAAAGCCATAATAAAATCAACAAGCCTAAACAAAAATATTTGTCTGCATGCAAAATAAGAGGCGGATAACTGCGGGTCTGGTCTGGGGAAAAGAGCAAACAAACAAACAAACAAACAGCGCCAGACAAGACCGAAGTGGAGTTGTTCGCAAATTAAAAGAAATCAAAATCATATGAGAATTTTCAAGTGATTGCCGCCTGTGTGTCCTTGTTCGGCGGGGTTTTTGCTGGCAGGAAGTGCGGGCCAACATAAACAAGCAATTTAACAGGCACTCGCGCACACACTCTCACACTCACACCGCACCACACCCCCCCACACACACACACACTCACGCGTATCCTTAAGGATCCGTCGCCAGTTGGCAAACAAACGAAGCGTTCAAGCGAAAAAAGCCAGCGAAGAAGGCAAAAAAAAAACACACACTCGGGCAGCCTCGAAACAAGCAAAGCGTTTTATGTGCCGACATCAGCGTGTGTATGTGTGAATGTGTGGAAGTGTGTGTGTGTGGCACCGCAGATTTCTACCACACCCACACAGGCACACACAAGCCGCAGCCTTAAAGTATGCCGCAAGTTTTTGCCGCTCTTTGTTAATGAAATTTTAATCAAGCTGCAAGCGAAAAAGAGTTTGCCGACCAAGTTTGGCGAGAACACACACGCCGCACTCACTGCTTTGCTGTGGATCCTTTTACAAGGATTTCCTCTGTCCTGTTTTTTTTTTTGCTCTCCACCATCACCAGTTCTTTCTCTATATCGCTGCCAAATAGCCGGCAGCTTCATTAGAGACGCCCCGGTCGCACACGGCGTATGCGTAATAATTTATTTAAAATGCAATTCGTTTATGGCATACATTAATCATTCCGCCGAATGCGATAAGACATCGGGCGAGTCACGTCCCGATGCTAGCTGCATTTATTAACAATTTGCGTCATAAATAAAATTGAAAAGCATTCATTATGTCAATGAAGACGAGTGAAAGACGTGCGAGCATGAGCTGATGGCAATTTCATAAATTACACTGTGAATGGGAAAAGGGAACGAGGAGAGGAGAAGCTGAAAGGGCAAAGGGCACAGAGGAGGTGTGGATGAGCGGCAGGTTTACATAAATTAGACAACAAATTTCCCAGCGGAATGGGAACAACGCACAGGCAAAGGTAAATCACAAAGCGGCCCCAAAATGACAACATTAAAAGCAGCCAAGGTGGGGTAAAAGGCACTTAAGTGGACACAGAAAAGAAATATGATGAAAGAAATTTAATTACAAGACAAGGGTTTAATTTTTGGAATGCAAAAAAATCATAAAAGAAAGAATGGGGAAATTAAAATAATATATTTTAGAATTTCATCATCAAACTATATGAAAGAAATTAAATTAGAAGACATGTATTGAATTTAGGAGAGCTTTATAAGTATTAAAGAAAGTATGAAAGTATAAATAATATATTTAGGAATTTCTTCTGTTCTGTAATATGGCTTAATGATTATAATTTAACTGAATAAAACTTCTTTTTATAAGCTCTTCTATTAACTAAGACCTATATATTGGGCTGTTTATATTTTATTTGATCTATTTTAGAGGAAATAAGATTTTCTTTTCGAAAGCAAAATAAAAATTAAAGAAAACAATGAAAAATTTAAATAATATGTTTAAGAATTTCTTCCAATCTGTTATTTGGCTTTAAATGATTCTCATAATACATGGAAATTTTAATTATATTTAACCTCCTGTTTTATTAGTTCGTTAATTCATTGAGTTATAATTATTATTTCGATTTTTATTATATATTTTTTCAAGATTTTCTTTAAACTCGGTAATCAAATTTTATATTTAATGAGTTCCCTTTTAATTTTTTCGCCGTGTTAAGTTTGTGAAAACACTTTTACTTAGGGCCTTAATTTCCCACTCCCACTTTTTTTTTTTTGTGGTATCAGGCCAAGTTGTTTAACATATTTCTGTTTTTCCGTGGCTGTTACGCCTTTTCCAAGCCCAATTCGAGTGAATAATGTTCGCTTAGCACGGCAAATAATTATTTCTCGCTTACTGCCAACTGGCATGCCATTTGGCAAGAGCTTTAAGGATAGCTTTCAGTCCTTTGCCGCCGCTCCACCTCCCAATCCCCAATCCGCCCACCAACATCCTACCATCATCGCATCGCACTTCGGTCCCCAGTTCATTATGTGAAATTTTGAAATTGTTTTTTTTTCCTCTCCCTTGTTTCTTTGTAATTTTTGCTGCAGGCTACAAACAAATTCAGTAAAAAACAAAAAAAAAAACAACAAATGCCAACACGTTGGCTCGACTGAGCAACCCCTCAAAAAGGTGTTGAGTTGAGCAAAAATTACAAAAAATTGCTAACGCTGTTTTTTATATATATGTATATATATATATTCGTTGTGTTTTGTTTTTCAGCATTTTTCTTTAATGATTTGAATATGCAAAGCGGGCCAAAACAAAGCGAACGAAAAGAATTTTAATTAGTTTTCGGAATGTTTTCCAGTGCAATTAAAGCCACAAGGCAGGCAGCTCGAATAAACAATACAAATATTATTCCCATTGACATTTCCATATTTTTCCAAATATGAAAGCCAAAAATGCTTGGTATGCCCGGTTAAATGCGAAAATGTATTCCTTAAAAAATAAAAGCGAAATTCAACTAAAAACTTAACTAAATATGCAGAGCAGAGGAAAGCAAAGCGAATTGATTTCGAGAAATACGCAACCAATTGGCCGACACAGAATTTGTCCCGGAATACGAAATACGGCAAAAGGGAAAACAAACCAGGCCAAGATGCCAAGATGGAGGGTAAATTCCCATTGATTTCTCTACCTTAGCTAAAGGAATTTAAAAGGACGAGGACGAGAAACTATTTTATATGCAGCAGGAGCAGAAGCAGCAACAGCAACAACGAAATAATTCGACTACCTTTCGCCCGATGTCTGGCCAATGTCCCATGACGTCCTCGCCTCGAAAGCAATAAATGTTCAAATCAATTGAAACGTTTTGCCAAAGCCTCACACCCCCAGGACGAGAAGCCACCACCCCGCCACCTACCCGATATAAATCGAAGGAAAATGGAATGAGGAAAATGGATTCCTGGACAGCTTAAGGCGGCGATTTGGTTAGCCCCAAAAACAGAAACAGAAAATCGATAAGGGATAGAGGAGAAGAATGTCAACTTGTTTTGAACTACTCCTGAAGAGACTCCGGACCACAGATCCTGTCCCACATTCGAGCCAGAAAAATCAAGGGAGAGAAATAGGAAAAGAAATAGGAATAGGAATACGAATAGGAACAGGAATAGCATAGTGTGTGGACCAGGAATCGGCAAAAGTCGGAGGCAATAAAACGCCATTTGGTCATAAAAATAGTCGAACGTTGCAGGGGCCGAAGTGAATGCGACAAGCGCCCCAAGGGGGGAGCAAACTCCGAGGAGATCCAACCCAGGGTTGGTGCGGGTTGGATGTCCTGTCTGCCAGGGCAAATTACGAATTTTGCATATTGCCCGGCTGGGAGCGAGCCTTTCTTTTCCAGCCGCCTTCTTTGCCGTTTTTGCCCCTTTTTGGCCCATTAGTCATTTCGGAGGCGAGTTTTGCCGGGGTCTACGGCTTTGGTGTGTCGCCACTTTGCAGGATGAATGACCCCGGCATAGTGACTGCCATTTCCTACCCGCCTCCGGCCGCCGGTCTCCTTCCTCCTCCTGCCACCCATCCTCGGGCAGCGGAAATTGCGCACACGTCAACGGGACAAACATTTCCATAGAACAGTTTGCCACATTTTTCCTTTCTTTAAAAAAGCGCAGGAATCGAGGATGCAGCTCGGGGAAATACTAACTTTTATTTAAAAATATCACCAACAGAAAATACGAATTTATATCTGATTAATCCCAATTTGATTATAGTTCATCACAGAATAGAAAAATATTTTTCACACAAATAAATTGTATATTCCTTTACTCAATAATTTTAAAAAACCTGCTGTGACAAATATTTTCATAGAAATATTTTCAAAATACGCCACATATTTCCTTTCTTTAAATAATTCTTTATTTATGTGGAATATCACCCACAGAAACTTCCAATAAAAACGAATTTATATCTGATTAATCCAAGAATTATTAACGTTCATCACAGAGTGGTAAACTATTTGCTCGCACAAATAAATTGTATTTTCCTTTACTTAACTTAACTTTTTTTTTAAACGGACTGTGACTATTAATCAAATATCGGTTTTAAATGCTCCGATGCACACCTTTCTGAATATTCTGATGCGAATTGCCGTATCGCTTATATTCACGTTTAATTGATTTTCGCAACCGAATGCATCAAAAATTCATGCGTATGCAATTAATGACATTACCGGAGCTCTTGACTGGGCATTGCAGGGATTTTGGTTCAATAAATTATAACCATTATCATTATTAAGCAAACAGGCAGCAGCAGCAGGAATCCCCGTTAAAACAGGACATTCATTTAATGCGAGTTAAATTTAATTATTAATCGTAACGAATGGGATATAAGCTCGTGGTGGGAATTTAATAATGATTCTAAAATGTTAAGGTAAATATGGGAATTATTTTGAGTACAGACTTTTAAATAGTTGGTAAAGTTACATGAATCTATTTAAGGGCATTTTGTTAAAGATACAGATACTTCAACATATTTAAGGGCTTTTTATTAATTATTATAAATTAAAGAACATAAGTTCACCCATTGAAGACTTAAGTGTTCCGTAAATAAAATCGAGTACATGGCTGCATTTGGCGTTATTCTGAACTCGCTTTAATTATAAGTGTGTATCTTTTTCGTGGCATTTGCCACGCCCCCCAGGGCTGCCCCGCCTTTCTCAACTCGTATGTAGGTCAAAATGGAGCTGAGCAAAAGCGCGTTGCATACCTGCGGGCTGTCAATTTATTTTTCGCGCTTCGCATGTTCTTGGGCCATGTTTTCCTTTTTTCTCGATTTTTTTTTTGTTGATTTTCCCCGCGCGTGTTCCTTCGTCCTTGAAATTTATGCGTTCGGCGCAGGCGAAGCGCCAAGTGTTGAGAACATCGGAGATAGGCACAAGTGCCACATGGCGTGTAATGCGCTCATTATGTTGCCCCAAACACACACACACACACTCACACACACAGACATTATGGTATATATAGATGGATGCCACATGCAAAGGTTGCCTACTCGTTTTGGTCCTTGGAACTGGGCCAATGTGAATGGCATTGTCTTTCGGGTCGCCTCCGTCGGAGAGATAATAACAACAAATTATTACACTTGCCGAGGGACCATTGGGCGATAGTCGGGCGATGGTAAAAGGGGGGGTGGTCCAAGGGGGGCTTAACTGTGGTAACTAAATTAAGCATATCGCTGATAACTCAACGCAGATCGGACGGACCCCGATAAGCCTGGGAGTCCTTGGTCCTTGCTTTGCCTTTGTTGAGGCTTATTCCCATAGTTGAAATAGCTGTTCTGGCTACTCATCGATGCACGGAGCGAAATTTTTGGTAGGTATTCATATTTGTAATATTAATTAGGGATATTCTGAAAGCCTTTTATGAATTATTGTTAATATTTTTTGAAAATCATTTTTGGAATTTTAAATAATAATCAAATTTGTACTTAATTATTTATAGTTTCAGAAAGTATCTTTGATCTTACATTATTTAAAAAAATGTTTCATTTATGTTTAGAATGCATTTTCCTTTGCTGACTTCAAAAAATAAATACTCTTAAGTTATGGAGCTACCTTCTTAATATCTTTAAAAGGATTTTTTATGTGCGACCGTGGCCTTGAACATCCTGGAACCTAAACCTCCAAATCGATTTTGTCATAACCATTCACAACCTATCTGCATGCTCTGCCAATCGTCGGGTCTCCCCGAGGACCGCCCAAGTATCATTAAAATATAAAATTCAAATATAAAGTGTGTACCATCGAAGGCAGTTCCTTTTTATTTCATAATTTCCCTGTGCCGAGTTCTTCGACCCGGCGGAGGCTTCTTCTTCGCGCGTCCCGCATCAATTGCAGTTTCGCATGAAAAACAAGTTTCGTGCGAAAGCCAGATTATTGCAATCATAAATTTTTATGATTTTCCCATTGGTTGCAGCTCTAGGCTAGTGGGAACGAGGAAAATTGTGGAAAATGGTGGGCGTGAGAAAAATGCTCGCATACCGCACGAAATTTTATGTGAATTTAATAGCCTTGCAGATATGATGCAGAAAATTATTATGCTCTGCGCCCCCAGAGGCAAGGCTGAAGGAAAACGATAAAAGAAGAAAAGCACCAAAGCTTTATATATCGATATATGTATATATATATATACTTGTACATCCCCAGGCTGGGTTTATTTTCAGTATTTTTTCGGGGGGGGCCATTAAAAAGAAATTTAATATAAACTTAGCGCAAGATGACGAGGGCCGTAAAAAGCATATTGACAATGCCACAAGATCAAGCCATCCCAACCAACCATCCATCCATCAATCAATCAATCAATCAATCAGGCCTGACAGCAGCTGTGTCAGCTGAGACCTGCGGCAGGTAAACAAAAAATATAAAAAAAAATAAAGGGAAGTAATCTAATCCAATTACTCAACACTGGCAAACAAGGACTGCGGTTTATGTTTGGGGTAAAGGATATTCGGCTCGGGTGCTAATGGACGAGACCCCCAAAAATAACCAAGTTGGATATCACATGTCTACGCAAAAGTTAAATAACCAAGGGCAATCGCAAAAGTATCAATTGCATTGGGGAAAGGCCAAAGCCAAAGGAAAAGCCACATCATCAACCCCAACTAGCCGCGTTTGATTATTAACCAACAAAAGTCCGGGGTGTAAGACTGCAAATCCTACCAAAAAAAAAAAACGAATACAAAAAATTGAAATTCATGCGCATTCAGTTGGAGTCCTCGGAGGGTTCCAGTTCCACTACCACGTCCTTTGTTGTTGCCACGGGGCTTACAAGATGGAATATCTTTTTTAGGTTGGGTTGGGATTGGGGTTGGGGTTGGAGGAGGACCTTTCTATTGACGAAATTATCATTTTTGTTGCTTCAATAAAACGACAGGGCCAAAACTAATATGGTTTCATTTTTTGCTGTTGCTGTTGCTGTTGTCCTCTGCCTAAGCAGGCTTAGGCATGAAATTGAAAATGTAACAAAGGGAAGTTGGATTCAGAGGGGTGGAATATGTTAGCTTGATTGGATACCAAGGAGGACACAATGATGATGACGACGAGATGCCACTGATGATGGGGGAGAGTCCCAGAAAATGAGGGAAAACTATTCACCGCATTTTTGTTAAGCTTGCAAATTGATTTTAGGTATATGTACCTCGTATATAGTTCTGCGACCTGGCCAAGATTCATTTCATTTAACCTTTTTACCCCAATGAAATGGCAATTAAATCCGCCTTCAGATCAAATATTTGCCTCCCCGAGATTCAAGCCCCCCAAAAACGATTATGCAAATTTGTCAGGGTTAACGATTTCATTAAATGCCGAACCGGCCACGCCTTATCACCCATCCAGCAACAGCCCCTGTGGTCTGGCCAACTAATTTCAATATCACCAGCCAGGACCTGGCATCAGGAGCTGCCATCAGAAGCGGGCAGCAGGAGCGGGCTTCAGGAGCTTGCATTAATTCTCACATTTATCCCAGGCCGCAGGAGGCGTGGCATTGTTGATAAACAGCCACAGTAGAGCTTCCGTTTAGTCTGCCAACTCTCGACTCATAACAAATCCCCCGGCTCCTGCCGTGACACAGGAAGTCCTGTATCGGATGGGACACGAGAGGAGTAAGGGGAGTAGAATTCCAGGACACCGAGGACCCAGGCGCAAAGTGAAGTCAAGGGGTCAATTTGGAGCGTATCACAAAAAGGGACAACAGTTTTATAAACTACAGTTTTGCTTGGGAAAATCCCCACAAGGACTGAGGGAAAGGAGGCCAAAGGACTTCGTCTGGCCGGCATATTTATAAACACATTAAAAACGCTTCACTGGCAAGGATATGAGAACTTGATGAGTTATCAGTTGGGTGGACTGAAAACAAATATGAAGGATACAGAAAAATTTAAAATTTAGTAAATTAAATGTGAGATATTTAACATGAATAAATTAAATTCGAATATATTGGGGTAAATAAGATGGATACTTATAAATGCACAATCAAGGATATGTATTTTTCTTTAAGAATTCTAATGAATTACCTTGCTTATTCATTAGAATTTGATTATTAAATTTATGAAAATATTTGAAGTTCTGAATGATATTTTTCCCGCAGTGTTTGGCCAACTATTTCTGACTCTCAGTCGGTCCCCCCTAAAAATTAACAGAAAACAAGTCAAAGTCAATGTTTGTAGATGTGATGTGCTGGTTGTGGGCGAAATCCCACAGCATGTTGAAAAATGTCAGTTGCACATGCGACTGGCAGGGAGACCTCAAACCTCAAGAACCTCAGCAGTCAAGGAGGACTAGGACGGAGGACCTCCTGTGGGAGTGTGGGAAAGTGGAGGAGCCGAGGGAAATACCGGAGGTAGTCAGATGTGTGAGTGGGAGCTGTGATGAGGAATGGCTGCAACTTGCAGCTGACGGTTGTTAAGCTTGTCAACATGAAGCGACAGTAAGTCACAGGGGAGCACCAAAAGTGGGGGAAGGATATGTGAAGGAGACAGGACCTGGCATAACAATTGAAGCTCCTGCCTCCGAATCTCCCTTCAACCCTAGAGTTACCCCTTTGATTCCCCCGCCCTAGTGTTTTTCCAGGTCAGGCCACATTTGACCCGGTTTTTATCTAAAAGTCAACAGTTTAAATGCCATTTAACATTTCTGTGGATGCGCGGGAGGGCGGAGGACCATGGAGAGCAATGGCGATTTGTAACCTTCATGTTAATACTCCGCGCCAAGTTATTTATGTAAATTACTGGGTAACTGCAATGCCAACTCCCTGGCCAGGCTAAGCTCTCAGCTTCCAGCTACCAGCTACCAGCTCTCAGCTCCCAACGTTCATGTTTTATAATTAAGTCAGTAATTTAAGAGTGTCGGGCGAAGGGAAACTTTTTTCGCTTCAAGCTTTACTTGACTGCATTCCTTGTGGCTTGCAATTTGGTTGCAAGCAAACTTTTGGCCAAGCCCGCACCCCCGCTTCGAGCCAAAAAATACGAGAACGAGTAAGAGGCAAGAGGAAAGCCGTGCGAGAAAGCGGAAATGTTAACAACTACTTTGACATTTGCCATGGCGAAAAAGGGAAAAAGCGGGAGATCCGGGGTGTTTGTTTGCAAGTTGAAATTACTTAAGTGCCAGCGCGACGAGGCGTGTGAATGCCAAACCGAGTCCTCAGTCCGGAGTCCTCATTCCGGAGGCCACAGTCCCACAGTCCAAGTCCTATTCCCATTCCCAGTCCCATTCCCCAGTGCATAAATGAGTAAGAGAGTGACTGAAACGGAGCTTAGCTTCAACTCGGTCTCATAAATTAATGTCATTGCATTAAAGCGTATTGGGGCAGTTTTTCCTCCGCTCAGTTGCAGTCGCTGTGTTTTTATTTTTTGTATTTTTAATACAAAATAAAACAAAAAAAACCCTCGCTGCAGTATAGCAAAAGTTGCCCTGATGCAGCCAAGTGTGAAGGACAACTGCAACAATGTTAAAAAAATATATATAAATAAAAATATATGGGGAACAACTCAAATGAATTCGTTGCAACTAACAGATACCACTTAGCTAATGATTTTTTGTTGGGTTTTTGTAGTAGTTAGATCTATATTTAAATCTGCATAAATAAATATGTAAGCTAAAGCTTTTAAATAATTTTAAAATAATACAATAAAACCCTTTCGTTCTACTACAAAATAAAGGACCCTGCAGTAAGGAGTCCTACGACTAACAGATGCCCTCGAAAAGTGTGGCAGCCTTGAAATTTTTTTTATTCCGGGAACTTGGAAAATATTTTCTTTGTCGGGAATATTTGCAGGCAAGGGTCTGCATCCTGCCATCTTCACGCGTCGTCCTTGTTGCCCGCTGTGAGGAAAAGGAGCCTCTGTGCATGTCAGAGTACAAAAATGTTAGTTAAATTTCGTAGTTACATTTGTATTGTGCCAGCCTGCGAAAGAGATAGAGATAGATAGAGAGAGACGGCGAGAGTTGGCAACTCGACGGCATGCATAGTGCATAAGTCAGTCAGTTGTGCGGAGGACGAAGGACGAAGGAGGTGGAAGTTAGTTTATTTGGTAGTCCTGGCATGACTTTAAGACTTATTGTTGGTTGACTTTCCAGCTGCAGTTGCCTCCCCCTTTTATTTTCAAGCTCACATTCGGAATGAAAAGCCAAACAATTCCGGTTTATAGTTTTTTTTTGTTTTGCAGGAATACTTCATAAACTGTTGCAAAGTTATTAAAACGTCAGTTGCACAGTTTTTGTCTACCTGTTGGGAGCTCTGTTTCTGTTTCGATTTTCTTTGTTGCAGCTTCCATTTTTCTATTTTCTATTTTGTGTCTTCTGTTTTCCTTTTGCCAGACTCCTGCCAGACCTCGGCTCATAATATATCCTTAAGGCATGCATTAATTACGAGGATCGTAAAAGAGGGGGCGAGACCTGCAGACACGAAATCCCCGAAAGCCCCGAAAACCCCCCCAAGAGATCCACCGAATCCCCTTTTACTTTGTGTTGCTTCATTGGATTTTACGGCCAGGCAACTCTAAGGACTTTCGCGCAGATATCCTGGAGTTGCTCCCTTTATGGCATTCCATTGTCTTCGCCCTGTAATCAGGCGGTAAATTTTCGAGTGCATAGTTTATATATGCCTCCGCTCCTCCTCCCCACTCCCCGCCAGAAATATTTGTCTCCAGCTGCCAAAGGCTTTCATAAATGGCTGCTTTAAATTTTCCCCACCATCCCGGGGAGGGGATTCTGAGACTGGCTGGCAAACAAATGACGAACTCATGTTGGAGGCTCATTTGTTTTATGGCTGACGCTTAGGCTGGCAGATGAGGTCCCAGGCCCTGTTGGCCCAGTTATTTGACACGCTTTTTTGCCAGCCTTAACTGAAACGAAGACTGACAGCTGAGAAGTTTCCATTCATTACCTCCGAGTCTCGAGTGGAGCTGAACAGGGGGATTTGCAATAAAGACAAGGGACGCACTAAGAAATTCACATGCACAGTTGAGCCTCTATTAGTCAAAAACCATATGAAATTCCTAAGTGAAATGGTTAAATATTTCAAGGAATTTTTGATATATTTATTGTGAGTGGAATAGGCCAGGAATTTAATTTATTTCTTACAAAGTATGCAACATAACAAAGAATACCATAATATATATTTGTTACAACAATAATCAGTTTGTAATATATTTGAGTGTATTTTTTAATTTATTCAGAGTGAAATTCTGATTTTGGAAATATTTATGTATTAAAAATTTTTATTTTACAAAATAGAATATCTTGATGAATCCATATATAAGTTCGTAAATATTGCAGTATATACATTATATTTCTTACATTTGTATTAGATTCCTCTAAATGTATTTAATTATTCCATAATGTATACCATAATATATCTATGTTACACCAACAAAAATTTTGTAATATATTTGGGAGTATTTTAAAATTTATTTGTAGTAAAATTCTGAATGTAAATATCCCAATAATTGTAATTTTGTATTAAACAATTTTATATAACAAAAAAAGAAAAAATTAAAAAATATTTATAAGTTCGTAAATATTTTGGTATATAGAGTAGCTATTATATTCCCTCAAATTACAGTCCAATTTAGGGAAGCTCTACTGTGGACATATGTATGCAAAATATAATTGCCTACTTTTCGGGGTTTGGGGCTAAAAACAAAAACTCGGAAAAAACGGCATTGCGGCTGCTTTATCAACTTTATTACGCCAACGCCAAAAGTGGCGAAATTAACAACAACAAAGTGTGGGAGCGGGAGGGCCATAAAGCAGCCTTTCTCTCTTTCTCGCTCTCTTAAGACACGACTCAACTGCAGGCCGCGACCGTTTTATGGCCCAAACACATTCACTCACTCACACACACACACAACACAGACACACATTGAAAACAAAACCGGCTGAAAACAGTTTCAATGTCTGACGCATTTGTGTGCCAGCGGTGTTTGCCTTGTTTATCTCGCTTTTGTTTGTCCCTGTTCTACCAGCATCCCAACCCCCCCTTTGCCGGAGCCCCTTTCAGAGTCACCCCCCTCGCAAAAAGTGTCTTACTTTGCTCGGCTTTTTCGCTATTTTTAACGTTTTCGCAACTTCCACGAAGATATTCTGCGCCCGTTTTATTTGTGTGTTTGTGTAAGTGTTGGTGAGTGTATCTGCATTATGTGCATGTGTGAGGTCAGAGGCGTTGAGGGGGGTTGGGTTTTAAATTTTTATGAATTTTATTAGAAAGAAGAATTATTTATTCTTTTATTAGAGTCAAGTAAAAGGAATTCCCATGTTTCCATAGTTTTAAGATGGAGTATACATACTTTCGATATTCCTAATTAACTTCCCCTTTAGAAAATCGGCTCACTTATCCAATTATAATTATAGCAGTCCCCCCCTTAGCCAACTCCTGCCTACGCCCTTTGTGTGTGTGTGAGAGTACCAAGCCACCAAGAAGTGCGTATCCCATTTTGGCCAGCCAACACTTGCTCCTGCGAGCCTGTTCCAAACTTTTCGCTGTGTGTGGGTGTATCGTTCACAAACACATGCCCCCAAAAATAGGGAACAGCTACCAAATCTCTATGGATGTGTGGATGTGAGTGTTGGCCATGTTGCTGGCAACATTCGGTAAGTGTAATTCGGGGCCAAAATGTTGCCGGTGGCATTGAAGTGCAGAGGATTGTTTTGATAGCGAGGCAACTAAGCCCGAGAGAGATTTTACTCATATGCACACATCATCTTGGCAATTTTAAGCGGCTTACCCCGACGATGATGCCGTCGCAGAATTTTCATTACAAAGCTAAAGGTGAATACTCTCCCCCCGCAGATATCGTTGAGTCTCATCCCATCCGCCACACCACTCGAAATTTTCCCCTCATCCACCTCAAATGCGCAGTCGACTTCAAAAGGCTGGCAAATTCTAAAGAGGACGAGTCGAGCAACGACGAGTCTTGGGCAAACACAGATCAAATCTTATCGGGAATCATTTTATGAGCAAAATTAATACGCTTCAAGCCAACTGGAGCGTTGAGAGCGACTCGAGCGCAATTTGTAGACGTTTTGTCGTTGCCCAGGCAACTTGAACGACGGCAACAATATAATGAGCCCGAGCAGGTGGCTGGAGTGGTATCAAAAGATATATACGCAAAGATACTTTTGCACTCAGGGAAATGGCTTTGTTAAAATTAAATTGGTTTTGAATCATCAAGAATAAAATGAATTTATTAAACAATATTTTATTTGATTAACTGGTTTTTAAATCAATACCATATTTTAATAATTATTATTATTAAATTCGTAGATACAAAATGCTACTTTGGCGGTCATTATAACGATTTAAAAGAAATTACATTTTGTTTATCTCATCAAGAAAAAGAAAAATTTATAAAACAATATTTTGATTTTAAAACTGTTTTTTTAAATAAGAACCATATTTTATAGTCTTAATTAGGGATACATTTTAAATAAATGCAAATGTACACATAAATATTTTATTGTGTCTTGGGTAAAGGCAATTTAAATTCTTATATCTGAAAGCAATAGAATTAGAACTAAACTAAATAGTAAAATTTAGCATAAATACCATACTTTATATTTTATATATATTTTTTCCATACGGAATAAATTCAAAATAAATGCAAATTTTCATATTTAATTAAAATGTTTCGAGTATCTATAAATATTTTAATACGTCTCAAGAAAATTCAATTTAAATTCTTCTACCTAAAAGCAATAATCCTGGAAGTAAACCAAATATTCAAGTGTACTTCTTAAATGCTACACAAATTTTTTGAAAGTGTAATAGAAGGCTCATGGGCAACGACATCGTCATGGAAATTCTTCATTAACTCAACTCGGGCGCTGAGAGAAAAGAAGTTTATGTTATTAAGAACATCGAGTCGAGGGCGGAGAATGATGGGAAGCGATGGGGGCGTGGCTGGGCCTCGGTGGTATGGTGGAAAAGTGGAAATGAAAGCAAGCAATAGCAGCAGCAGCTGTTGTTGTAGTAAAATGTGTGTTTTACTTGACAAGAAATAGATAACGGTAAATGAATATGCAGCAATTTGCACGCCCACATAATGAGTAAGGAGAAGGAAGGCTCGAGGGGGGCGGGCGGAGACTGTGGCAACTGGGAGTGGCAGTGGCAGGGATTGTGCCTAGGGGCAGAGACTGAAATAATAACAGCAGCAACATCAGCAGCAGCAGGAGCAGGGGAAAAGCAACAGCCTCAGCCGCTAAACAAAAGTCGATAAACATAAACCAAGCGGAGCAGACGAGCCCCGATAAGTGTGCTACACTTTCCACGGCAAAACGGAAGGAGTGCGCTCAAGAGTGTGTGTGTCTTTGTGTGGGTGTATATGTGTGTATGTGTGTGTGTGCGCAAATTAAAACGATTTTAATTACGGTTGCCAAGACGATGAATGAAAATGTCAACGATGCCGGGGCGACAGCAGGTGGGCGTGACGCGTGGGCGTGGGCGTAGGAGTGAAAGAGAGCGGAAAAATAAGACAGTTCCTAAAAGCCTTTCGCTGTACCGCTTGCTGTGCAGCTGTGTGAGTTATAGCACACGTATAGTACACTGGGGAAAAAAATCAATGGAAAAGGAAATAAGCCCATTAAGGGTATTAGAAGGAAAATGCTTTTGTTCTGCGGTCATGCAGATAATTTATAATATTTTGTGTGTTGTGAAATATTTCAGAAAATTTGAAGCCCATCAAAATTGTTTTTTTTTGTACGTTTATTCACTAATTTCATTTCATTAAATACTGCAATTTGACCATCCAAAAATACATATACATTAAGTCATTGGTTATAAAATGTTTTAAATTATTTTCCAATTATTATCCTACTCCTGCCAAAGCTTAAATCTAAGATTTCCCGAATATTTTTTAGCCAGTTTTCCATGTGTAATGTCTATGTGTGACTAGAATAAAAGAAGCTCAGCTACATTCAAGATTTGTCTGTTGTCTTTAGCTACTTGACAACACCCTAAAGCCAAAGTCACTGCCAAGAGCAACAACAGCAAACTTTAACAAATAAAAGTGTTTATAGGGAAAAAAAGGGGGAAGACATGGAGTAGATGCCAAGGCGGCAACAGCAACAACAACAAAAACAGCAACAGCTTCTAACTTAAACAAACAAGTTCCATTTTTATGAGGCTCTTTTGTCTGTTGGCGCTGTTCCGGTTCCAGTTTTTCCCCTTTTTTTTATACCTTATTAACGCTCGCTCACTCGCTCGTTGAAAATGAAAAGTTTTCGTGGCGGGCGTGAAATTTTTTTTTTTGTTACCAACGACCAACAAAAAATTTTTGTGAATGCTGAAAAGCCACGAAAAAAAATGCGCTGAAACCATGGCTTGCTGATTAACTTGACATGGCTAAGAGCGGCCAGGGGAAAAGCGCCGAGAGATGGTTGGTTGGGCTGGGAAAATTCCCCAGGTGCGGGGAAAAATCGTGGGGTGCGGTGGGGGAAAATTCGCGGTTTGAATGCAGCTGACAGCGGCAGCGGCACCTGTCGCAGCTGCGGAAGTGTCGACTGCGAATGCGACTGCGGCCAGCGAAACCACCGCTTGACATTTCCTTGGCGACGCTTTCAAGGAAAAGCGGCGGAAAAAAGGGGGAACTGTGGGGGGGGGAAGGACCAAAGGGATGCGGACCCCTGCGGTGGCCTTGTGTATCTTATTTTGCGACTGCATTTAAGTGCAGTTTTTACGCGAGATATTTAAGCTTAATCCACCCAAAAGCCAAAGTTGGTCCACGGGTTTATCTTCATTAATTTGCGTTGTACTTTTTAATGCAGCTTAACTCGGGCTTAATCCCAAAATTATGCTGTTGAAAATAATTCGATTTGTAAAAGGGGAAAAAGAAAAACGGAAAAGGCACTTTCTTTAATAAAAAAAAATGCGGCCCAAAAGTAGGCAACAATTTTTTTTAATATTATAAATGTTTTCTAATTGGAATTGGATTTCCAACAATTAGATTTTTACTCTTTTCTGTTAAAGACTGTCAAATGCTTATTAAAACTTATATTATTTGTTTAATATTTTTGCTTAAATTAAAAGGTATTTAATTTTTACAATTTAAGCTTTCTTAACCCATATTTTTTAGGTCATTAAACTCCTCCAAAAACCCTCTACTTTAGGGACTCCAAATACTTTTCTCAAACGCTCTCGCCTGCATTTCAACTCCCCAAAGTATTTAAACTTATTCGAGGAAAACTGAAACACTTCACTCCGAACATGTTGACAGCTTAACAGGATGTCTGCCCCGAGAGCTGCGACGACACCTCGCAAAAAAGTTGAATCCTTGGCCCCCGATCAACGTTTCCGCTGTTAACTTCAAGGAAAAGGCCAGAAAGTGTAACAGCTTTCGAAGGCAAAAGTTTGCGATGCATTTTGATGTGCACTGCCAAAAGGTGGAAGTGTAAAAATTCAGCCGAGAACTTCGTTTGAATAATTATATATACAGTAAAAAAGAGATGAAAGGGCACAGAGGCGGTGAGGCGAAAGGAGAGCCTATGCAATCCTTTGAAGTCAAGGCTAGTGACCTTTTTCAAAACTCTGTTTGTCAAGGCCTCAAATACACACTTTGATCTGCCCCTTAAAAAAATAAATAATACATCAAATCAAGAGCAAATTGACCAACATTCGTAATCGTAAATCGCAAATCCAACAGGATATTCGGAAGAATGCAATTTGTTTTGGCTTTTACCCCACTCACCTTCAGAACAAATTTTTGGCGGCCGTTGTGTGTGCTGTTTTTGTGTTTTTTTTTACTTTTATTGCCACAATAATCCGCCGAGAACACTGGCCAAGTTTTCGCATAAAATTCAATTACGATTGTGAACTCATAAATCCCAACACTTGGTCGCGTTTTACGATTACGCCTTCTGATTTCGGAAAGTGTGTAAAACTTTCGGTTAACGGCTACAGCGACAGCTACGGCTACTTTGTTATCACTGTTATCAGGCCACGACTTTGGCAATAAAATTACCCCGTCGCGTCATTAAAAGTTAAGCGACCTTTCGTGCTAAACTGGCAGATTTGTTTTGGCTTAGTTTTTATGGCTTTTGTCGTCTTTCGGATTTCGGATTTCAGATTACTTTGGGGGGAATCTCGGAGATATTTTTTTGATTTCGGCGCCTTTTTTTTGGGCCAACCTTTGCAGTTGAAAGCGCGCAAGGAACTGTTTATCCTGGCTTCATGTGCTGGCATTTTTGTCCTCGCCACGAAACTTGGTATCCCCACACGAAACTTGGTATCCGCAAACACGAAACTTGGCATCCACCAGAGCGCAGGCGCTGGTGCTTCCAACTGGAATGGGTTCGGGGGCAGCTCCAAGGGGGCAGGGTGGTGGCTTCCAGTGGGCATGCAACTGGTGGTTCAGTTGCCAATCCTCTGTGGGCAGCCATATGTGCCTGGTTCGGTCGGTTGGTTGGTTGTCGTGACAACTTGATTTTCCTTGTAATTTCATCAGCGGAAAATGTGTGTTCTTAAGGTTTCGAATTTAATGAAATTGTATTTTGATTTTGATTTGGAGTTGGATTTCTGGCATTCCAAATGCCAGGGGCAACCTTTGAGGCACCATCCATTAGTTTGAAATCCAACGCTGATCTAATTATGAGAGCGTTTAGTCCTGTAGATACTTTACAGCGCTCAGTGGGGGGGATTTAAATCGAGAGGGTCGGCGAACATCTGAAAAGGATCTGAAAAAAAATAGAGAAAAAAAAAAGGAAAGAACGACATTACGGCAAATCCGCTTACGGACACAAGTTGCTGGTTACCATGAGATACGTATGAGGATAAGGGCAGGAGATGAAGATACATTGTTTATGCAAGCGCATTAAGTTGAGGCTCAGCCCAGAGATCCGACCCCCGAGATACGGGATGCAGATGCAGCCACGTAGATACGGATACAGTAGCCCTACTCGCACCCACAACATGCTGCGGTTTTGTTAGCACCAGATTGACCTGGCCAGCAACCCAAACAAAACCAACTAACCGCATGGCAGAGGGCGTGACGGCATCTTTAAGATGCAGTCCAAACAGCTGCCACTGCCACTGCAACAGTTGAAATCCGAGACTCAAAAGTATCTGTAGAATCCACAAAAATATATATCAAAAAGTCAGCGGAGCGGAGTTGAACTCATTAACGGCATGGGGAGCAAGTCGTTGTCATGTAATTCAATGCCAGCTACCAAATTGGTATCGCGTATCTCATGGATACGCAGTAATACGTGCACACGTATAAAAAGGGCTAATAAAAATGCGAAATCCCGACTAGAGAAAATTGAAACTCACATGGATTTTCCGCGATTTTCCGTCTGCTCTCGCTGACATGCAATCTTCTTTTTATATGCTATCCGTTTTATTGTTTATTTAGAGTATTGTTTAGCAGCAGATATATCACGGGTGTATGTATGTACATACTCGACTATATATATTCCCCGGTTGGCGCTGATTTAATGGCTGTAAATTGAAATGGAATACGCGAAATGGAAAAAATGTTGGGCTAGGTAAGCTGAGTTGATTTGCTAAAAAAAAATTATCTATTGAAAAAAGGTTGATGCAAAGAATTTAAAAGAATAAACTTTGCCAAACGGAATTTGCATACACATTCAGCCACGGTTGTAGGCTGAAAATCTAACCGGCTTACATCATCAAATTTATCTAGCCTTTATATTTTACTGGCAATCCTTTTTCCCTTTATATATATAACAAAAATATGAAACATCTGCTTGGGAATATTTTTGGTGTAAATGTATCTCATTCTTCTATCTTTTGCATAACTGTTTAAGAGCTTTCCCAGCTTCGTTTTGCCATTTTCTGTTTATCTTTCTTGTATCTTTTCCTCGTTTTGCCGGCATTACAAGCGGAAATTTGATTTGTTTCTGATAAATGCCATTTATTTTACTTGTTTAAGTCGAAGGGCTCCTCTTTCCCTCCAACTTTTTTGGGATCCCCAACTTTCCATGAAATTCAATTGGCAAATTGATTCAACTTTTCTCTTCCTTCCCCGGAACCTCGAAAAAAAAAACATGAAGCCTCGCGTTGAGCCACAGATAATTGAATGATTTGAATTTTTATATTGAATTTGGCTTTATACATAGCTGAACACGCCCCCCGCCCCACGCCCATCGCCCACATAAAAGCGGACTTTCATCATATTTGCGAGTTGTGTGAAATATTCTTTCCTTTTTTTTTGGCGGTGTGTGGGATTTTTCTATTAAAATGGAAATTGTAGGCGAATTGGAAAATTGCTTATCAATTGGCGTCGGTGGGCCATATGCTTCAAGGATCAAAAGGAGGCTAAATTGATTTTGCCCTCAGGCCCCCATATAGTATATATATCTTTTTTTTTTGATGGCCCCTCCTCTGCTGTTTATGCTGCAATTAAGCATTAAATTAAGTTTTTCACTTGCTGGCAACTTAATTGAGTTGTATGTGTGTGTGAATCTCATTCCCATGGCATCGCGAGGGGGATGTGAATCCCCTTGGAATTTAATTTAATCCACTGAAGCGTTACGCCGCCAGAAAATGCATAGCGAATTTTTTCCTCGAAACATTGCGATGCCAGCCTTCGCTTAATTGTTTGTGCATGGGAATCGAAGACAACTGCCCGCATGGTGATGTAACCATTTTGTGGATTAAGGGGAGTCCACACAGTACTCTTAATGATCCCTCTCTCAGGGCAGACACCAAGTCTGAGAGAGCTCTATCAAAGGAAACCCACGGCTGGCTAATGGCAAGGTGCTCTTGAGATTCTTTGTTGTCCTCAGAGAACAAAAAACACCAACTATTACTTATTGGTTCGTGGAACGCAACTAGGACGGCATAGAAACCTTCGACCGAGGCACTTCAAGTGCCTCAGTCCTCAGTTCGACCTTTGTTTCGCAATCGAGTTTCGATTCAAAAGCAATACAAACACGCTCTGCGGGTGCCACTTCACCCAAACAATCGGGAACCTAGGAATGGAAATGGAATTGCTTCGGCCAGAGAACCGTTTGAGGAACTGCGTCACCATAAATTGTAATTACCAAGAATTCACGCGACCCAGAGCCTCTCTTTCTTTCTCTTTCTCTAAAAAAAAAGTGTCAGGCAAGGGGCGTAAGCAGCGACACTTCTCCTGCCCCGCCCCCTTTTCTATGACGACTGCCACCCGGGGCCATCCCGCTGGCACCAGGTACGCTCCGTACCGCCCGTCGGTTCATATAACTTCAACGTGACTAGCGGTGGGTGCTGAAAAGTCTTTTCAAAATGTATATTATTTAGTATTTATATAAATAGTAATTATATTAAAATGGGTAAATACTAGTAGAGGCATTAAATCTAAATTTTATATATCAAAACTTTTGTCAATTTTGTCAGATAAAAAATATAATATTTACGATTACGACAATTAAAAAAAATTATTTTAGCATGACTTTCATTATTGCTTGAAATTTTAAATAACCATAATCAAAAAATATATTATTACAATTATTCAAGGATTATAGATTAACTTTATCAAATCTTTATATGATCCCTTAGCTGTCATTCATTTCACGCTGTCATCCCTAATATTCAGATATACATATGTTATGTGTCACATAACCCGAAGACGTTTACAAATGAATTAGGCCAGTCCATCGACGGCTGCTCAGGGCGCAGGCGCACAGCTTGGGGTCGTGGTGCAGAGCCGTAAAGCGAAAACTTCATGCCAGACACACTGACGCAAACCACATGCTGACTTTTTCCAATTTCCCTAAAGGTTCCCCCAACTCCACTCCACTCCACTCCGGTTCACCCAAAAAACTGAAACCTAACTGAAGAGATCGGAGACCCGGCGAAGGCATTCCTAATGCAAAACGTGTGGCTGGGACACTTGCACACGTTCGCATGTGTTTGTCAGCTGTCTGCCTGAGAGTCTTGAGGAAACTCATCTCATCTCATCTGGAATCACCCATTTCCATGCCAAACGAAGAGCTCTGGGAGCCCGCAACAAATGGCTTAAAATTAATAACAAAATACAGAACGCTGACAGTAATTGAAGTGTGACATACTTTTAATGTGATTACGAGTCAAAACTCACTTCGAATGCTGATGAGATTACAAAGTGGAAATGGAATGATGTGTGCCCGTTTCAGTTTCAGAGTCTCAGAGAGAGTGCCTCCAACAGCCAATTAGTTTTCCCTATTCCCGCCAACGATGATGGGTTTACAATGTGGCAAAGAAAACTGGGATACGTTAATCTTGAAGAATACAATTCTGTTAATTAACAAATATTTCAACATTTTTCTACAAATATATTTCACAACACAATTTTTTTAATAAATATAGAGACGATGGAAATTGCTAGAGGAATTTTAAGAGTTTCCATATATTAAGATCACACTTTTAAAAATATATAAAGGGGTCAACCAGAAACACTTAATTTATTAAAATTATTTAAATAACAATTTTCATTGAAGGTTTTATGGAAATTTAATAATTTTCACTAATTCTATCAGTTCTGGAAAATCACTAATTTATGGCCTGAGCTGCTTTAAAATAATTCCAATTAATTATATTGTAAACTCCCTTTTATTTAATCCAAAAAGTAATTTAAATTTCCCCTATTAACATCACCGACCGATGATGGAATTACAATGTGGCAGTGAAAATAAGCAGCTTGATGGGGAATTTACAGCACTCAGAACGGAGTTTCCCTGCCCAAATGCAATCCCACAAATGACTGCCACATCGTAAAGTCCACACAAACTAAATCTCACCTTTTGCCATTTAGACCTGGAGGGAGATTCAGTTAGCTGGAGAGGCCATATCAATAATTCGGAACTTGCGGCGAACATAAAAGTCAAGAACTTAATTTCCAGCTGCTGTCGTTTTAAAAAACAATATTCGGTTTTATGAGTTTTCCCCATGGCAGGAGGTGCCAGGGACAACTTTTCGATATCCGTGGCTATATCCGGTCGCCCTCACACTCATACACACACACACACACACACACAAACACAGATGGCATATAAGGCTGCCACTTTGTTGGCTTTGGGTAAAGTCGCAGCTTAAAACAAATAAAATGCGAATGAAAATGAAAATGAAAATGTATTTTATGCATGTTGATGCTGTCGCCGTCACCGTCACCGTCGTGGAGTGGAGTGCATTGTTTTTGCAGATACACACCCACACAGTGGCACACAGTTTCACCTGTACACACACACACACACAAACAAACAGCCACACAGATCCCCTTCAGACACGAGGATTCCGAGGGGCACGCACACGTGATGTTTGCCTGCCAGCAACTGCAACTGCAACAAAATGCGACTTGCCACTGCTCTAAACTGCTTAGCTCTTAAGGAAATAGATCCCAAAACAGTGTCCTCAAAGCGCTTAAACACAAAGCGATTTGGATTGATTCAAAGAACAGGGTAAAGGGATTAGTTTTGGGCTAAAACAAACATAAGCAGAGGCAGTATTTAGTAAATATATTTTGGTAGAGTCTGTGAAAATATTTATTTTTCCATTTCCGGTATCTTGAAAGTTTTTCGAAAACTAACTAAAAATTTGCATCTTATTTTGGTTAAATTATAATTTTTATTTGGATTATTATTTAAGGGAGTTTCTGGTTTTAAGCAAAATTGTATTCAATATTAGGTATCTTGGAAGTTTTTCAAAAACTACAAAAAAAATGTTAAATTTTTAATTAATTTTAATTTTTATTTGGTTAAGGAGAGATAATTTATTCTACAAAAAATTTAAGAGAGTAACAGAATTTAATTAAAATTTTAAACAACTTTTAAACAAATTTTCTAAAGATATATTTGGTTTTTGCAGCTGATAAGGAATTTAAAATAAATTATATAAATTTGAATAAATTTAAATAAATATCAATTAAATTATTTAAATAATGTTTAATACAAAAACGATTAATTTAAAGTCTATAGTTTCAGTTTGAAATGCAATCGTCTAATTTTCTCATGGTAAATAGTAGATAAAGTTCATTTTATTATTTCCCCAATTTATGTCAAGCTATCTAACCCAGTGTTACCATCTCGTATCTGAAGCTTATCAGGCATCCGTAAGATCTATTTGCGGTTTTCTTGGGTTTGGTTTAGGTTTGGGTTTGGTTTCGTTTCGTTTGGGTTCTGTTCTGTTTGGTTTCGTGTGCCTGGCCTTGTTTATTTATTTGCATTGAGTACCGGAGACGTAGAACAGTTTCCTCGAGCGGCAGCATTGCAGCGTTTACATTTACCCAACTTGGGCAAATAAAGTCGTTAAGCGGAAGCTGTAGATGGAGCAGATCGGAGGAGATGGAGAGATGTGGCTACAGAAGCGGCAACCAAGTAGCAACTTGCATTATCTCGATGGCCATGGATGCGAAGGCGATGTTGTCTCTCCTCCTCGTGCTCATCTCCAGGCGCTCTTTCAGTTAATGCTGCCAATTCAGGGAGCAGCGTACAACTGACATGATAAACAAGCTAAACAAGCCAAATGCTGTCCTGGCCACTACTACAACGTCTACAGCACTGAGAAAAATACCCTATAGACGTACCAATTAGTAAGGGTTTTTGCAGAGTTTTCTAAAATTGTAACATTTTGGATTCCAAAACTAAATTTTTTAGAGTAGTTATATTCATAAATATTTTTTAATGATTTGTTTGAATTTTTACCAGGCAACAACGATTTTTTAAAGAATTTAATTTTTATTCTTTAAACAATTTTTAAAAAATGTTCCATTAATTAAATCTATTTAATCCAATTTATCAAAAATTCGTCTATAATTAAACTTCCTCTAATGACATTTCAAATAAGAAAATCGAAATGTATTTAATTAGATATTTTTATAATGTAAATTCTGTACAAAAATACAATCTATATTAATAATAATATTTTTAACAATATCCGAATCAATCTATCCTAATAATAATATTTTAAATAATTTACGAATCAATCCCAATAATTGGCCATTAAAAAAAACTAAGTGTAATCGATATTGTTGTATTTTTCTATGTGTGGTGGAAATGCTGCTCCTTCCCCTCCATTTTCGCTTGACAGCTCTTTTTTCCTGTCTGTCGCTGTTTTGCACATTTATCCTGTCCCTGGTAGTGACACCTCCTTTTGTGCCCCCGTGTTTTGTCTGCATGTCACTCTTCATTCGGAACCCCCCCGCCTGTCCCAATCCCCGATCCCCACCCCAATCTCCAAGCTCTAATGTTCCCTCTCTATGAAATTCAAAGCAACTGCTTGCATGTTCCCCCACACTCACACACCATTTGCTTGAAACGTGGAAATTGATTTTCTATTTTGTTGCTGGCGAGTTTTCCTTTCAGTTTGCCTGCCTTTTTTCCATTTTCCCTCAACCCACCGATTGTCAGTGTCAGCTACACGTGATTGAGTCTTATCTTTAGTTTTGTCACTTCACTGCTGGCAGCTACTTTAAATGTCAGCACTCGATGGCAATCGGGGAATCCCCCAACTCCCAACCCCGAACCAGGAGGAGCTCCCTACGCCCCCATCCGAATCCATTTACCAACACGTGCTGTTTGGCGAATTTTCCGTTTCGGGTTGGGAAAAAAAATCAAATAAAAGGGGCAGGGACGGTGTCACTCCCTACTGCACACTCACAAAAGGGGGTTTGAGAGGGCGCGTGTGTGCTGTTGCATTTCGAGGGGGTTCAGGGGTGTGGTTAGGTGGTCCCCCTCCTGATAAGTACAACACATGTTGGCACTTTGCTTTCGGGATTTGCTTTTCAGCTTGTTTTAACCATTCCGATAATTTTAGAAAGGAAAGGAAGTGTCGGCGACACTTTTCAGGTATACGAATTAATGTGATGATAATGATATGGAATATTGAGCGGATGCAGGAAATAATAAAGTAAGATTTATAGATAAAAATAGTAAATAATAATGGGATATAAATAAAATAAATTTACTAATCAATTTTCTTGACTTACTATTTCATATTTATATAACATTTCAATTTATTAAATTCAAAAGAAAAATGGCTACCAAAATGTTTTCAATTTTTTAAACAAAATATTTTCCCAATAATTTAATAGTTTCCAACACAAGAATTTAACAAAGGCAATTTATAATTTATGATACCCTCCATTTAATGAATAAAAATAAATTTTTTTGATTCATGTTTTCTTCACCTTAATATAAGTTGTAAACATTCAAATTTTATGGCCGAAAGTTTATACTTTTCCGAATAACTTTGGGAAATATTTTGTTGTATTTAAAATTACCTAACATTGCAAGTACAAAACCATTATCCCCCACCTTCACTGATTGAATCCCCCTCTGACCGAAAAAAAAAAATCACTTTCAAACAATTTGCACAAAAATATTTGCTTACACATCAACAGGAAGTGATTTTTCTTCTTCCGCCGTTTGCCGGAACCTCGAAATTTTCTTCTTGCTTTTTTTTTCGCCACCACAAAGTTTGTTTAAGCCTATAAAACGATGGTGATGTCCTGCCAGGTTGCAAAGGACCTACCCATTGGAAAATATACATTGGGTAGAAGAAGTTTTTTTGGCCCCCTAACGCAATTTTTATGCCGCGTCCGTCGTTTTTGTCGCTTTGGGAGCCATTAACGAGGCCCCACTGCCCCGCGGCCCTCTCTCTCAAGCACATTATGCTTTAAATTTATGCGATTAATAAATTTCCATAATTTTCGGATACAACGGACGAATGTCCTGTCTGTCAGCGTTTTCTCCTCCACTTCCTTATTATTATTTTTTGATTTTTTTTCTGCCTTGGTTAATGGCAGCTGAGATTGTCCCAGATGAAAATTAAAGATTTCCCTCGCCCAAAATGTAGAGCATTTCCATCCGGGGTCCTTTGGGCTTGGGGGTTTTCTTTTGGTATTAAAATAAATTTGAGCGCTTAGTTTTGGTGGCTGAGCAAATGAATAAAAATTAGTTTGCAGACCATAAAAAATTAGACCGGCTTAAGGGGAGTTTACTGTGTTTACAGGGGCTGAGAGAAGCACTCACTGATATTTATGACAGCTTACGCAGAATGCATAAATCCTGGTAATTGTGTGCGATTTTTAATGCTAGTTAAATCGACTGAAAATGACAGTTTAATGATTGACATGCGTCGCTCTTGCCACTGAACCCCGTTCGGGGACATCCTTTTTTTTTTGTCCTTGGTTTGCTTTCGGGAAACGTTTCAAATGAATGTCAAGCGACCCAAGGACTCAATGTCTGTCCGCCCGAGTGACGAATACACTCGTTAAAGGGCAGGACGCCGGAATGAGTCCGGCGATTCCACAATTTGTGGAGCGAAACGAAAGGTTGAAAGGGGAGTTAGTAGTTGGACAGTCAACCAACGCCCCTCCCCCCCCAGCCACGCCCACTTGTCAGTTGTCAGTGGCACAAACATCGTCATCGTCATCGCTTCACCATTCCATCCAACATCATCGTCATCAACATCAATGTCAATGTTTATGACAGGCGCTGAGGATTAGCGGGTTACCCATTCGGAACCGTTTTAACCCTCCGTGCGCATACTTTTGGGGGAGGGTGTCGGGTGCGGAGCTATGCAAAATGCTCAGCATGCCTCAGATATATGTGCACTCGAAGAAAATTACCATACAATATGGTTCAGTGAGCAGCAGGAGGGGATCTCTTAAATTCAATTTATGAGTGATGGTTAGAGATGGGGGGAGATACATATACTTAGGGGGGGAAAATATGTAAAATTAGTTGGATATTTAATTTTAACCATAGTATTGGTTAACTTTATACTCGAATATTCATTGAAAGCTTTTAATTAGTAATTAATGTGATTTATTTCGGTTAGAAATAAAGCATGTTAAAAATGATGGAACAATTTTATTATTAATATTAAATTTCTAATACCTATTTTCATATAATAAATTCCACACACATTAAATAGTTTAAAATGGATCTTTAATTTCATTATGTAATTCAATATTTTTTTAATGTATCTAAGAGTTTGCTGCTCTTAAAAATATCATTCCTTTAAAACCTAATAAAATGTTTTACGAACTGATTAATAATGTTCCTAAAAGCGATTCTTAAACCCTTAAAAGATACTTTAATCTTCTTCACCAAAAAGATTCCCTTTCTACCCTGCACATGTTAATATATCTAAAAAAATTCTCGATGATTTATAGAACACATATTTTATATATATTTTCTGTAAGTGGATCTACAAGGTTCGTCTTTCACTATCTCCATTTCCAGTTCCCTCGGCTTGTCAATCAGCGCCCCTTGTTGAGAATGACGAAAAGTGCATAATGTGTGGGGGTCATGGCAGTGGAAGGAGAAAAAAGGGGGTTGGGGATGCAGAATCTGG
>JAJJHY010008789.1:10005124-10026516 GCA_021224005.1 Drosophila setifemur
ATGTGCTCAAGCCTGCGGAATAAATCATGCGTGCTGACCGAACGACCTCCCACTACTGAAATTCAGAATTCCGACGACACAGACCACACTTGAAGCTGCATTAAGCGAGGAAGTAACGAGAGAGTTCAGTACCCCTCAACCTGCCCTCGATTCAGCCCGATCTTATTGTTGATAAATGCAGCATTTCATTCGGGCTGCTCAATTGTGGTCTGTATGCCACAAAAAATAAAATAAACCTCACTTGAGACAAATTGTGAATTGCGTTTGAGATGGAATCTACTTGAAGTGCGCTTAGCACAAATTTGTTTTGTTATGGAAAATGTTTTATTAGCAGCCGCCGAGAGGGAAATGTACCATACATTGATGGAGAACATTGTATCTTGTATCTTGGGGAGGTTTCTTGTTGCATGGAAACTGTCGCGTAGGCGTTTGATTCCAATGCCCAGATGAAGATTAATTGCGTTCGGCACAAAAAGAGGCCAACGCGGAGGTCACTTCAACTCTCTATCTCTCTCTATTTATCCCACCCCGATTTCCACTATATTGCTATACTTATAGGAGCTATCTGTTAACTGGGGCGGAATTAGCTATCAACATTTTAGAGAGACATGCACATGGTTACCTTTAACGGCAGCGATGACATAATCTCATCTCGATAGACTAACCGTGAGATAACAATCGCAAAGGTATCATTACAAGGCCCAACAGCAGATTTGCAGTCATGCCAACAGCGCAATATTATAGGGAAATACTACTATATACTATATAAATTCCATTTTCGAGGGTTGCAAACTCAGCCAAGTGAAAAACAAGCGGCGAACACGTGGACAGGACACACGCCAATCCTGGAGAGGGGAGTTCTACTCTCGGCCAGCAGTCAACAGAAATTATAATAACAGTAATTACCAGCAAACCAACAGACCATCATCGGGGTCCCTCAACAGGAGTAGTTGAGTACTTGGCCAGGGAAAACTTACGTGTTTCCTACAATCAAATTTATAACTCAAGTGCAGGACAACACTCCCCCAAACACTCAAGCAACAGGAAGTGGCGCACCACGGCAGTACACTCAGGGAAAATGTTATAAGAAATATATGAATATATGAAAATAATTAAACTAAATATTTATTTAGTTGTTTAAAATGTGTCAGTAATATTTGGACATTTTTTTGTGGAGTAGTTTATTATTAATAAAACATTATTATTAATGTATCGTCAAATGGCTTTTTGAAATTAAAATATAAATTTATGGGTACAATAAAATAGGTTATATACATTTTAAAGTGGTAAACTAAAATCGAATTAAAAAAGTTTATGTCCCCTAATTACAGAAATGGGTACAAAAATAATATAAAAATACTGAACAACATCAAAGTGTATTAAACAAATTAACGTGCATTTAAAGTACAGAATGATTTGGATTTTATTTCTTAGAAATATACAAAATAAAATCGATGAGTATAAATATAATTACCTTTATTTAATTTTTCTCCATCCGAAAAGCATTAAAACAAATTACTTTCCAAGTGTAGGTATAAAACCACCCCAAAAGGAAGGATTCAGATCGAACTAGGAAAAGAAATCGGAGTCCGTGAAAAAGTTAGTTGCATGTTTCGCTTGTTGCAGTCGCAGTTGATAAATGAGGCCACGTGCCTTATCATCCGGGAATATAACAAGCAGCGGACGCAAGACATGTAAAAATACAGCGGCGGAGGAGCGATGATCACGTACCCCCCAGTTCCCAAGTCCAAGTCCATGCCCAACCCAACCCCAACCCCCGATCCCTGATTATGCAGCCGAGCAAAATAGATGCGAGTCGAACACGAAAACCAATTTGTAAACGACAAATGCAGACAGGCGGCTGGAAAGGAGGGGGATTCGGGGGAGGAAAGTCACGGCTTTGGCCACTAATGTGGCATGCAAACACACAAATGCATTCAAAATAGCGCCAATAATAATAAACTCGAATCGAAAGTGCAAACACAAAACTTTCGGTAGATACAACGGAACAAAGATTGCAAAATAACCCTCAACTTAATGTTCACTGAGGGAAAAAACGAAAATAACATAAAATAAATGTACATTTTTGTACCTGCACATTCTTATAATAATTTTAATAAATGATAATAAAATATCAAACATCATGGAAATATTGAAATTACTAAAAAATCAATAAATTCAAGGGGACAATAAATTAAATGATAAAATCAAATAGAAATGATCATTACTTAAATATAAATATTTGTTGAATTTATAGTATATTTTCCATATAATTTTGTACCTGTAAAATATTTTATATTATTACTTTTAATAATCGAAAAAGTTCGAAATTAAATTTTTAATTTGAAACAAAAGTTGAATTTTATAGAAAATAGTTAAAAATAAATTAAAATATATTCAATATATTAAAAAGACATCATTCTAATATATTCAATATATTTAAAAAACATCATTCAAGAAGTATTTTTTTTTCCACCAATGAAGTCCTTCGAGCATCCTCTCTAAGCCCGTGGAATCTCCAGGGACATTGGTTACTGTACATCGCTTTTACTTTTCCCACTCCCAGGACATTCTATCCTGTCTATCCACACACTCCTTTCCCAGCTGTAAGCTTACCTTTTATCGGGTTTCCATCAATTTACGGTTTGCTTTTCATACTTTTTTCCATACTCTACCAATCAGACAAAGCGCGTGTCCTGAGAACATTTTGAATTAATTTAATGCCCTGTGCCTGCTGCCAGATGATGATGATGGCGATGGCGATGGCCCAGAGACCGACCATGTCGCGTCAACATCATAATTCAAAAACTTCATTCGAAAACATGACGTTTTCATTTCGGCACGCGTCTCTTCCGAATTCAAAAAAAAAAAGAAACCTCCTTTTATTCATTTTTATTTTCGAAGGCCAGAGGGTTGAAAAAGTTTTGGAAAAGTGGGGAAACGGTGTGAAACTCGCCAGCGGCGCTTGCATAATCATAATTTCATTTCGCCTTTAAGTGCTGAGAAATTGTGTTTATGTTTAGTTTAATTTGCAGTTCTCAGCTGAGACGAGGGTGAACCTCAAATGTTACCCTACATGCAAAAAAAAGAAATACAACCAACACTTGGAAATAATTCAGTAAATATTTTTTCAATCAAATTGCATTTCAGCATATTGGATTACATTTTTGTAAATACGTTAAAAGGATTTTCTATTTTCCAGGACTATCCTAAAGTATAGGTACTAAAACATAGAATCAAGGATTAATATATTTTTTTGAAATATTCATACATACATAATTAATTTTATACATTTTTTGAGTGCGATAATAGAAACAAGATTTACATTTATTCACGTACTAAAACATAAAATCATAGACCCAAATACAATTTTTGAAATATTGATTTCCTTAAATTTTATTTGATTAAATTTCAACAATTTTTTAAAAGGACAAAATAAAACAAAAATTGCGTTTCTTCGGTACTAAAACATACAATTCTAGACCAAAATATATTTTTTAAATATTTATTTCCTTTTTCAACTTTATCCATTTTTTGAGTGTGACAAATGCACCAAGAAGTCCGGCTAAGAGACCTTGGCTTTTAGTGTTATTTGGCTTGGTCGGTTGTCAACCATGAAATTGCCGTCCAAAAGCCTTCATATAGGGTTGAAGTTGACAAGTTTGGTGGTTTCTAATAGACCTGATTGATGAGTCAGCCGGGTGGCATATGTTCTGCCCTAAAGTTTGTGGCCAAGTTAAGCCAGAGAGCAGCTGCTAAAAGCCATTCAGGTCCCCAGGGGCTCTAAGCTTTAAACTTAAAAAAACAAAATACAAAAAGTTGAAACTCTAATGCCACATAAGCTGCCATTAAGGCATAGCTGTCAGATACACTCCCTCAGAGCTCTGCCAGATCTCCTTTTCCGCCAGGATGCCCGCCATTAAAAATGAATAAAAATCAATTTAATAATTTAAGCTAAAGACTGTTTCAATTAACGGCAATGACAAGAGACCACAGCCTAAGCCGCTGCAGGACATCAGAGGCGGCAGGACACCATTTCATCCTGAGAGAACCAGAGGGTGTGGTCAGCCAGCAGATGAGGCAATGGAGCGGAAATCGAAACCAATAAATTTCACAAGGCTGGGAAATTTATGAAAAATCGTAATTGAAGCGGGGAAAATATATACTTTGGGCGAGGATAACGTTTTTTTGCTCCTTTAGATCCTTAGTCTTGCAGGTATCGATTTACCTGGTCCAAGGAGAGGAGGCGTTGGCTGCTAATAGCATTCCTAATTGGTGGGCAGGCGGCTACTTTTCCTGGTACAATAATGCGGCATCCCTATTGAAGTCGGCTAAAAAGGACACACACGATCAGAGTTCTCAATAAAATGTGGTAACACTCATTAAAAGTATCTTTAAGATAATGAGAATTTAATGTGGTCAACTACAACTACAACAATTCATTATTTTATGTATTTATTACAAAGTAATTTTTATTGGAATGATTCTTATTGAAGTCTGCTAAAATGTGAAAACTGCAATGAAAAAGAATTTAAATTGGTCAACAATATAATTAATACTTTATTGAAATTCTAATGAAATACTTTCTTGATTAAGGATTTCATCCACCAATAAATAATATTCTATATTTATTACATTATTAAAAAAAGTATTAAAAGGATACGTCAGCAGAATATAACCCAAAATTGATTTATGAAAAACTTTGATACATATTGGTAACATAAATTTAACTTTTCGTCTCAAAAAACTTTGGATTTGTATTTTTAGAAACCATTTGCCATAAATCAAAATACATATGCGTTAAAAATAAAGGAACAACATTTACGATTCCCTTTCTGAATTCTTCGATATGCCTCCAATTCAAATAAATTTGCCTACGCAATTCAAATTGAAGCTGTCAATTTTTTAAACACCCAAATCTTGATATAATGCCACCAGGCCACAACCAAAACCAGGAAAAACTTTTATCGAAAAACCAAAAAAAAAAACCTTGTGAAAGAAAGAGGAAAATCAGCAAATAATAAGCGAAGTGTCGCGCTTGATTTATGTGATTTGTTTGGTCCTTTCAGGGAAGAGAGAGAGAGAGAGTAGGCGAGTAGGTGCCAGGACTCGTGTGGTTGTGTAAATGTGCCTTTAATGGCGCTTTGTCATCATCAACATTTGTCCTTATGCCGAGTGCGTAGCCGGCAGCGAACAGGATATGATTTATGTCCTCCCACATATGGGTAGTTTGCTGTGTGAATTTTCGGTTCCTTTTTCCAGGAAAAATCACAGAGGAAAGCCACAGCTAACTTGGCTTTTTTGCGGTATCCGAACTTTTTCTCGGCTTTTGGCCTAATGACAATTTTTCTTCCACGGACTTCATCATAGCCCAAAAGTCCGGCCTCCTAATCATAATTTATATGCGATTTTTGCTTACGTTTTGTATTATTTGGGTGATTTGTGATTTATGCGATTGCCAACTCACTATTCTCACTGATTCGATTTTAATGTGGTCATTAATGATGATGGGGAACTTTCTATTCCTGATTCCATTTCGAATGGACTTTGATTTGGACCCTTGAGTATTGAGAATTGAGTGATTGATTTCATGGCATGATTTCTTCAATTGCAGTCGCAGAATGCATCTTTCTCGGTTGTCTCTGGCAAAAAGGGCCGTAAATCATATTTCTCTTGACATTTCAACTGGGTAGCAATTGAAAGTATCTCCACTGCACTGCACTGCACTATTTACATAAGCCAATTTGATTACGCTCCGTTGACAATTGAATGGCAATAGCCAATCAATCACAACTATTCCCGACTTGGCCCAGAAACAATGTGCGCATAAATCAGGCACTGGCCACCACAATGCAGTTGGAATAGTTTTCGCAATTGAAATGCAATCTGCGGATGCGGCAGCTCCCGTCCGGGTCAATAAAGTAATTGAGACCAGGCGCCAGGGAGGCGGAGATGGATGCGAGTTGGGTTGGAGGAGGGCTAAAGGATAAACAAACAAAAACCAGGAGATGTCAAAGTGCCCGGAAAGGGGGTTGCAAATGGATGCGGGCTCTGCATTTATGCAAATGATCTGGATCAGGATTCCATCCGATACAGTTACCCGTTCGAAATTAAGCTGGTGATGGCCGAGCAATAGATACTTTTTCTGAATATACAAAAAAAATAAAATAGTTAGCAATTTAAACCGGGAATATGGATATTTTATCTTAGTATTAAAAATCTTAGAAATTAGAAAAGAAATTTACAAAAGGTACAACATTAAGAAAGACAGCCTCAATTAATTAAATTGGAAACAAAACAAAGCTTAAGAACAGAGATATTAAAACATATTATTCATAAAAAAATATGAAATAAAACTCAGGCATTTTAAAATGGCATTTTATTTAATAGGATATTTTATTCTGATATTAAAACTCATTGGAATTAAAATGAAAAAAATAATTTGATACCATATTTTAAAATATTGCTTTCATTAACAAAACTAGAAAGGAAGGCTAGCTTCGGTACCCGAAGCTTAGAATACCCTTGCAGACCAGTTGCCTTTAAACTGTTCCATCGATTGTATGGCAGCTTTAGGATATAGTGATCCGATCTTTGGTTTTTAAATTTCTAAAAAGGCTTTAATGTCTATGAAAACTGTTTTTCTCAAGAATGAATTAATTGTCTTAAGAAATACCAGAGTTATGCTCAATGACCCATTTTCTCCTATCGTTCCTATGGCAGCTATAGGATATAGTGGTCCGATTTTAATGAAACTTACAGTATATGTCAAAAATAGATATTAAATAGAGTTTACCAAAAAATAAATAAATTATCTTGAAAAATGACGAAATTATGGCACTTTTTCCCAATCGTTCCTATGGCAGCTATGTGATATAGTGTTCCGATTCCGGCCGTTCCGACTTATATACTACCTGCAACAGATTGAAGGGTTGGTGCAAAGTTTCAGCTCGATAGCTTTAAAACTGAGGGACTAGTTTACATAGCAACCGACAGACGGACAGACAGACGGACAGACAGACGGACAGACGGACAGACGGACATGGCTAGATCGACTCGGCTGGTGGTGCTGATCAAGAATATATATACTTTATAGGGTCGGAAATGTCTCCTTCACTGCGTTGCAAACTTCTGGTCAAAATTATAATACCCTCTGCAAGGGTATAATGAGTAAAAATATTCAAAGCCTCGCAGAAAAACAGAAATTAAGGCATAATAATAATAATTATCAGAATAAATGTAAAATAACAACAAGGACAACAAAGTTTACTCTTAAGATTATATATTGTAACAAATATTAAAATAACATTTTGCCAAAGAATCTTTAATTTCATTTCACCATAACGTCACCTAAAAATTTTCGACTCAACATTTTTCAGTCCGCTAAATTCTCTATTTTAATTTTTGAAAATTTATTATATTTTTATTCCAATATAGTTAAATGAATATCGTGTGCTCACGCTACCATCTCTGCCTCATTTTGGCCTCGCTGCCTTTGGCTGACTGAATGACAGCGGAGTAAACAAAATATTTACTCAGGCAGCAACCGAAACCAGCTCGCATTTAAAAGACATCAACGGCGGGAAAAAAAGGGTTAAAACGATGCATTTGAATTACCAAAACAAACACGAAATACGAAAATACTTTCGGGCCCCGATCAGGGGCGTTCGACTAAAGGGGTTAATTGGTCCGTTTGCTGTATCGCGTATCTGAAAGATACACGGCCTGACTGACTGGCTGACAGTCTCACTCTGCTTATGACAGCTGTCTAAAAGTTTTCTCGTGTATCTCCCAGCCGAGAAAAATATGATTGGTGGGCGCGGTTCATTAAACAAGAGTTTTCGTATTTTCTTTTAATTTACTCCATTACTTGGCCATTGTGTTGGCAAAAAGGACGACGACGACTGCCTGCTGACAGCACCATTTAAATTGGCCATTGTGCCAAAGGATATGGTCGATATATACTCGATATTCCAATGCTCGAGGTAATATACACACAGGTAGCTGAAACCGAGAACAATCGAGCAGCTGCCCCAAGGAAAGAACTGACTTTTGTGACTCTGATTCTGTGTGTGTGTGTGTTGGATGTTGCATGTTGCGGTTGATAGACGGCGACGTGATGCACAAAGGGAAAACTCATTATTTCCCGTTTTGTTTTCCATTGCAACGTCATTAACTGCCTGCTGCTCCTGCTCCTGCGGCACCATAAATTCCCTCGCAGAGCTGTGCCAAAAATTTCATTTACCCTTGGCTCGGTGTCTATGTCTAGGTCTAGGCCTAGTCCTAGGTCCTTCAGAGCGACAATGGGCCCAGGACTCACCCATCATCCTGACAGCGGCGCTCTCAAACTGTCCAGACAGTCAGGCACTTCTTTTTGTTTACTACGGTTTTTTCCCTTTTTTTTGGCAAGGCATTGTTCCAGTTTTTGGCATTGTTTCCGATTTTTTTCACTCGCCGGGTAGCCTTGAAAAATGTTAAGAAAAAAAAAAAAGAACTGGTAGACTCGAGGAGTTGCAAGGACATCCTCATTGCTTTCTACTTGAAAATCGCATTAAGCGGATTTCGTTTCGCGCATCTTACACTCACGAGATTTTTCCTT
Organism: Drosophila setifemur; assembly: GCA_021224005.1. Taxonomy (NCBI): domain Eukaryota; kingdom Metazoa; phylum Arthropoda; class Insecta; order Diptera; family Drosophilidae; genus Drosophila; species Drosophila setifemur. The sequence continues at coordinate 10,013,724 of JAJJHY010008789.1, forward strand.
TATTTTTTTGTTGTTGTTATTGGATATATATTTCTTGTGACATTTTGCCGGGGGATTAGGTCATAGGTGAGTCTGATGGGATAACAAGAGGCGTATGTGGGATGCGCTGCTGAAATTTCACACAAAGGACCTTAAGAACTTTCCTTTTTTCTTTCTATCTCTTTTGATTACGCAAAACTCGGGAAAAAGTTTTCCCAACAAATCAGCATCGTTTAGCTAAACTAAGTCCAAGTTCTTTTAATTTTACTAAAAGGTCCGTCCACTTCATAACCATATGCCGGAAGGTCCTCGAAGATAACTCAATTTCCAATGATTACCCTCATGAGTCACATCAAACAGGATAAAAGTAACTAAACCCCCAACCCAAGCACTGCATCCACTTTGTTTGCTTGTGTTTTTTTCCATTTCGGAAATACATTTTTATGTCTAAATTTCATTAATTCCAAACAAATACGCCAAGGACAGCAGGAGGCGCCCATATCGAGAATTACAAGTCGCACTTCCTGGAGGAAAGGAGGAACGGGATTTCGGGTCTGGGAACAAATATCAAATTACATCCTCTCGCCCATATTCAAATGCAGACTGAGAGGTCTTCCAGCTGCTGCTCCGAGAGCGAGCAGGGCCATTAATTTCCAGGGGAAAGACGACGGCTAAGTAAAGGATAACAAGCCTAACGACTGCACATGTCTTCATCTTGATTATGGCACATCCTGGCGGCAGACGCACACGTACCAGGACCTCTCCGACCTCACTCCATTCCTCTCTCTTCTCGTAAATGCACCTTTAAGGGTCGCGCCCAAATGTCGCGACGGGAGCAGCATCTGGGGAAGGGGGATCTCCTGCCATCGGAGAGTCTGGATTCTCGGATTCGGGGCATATTTTTTATGGTTAAGCTGCAAGTGTGACATTCTCACTTGGCCATGACACCTACTGGCACTCGTATCCTTTTCGCCATTGAGAAATTGTCACACATTTGTTCTACGCTGGAAATGTGTGAGTCTTGGGTCTCTCCAATTTCACATGATTTGTGTTCCCCTCTTTTGTAGTTCATTAATCTTCGGTGGGTTTTCCCCAACAGATGAAATTTTCCACGCTGGTAGCCCATAAGATGGGAGCATTTGGAATTGGGTCACTAAGGCAGTCGTTAGTTGGTAGTTGGTAGTTGGAGGTCATTAGGCATCAGCAAATATGACTCTTCGTTTGTCCCCAGGGGAAACTAGAACTATTGAAGAGTCTGAACACATAAATAAACCTTTTGTTCAAGAAATATAATACTAGTTAAAACTGAGAAAAATATATCTGGAAATTTTTTAAGTATAAAAACCAAAAATATATTAAGAAACAGTAAAACGAATACATTTTATTAATTATGGTAAAGAATAGATACAAAATCATTCTTATTTGGGAAAACTCATAAAATTTTTTTTTTTTCATAACTTAAATACTATTTAAAACGGAGAAAAATATTTTTGAAATTTATAAAAATTGCTAAAAGCAAACAAAACATTTTAAAACAATATAACGAGTTCATTGCAATTAATTTTATTAAATAGGGTAAAGAATAATGTATCTATTATGCCTTCTGAAAACTGATACTTATTTGGGATCAACTCAATTAATTTATTCCGAGAACTTCTATAACCCCTATAATTGCTTTGACATTCGAATACATAATTTATAGCCTCACACAAAATGTATTTAAATAAGTAAACCTTAAATAAATAGTATTGTAAAAATAATATACAAGTCAAGATAGAGATATTATTTTTGTACATTTTTTAAAACCCTTAAGAGCAAACAAAATATTAAAAAACGGAAAATGTTCTTCATTATAATAAATTTCATTAATTATGATAAAAGAATATAAACATTATGCATTCTTAAAAAACTTGTTTAGGATAAACTCAATTAATTTATTCCGTTGAACTTCTATCACCCCTATAGTTGCTTTGACATTCGAATAAATGATTTATAACCTTTATGCGCTATCATCCAATTTCCGATCTGTTTGTCTTAGCTATCGTTCCGGAATAATCGCAACAAAAAATCGGCAAACCCTCTAAGCAATCCGCCGGCAGCTGTTCGCACTCTTCGGATACTATCTCCTACCGTATCTCTTGACAACTCAAAACAATGGAAAACGGCACCTTCGGCAGCCCAAAACGCTGGATCTTTCTATCAGGGCTCGGAGATTTTCCGATCGCGATAACACTTCACTATTTCCGGTACGGAAAAACGAGGAAAAGGGCCTGCTAAACAAAGAGGCCCGGCAACCGCAAAACGCCACATTGGGATTTTCCCTGGCTACGCTTCGAGTTTTCCAGTTAACCATTTTTAATGGGCATACAAAAAAAAAAAAAAGAAAAGCGAACCACTCGATGCGATGCGGAGTCCTCGGAATGCACATAATAAAAAATATATAATAAAAAGAAACCCTCGTACGCCAATTACGATTTATTTGTCTGTTCTGAAGTATGGAGGTAAATAAAACCCCTAACCCCCGGACGATCCCAACCACAATCGAATGCATTAAATTCAACGATCTGCGGTCGTGTTCCACCTTATCGAGCACTTTTCCGTAGTTCGTTTTTTGTGTGTGGTTGCTGTGCATAAATTTGTTCGTTCTGCTTCGGGAAAATCCGGGTCACACTTTGCTATCACAAAGTCTCGCATTTTGTCACGTTTTTAATGGTCCAAGGGTTCGAGTTTTCCTCTCTGGTTCCAGCACTTTTCCACCGATTAAATGTATCATGCATCCGAAATGCGCACTTGGACTTGGAACTTGGATCTTGGCCTGGGACTGGGTATGGAAACGTGCATTGCGCCGGCTCTCTCTCTTCTATTTTTTAGTAATTGCCGTACAGGAAATTAGTTATTCAAGTTGGGTTGTGCCTAATTTATGCATCGCCATAATGGTTTGTGCTGCTGGAAAATCGTTTTTATTGTTCGTATGCAAGGCGAAACGGAAAGTTCTCGTTAATGTGGGCGTTATCGGAATCATTACGGGGAAGGAAAAAAAACAACATAAAGAAAACAAATTCAAACAAATTCAAGCAAATACAAATAAGCTGGGGGGGAAAACTCCACATATTTGATATGTAACGCAACGAAACGTGTGAGAAATTCCCAAAGGCAGCGGGCTTTTCGTTTTTAATCAGAAGAAATATGGATGGGCGGGGCTTCGGGTCTCAGATACATTTCTGGCCAAGTAAAAGATACTTTGGCTGACATTTGATAAATGACTGATTGATCGGCAAGCGCCAACTAAGGGGGCAGATACTAAAACCATGTCAAATAAAATTATCGGCGGGACAAGTTAATGTGCTATAAAATATGAATAACGAATAACGAAAGCAGCCCGCTTCTACGCAGCTAAATCAAATCAGAAATTAACAACAAAAATTATTCAAAATGCTATGTTGTCTCCCCCACCAAAGAAAAACACAAAAAAAAAAACAATAATGAAAACCCAAAATGATTTATGACAATGGGGCGGGCGAAAAGAAACTGGGGGAAAACCTAAATAAAACGAGAACATTGGGAAAACACCCAAAACCAAAAAAACCCAAAGCGCAGCAATTAAAAAATCAGTTGAACTTGCCGGCAGTCGTAAACCAAAACTGAAGAGTTGGGATCCCAAAAATTTCCAAATGGAAATCCATTGCCCCAAAGGCTTTTTGGACATGAGCAGAAAACAATTAAACTAAGATTTAATGGTTTTCACACACAATTCTAGAGGCTTGTACAAAATAAAGGATTACCCCCGAAGTCCGAAAAACCAAAAACACTTGAATTCCAGACCACCCCTAACAAATCATTTATAAACATAATTGTTCTAGTCACTTGAGAATCGGTTTTTGGAGATAAAGGAAAACTGTGGAGTCTCCGAAAAGACACACAAAAACACCGCAGGCTAGAAATTTTTGTTAGTTTTCAATGGGAAAGCCCCCAGTGATCAGGTTTTGGATAATGATTTCGATTTCAAACTCGAACTCAAACTACATTTTTAACACTTGCTGGCGACCGCCTGTCGGGCAGTGGGAAATAAAATTGATATTCGAAGGGCTGTCGTTGTCAATAAATATACAATTATTTCCCAAACGCGATGCGACTATAAATTAAATCAGAAAACGACACAAGACCCGAGAACGAGAACGGAAAACCCAACGACCTGAACAACAATAATAAACAGAAGAAAATTCTTGTAGGCCATTTATTGCTCTCAATGATGAAGCCATTACATTTCGTTGAGGGGGTGTAATTTCTGCAGTCAATGCGTAAGTGCAAATGGCCATTAAAAACAATTTAAGGGGAGGATCACCATCCAGCGTTTAGGAATATATTGCAAATTACTGCAAATAATTGACAAACATTAAGTGCTGGAAAATTGTTTTGTTTTCGGGGGACTCGGAGTTGTGGAAAGGCAACAGCTGGCGAAATTTACACAACATTCATTCGGAAAAATCAAATGCTCTTGAAAGAGTCGAAGAAATTGATGTTATTGTGATGACAAATCAACCTCAGAGATGGGAAAGCTTTCTATCTAATGAATGTGCAATTCAGAAGAGCAGTTTCCCAGCTGCGATGTCAGGGGGTTGCACTTGATTTATGTATTTCACTCCTTGAGAAAGTACTCCCGAAAGTGCTTTCTCATCGATGCCACACACACACAATGGGATACTTTATTAAATGCTGCAACCGAAATTCAATTTTCGCAACTGTTGCCAAAATATTTCAGCTCAACTAAGTGGTGGTTGGAAAATTTGAACATTTGTTAAAGCGACTTATTAATGTTATAATCTAATTATAAATAGCCTTAGCTCTGATTTCGAGCCATAAAAAAAAGGAGGGTGCGCAATATGCGGGTAATATTTTTAGTTATTTTTTCTATATCCAAAGCGGGGTAGAATATTACCAAAAAATGGATTAATTGTAAGCTAAAGGGATTCTATTTGTTCTACTCCGATGATTTATTAAGGTATCCCAACAGGTATTAACTGCAGCTGTTCTCAAATGTCACCAAAACTAAATTTGTTTTTTTATTCTATGTTTACTCTCCATGAAAGGAAAACAGTTTCAATTAACCCAACACCAAAAACCTGTTTAGGACTCTAAACCGCATAACTCTTGGCTGCCATTGATAGAAGTTTCCTTCTTCATCCTTCCGACGCGCTAATTAAGTAAACAAAAGTGGAAAAGCCAAACCGGAGCAGCTCAATTAATAATAAAATGCGAAAATACGAAAATGGGGAAAATGGGAGCCAACCAAGCGCCCAAGCCAAACGCCAAGCCAAGCTCGTAAACAAGCCACAAAAAAAAAACTTGAACTCATAATTTCCGGAGGTGCTAATAAGTTGCAAAATTATTTTCAATGAAAATGGCTGCGGGAAATCTGCAAGGAGGGAGCCGCAAAAGTTGCCGGGGCAGCAGCCGCAGCGTACAAAAAAAAATTGACTTCAATTAAAGTGCCATAGTTGCCTGTATAAACAGCACACGGAAAAATGAAAAGCGCAAAACGAGAGTCGAAAGGATAATGATAATTACGCCAGGATACGACGAGGAGCTGGAGCTGGTTGTTGGAGGGGAAAATTGGGGGGGCTTTCCGACTGCTGAATGAGACTGCAAAGTTTTTGTGTTTATTTTATGCTCGTGCAAAAAAAAAATAATAAAACGAGACCAGCAAAAAACGATGAAAGTTTCAATGTAGTGCGGCTGATAAAAAAAAATTAAACCGAGAAGAAGGAGAAGAGGGGGCTGGAGAAAATGGAAAGCTGAAGGAAAAAGGCAGCCCAGTGGGTGGTGATGAAACAGCTACATACGATTACGAGGACATTAAACAAATAAGCAAAAGGCAGTGTGTGTAAAACCATCGAAAAGAGCACACAGGAGCCAAAGGACGCAGCCGAAAGTAGAACGCGCATCAATGAGATACACACACAAGGACTCATTCAGGACACACTATTATGATCATCATAATAGCTTTCGCACTGCTTTAAATGAATATATTTAAAACAAATGTAGATGAAGGAACTTTTACAACTTTAACTTTAATCGTTGTCTATTACTTTACTCTTCTTTATCTTTTATTTATCATGTTTTTGAGATTGAGAACTAAATGAAATTAGGTGAATGAAATACAAACTTCATATTTGGTGGAACTTTAAATTTAAAATCAAGACAAATTATAACAGATTTAATTCCAAGAACTTTAATTTGTATAATTAAATTCTCAAAAATAATAAGTACATTTTTGTAAATATTAAATTCAGCTTTTTTATAAATAATGCTATAAATTGGAATTGGTAAAAGAAGTACAAATTTAATATTACCTTATCAGGAGCCAATTTAAATATTTTATTACAAGATATTCAAGAACTTCATTTTAAATACTTTAATTCCTAAATGCATCTACCATAAGTAAACTATTTTAATAAGTTATTTTAAATATTAAATATATAAAAAAAAACTATATATTAACCTATTTTCCCTATAAAAGGTTGCTGTATTTGGTGAATGGAATGCACATTTAATATATATAGTGATTTTTAATTACCTCTTTTGCAGCCAATTATAATAAAGGATCGGTAATTATTTCTAGATTTTTTGTATCTACCATAGGTGAAACTATTATAGGAAATTATTTTAATGATTAATGATTAAATATAAATAAAATTTCTATAAAATTATGCTTGCTATTAATGTGAAACCATCTGTACAAACGTCCTTCGTCAATGGAGGAATAAAAAGTCAAAACTCGACTGGGCGGCTGTTCTTCAGTTGCTGCTGTCGTTTCCACTGTTTCTGATTTTGATTCGGATTCAGATTCAGATTCAGCATCTGCATCAGCATCCGTTCCTTCTCCTTTGCTGTCCGAACGGAATGACTCGCCAGCGGGCCTAGTCACCCCCTTCCCCTTTCCTCCTTCCCCTTACCCCACAACCCCCACAGCACCACCCCCTTTTTAGCACCCCAGGAAACCGCCACCCACCGGGGATTCAACTTGTTGAGGAGCAACAGACTCACTCACTCACTCGCCCGCCCGCCCGCTCACTCACTCACTCACTACTCAGTCACCCACTCACCCTCTCCCCCTCTCACTCACTCACTCACTACGCTGGATGGATGACTGACTTACCCCCAGGTTCATCGTCAGTCAGTCAGTCACTCAAACTCGCATTTCATTTCATTCACTTTGGCCGCTGCCCAAAACAGCAATCGCTTCTGTTCGCCTCCTTCCTTTTTTTGTTTCAGTGTAGTTTCCGTTGGTTGTAGTAAATTTTTCTCATTTCGCTTTTTTGTTGGAGTGGTTTTTAATACCCTCGCAAGAGGGTATTCTAATTGCGGTCGGAAGTCGTCGGAACTACTCATAATTAATTATTTATATGATAATAGCGGGACTTTAAAATCGGTCAAATTTAAGCATTATCTGTACAATACAGTATTAAATAATATATAAAATTATTACGAATTTATATAATATTTAAAAAAAAAAACTTAAGTAACTTAACTTTTCCATAGAATTACCATAAATCTTGCCTTGCGATCGCTTATAACACTTCTATCGGTAATTCTTAAATTCAATTAAAACCGATATGCTATCTCCGCCACATAACTTCCAGGGTATTTCGTCTTCTATTTGTGTTGCTGTTTTGAGAGTTCCACTGTACATTTGTCTAGATGTGTGTTTGTGTGTGTGTTTGTGTGTGTGTGAGTGGGCTTTGAGCACAGCAAATGAAGAAAAACCAACTGAGAGAGGAGGCATAGAACTAGCGGTAAATGCATGAACACAACGCCGGCTGCCTGTCATGAAATTTGTATCTCAACGGTACTCTCCCTCTGCGGCTCACTCTGTGTTGTCTCTCTCCCCTCCGCCCTCAACCACTCGCTCGCTCGCTCGCTCGCTCTCGCTCTTTGACTCACCTCTCACCCCCGCTTCCTATGCTACTTCTGCTTCCTCTTCTTCGCTCTCCGTCTCGTGCTCATTTTCCGTTGTATTTTTTTTTTGTCGATGCACTCCTCGGTCCGTGGATTTCGTTTCATTTCCATTCCTTCATTCCCTCTGCGCACTTCGAACCGATCGCTCGCATCGCTCCCGGTACTCTCGCACTCGCAACTCGAATCCGATTCCGAATCCGATTCCGAATCCGAGCACTCGAACACGAATTCGAAACCGATTCGAATCGATTTCCATTTACGCGCTAAGTTATTGAAAAACCATTGAAGGGCATCAGAACCCATAAAGTTCTTGAAATTACGACTCTGGTATAGTGTTTTCAAAGTGTAAACAAATCGAACGAAGAATTCGAATATTCAAATAACATTGACTGACGAAAATGGGTCGCCTTTTCCAATACAATCGCTTCGGGGCCACGGATAACTTTGCTAAGAACATCACCAAAAAGGATACTCAGCACAAGAACAAGATGGTAAGTTCACAAAAGATACAACTACTATATAGCATAGTAAGGATACCTTTAGAAGACCTTTATGAGGTGCAGGATCTTACATATGAAATAAGGATCTCTTAGTGGTATTTCATAACTAGTTGTGGGTATATTTGTCTTATATATTTAATATTCTATCTGAGAACAGTTTGTAATATAATTATTCTATGATCTTAAAAAGAATTCAATGTTTTTAAAGAACTCAGTTTCATTTGTGAAGCAAAAGATACATTTTAGTTGGGAAACAAATAACTGGAAAATGGATATTTATGAATATTGGAAAATGTGAAATATTTATAAAAACCTCTAGCTATGTACATTCTTTAATTTATATATTAAAATACATTTTGGCAGCAGCTACGCCACAATAAAACCCGCTTCATGCATTAATGCATTTGATGAGTCAAACCGTTCTGAGATCCATGGAATTTATCTAACAGTCTATCCACATTTCACACTCCCCACACACAAACACACAAATTTCCATGCACAGCCCACGCACTCTTAGCACTATCTACAGTGAACTCCCCACCACATTGACCAGCTGGGGGGGATGGGGAGATAGAGGGGAGCATCCCAAAATTCAAAACACGAACGACAACAATTAAAATGATTTAGTGTCACAGATACCAGAACAACAAAAACAACACCAACAACAACAACAACCACACAAAGGCTGCAAAACCAAAAACAACGAAACGCAGCATAATAAACTCAACTGTCGGCGTAAATCAGTGGGACACTAAATCACATAGGGCCAAATAAATATGATTTGCATAAAAACTAAATCAAAGTATATATTATGCTGGGTTCAGGGGGAGGAGGAGGGGGGGGGGACCTAAGCCGAGCATTAAGCCAAACAGCCGAAATCAGAAATCTGAAATCAAATAAATCAAATTGTAAATGCACTGCGATAAGTAGAGCAAACAAGCGAAGCCCGATTTCCAAAAATTGAAATCAAAACATATGTTGGGCACCCATAAAGATAATGATTGATTTGACTAAATGCATTTCAATATGGGAGTATAAACAAGGCGCATATGTTATTTGTTTTCGATTGGCGATAAGCCCTAACTAGGCTTTATCGTCTAGCCGAGATGCCGGAAAGCCGATATATATATATGGTCTTCAATAGCTTAATTAAGGCCGGTTGAGCTACCTGAATGCAAAGTCAACTTTTCCTTTTGAGAGATACCTGAGGTAGCTGCACAGCTACTTTGCTTCACTAATCTTCTTATTTGAGATGCTGCGAGATACACAACAACAACAACAAGAACAACAACATCTGAGGCAGCATTTATCAAAATATTTGTTTAGAACTGAACCGAGAAAAGTTTGTAATTTCAAACTGAATGACAGTTTTGCGTTTTGCCTTCTTTCATGCCGACCTCTGCATTTTCCTCCTCTCATTTTTCACTGGAATTGACACCCATCCCTCACCCTCTCGGGGTCTGTTTCTGTTTTGATCTATGGAAATATATGTCTCCTCGACTTGCATTCAATTTTTCTTCTGTTTGGGTTTTTGGCTCCCAAAAGGATTGCCCTTTGAAATCGGAAGTGTGGGTGTGGCCTACGCAGGGGAGTTGTCTTACCAAGAATATTTCGAGAGGGCCCTTCAACCTGAAATCTGCAAGAATGGGTTTATGGATATTTCTAGGGTCTCCTAGAATTCCTCCTGTTATAAATCGCTCGACACCTCCCCACGCAGACCGAAATCCGCATCCGTTATCAAAATCTATCACCCGACATCGTAATGTTTACACACAGAGTTCTGAGTGTGCTGACAAACGATTTCAATTAGCGGACGCAGATAAAAGGCATCGCGCGCGGGTCAAAGATACAAAACGGAATCGTCACGATTCCGTTGAGCATGCGAAGTGAATCCACAAGATACACGGACAGGGACAGGGACAGGGACCAGAACTAATAAAATTGTCACACAACTGTTTGACGGGGTCCGTCTGAAGTGACCATATGCTGTCTGGTTTGTGAGGAAAATATATATAAAATAGGGAAGGGGAAGGGAAAGGAGGGAACTGCAACCATATTGCTAGATTAAAATCGGAGACAATTAAACAGCGAAGATATACTGGAATTTTACCTCGGTTTCAGTAAAGTGAACTTCGCTTGGGAATATGGTTCAGAGCCATATCTTTCACTCATTTAATATTTAAATTTCGGAATCAGTAACTTTTATCGGTTTTTTTTAAGACCCTTGGGAATGGATAGTAGAGTTTATAAAAAAAGTTTCAAATATTTTTTTAGTACCATGTGATTTCAATAAATATAATAAAAAGGCACATTATATAATTTAACAAGAGTTGAAAAATAAAATATGATACTGCCAGAATTAAAATCCCAATTTAATAATTTAGGATGATTGCAGTTAATAAAAATATTTTAAATCAAATATGCACTTAAAAATGTATTTAATAAATATTACTTCCCTATAAATCCCAGATACTATGTTCTACATTTAGTTTATCCCAGAAAACACTATAGAATACTTAGAGTATTGGCTTCCTCTCCACTCAGCACATAGATGCATTGAACTTCTACTATAAAATCGGGCAGAAAATATATATGTTCCCCTGCCTCCACATGGCCATGCTCTGATGCCTTCGACGCCCTGCCTAAGTGGATTTTCCCGACTGCGCAGAGCCATGATGCCTTGATGGGCCTCATAATTCTCGATGAGATGCAGCTAAAATTAAATCCAACTGCTGGCGACGATTAGCAGCAATGAGCTGAGGCATTTAAATCCTATGGCATTTTAATGCACTTTTCCATAAGAGCTCCAGGAGCTCCTTCTCTAGATCCTCCTCTAGATCCACCTCCTCCCCTGTTCAAGGCCAGTGATTAATGTTTACAAAACACACGGTTCGTGCTCAACACATGTATTCTTGATTTTTGGGATTCAGGGCGCCCCTCAAAGTGGAAGTGGGGATAGTTCTAAGGATAGAAAATTAATTGCACCGCTTTTAAGTGCATTTAATTAGAAATTTCAATGCAGACGCCTAGTTGACTAAACCCGATGATTTATTTGAGGGAAAAGGCTGCTTTTGAGGGAAATCTGCAGACTGCACAATTGATGGGCATAATTAAATAGCTGGCGACTGCAACTGTGCCTTGGATTTCATTGCATTGCATTGCATTGCATGCATTGTTGTAATTTATGCTCCATATTTTGCCCAACTACCGAATCACCACGGCCCCGTCGCTTTGAGTAAACAACAATTTCACTTATTTTCATGCCGTCTGCCGCCTCGGCCATCATCTGTCTGCATTGTTATTTTTACGCTCGACTCAATATAAATTTTGCGCCCCTCTTCGGTTTCGGTCGCCACATGCCACATGCCCCCATGCCCCGGCCGAATGTAATGCAAATATAGTATGTATGCAAAAAAGCTTTCAACGGTATCCAACCCAACTCCCCATATATCTCGGTTTTTTTTTTTTGTACCCTATACCATCTACAACCCCAACCCACAAATAGTTTTCGGTTTTGTCTGGCCGGAGAACGTAGCCAACATCATCGTTATCATCAGCACGTTGTCCGTGTCGAGATATTTGAGTTGGAGTTGGAGTTGGAGTTGGAGTTGAGGCTTCATATGGCTTCCCGCCAAGGATTTGTGTGCATTAGACGACGAGGAGGCGACCAGCTAGACATGGAAAACTATTTGCATGACCAGTTACTAGACGTTGAAAAAGTTGTCAGAGAGTCTCTAATTAAATTGTTGAGTAACCCTCAAAGTGATAAATGCCGAAAGTTCATTGCCTGCTTTCAGCGTCATAACAAAAGATACAAAAGAAAACCAGAAAAAGCTGAATATCATCTCTTCAATAGGAAACAAAGAAGAAAACCCATAAAATGCAATTAAAATTTCAACAATTTTCATTTGCATTTAATAAACCCATCAAAATGCGTTTTTAAACGCACATAAAATAAAAGGAACAACTCAATTCGTTTCACATTTCAATAATTTTTTATGTGACCCAATTTTTTACACCTATAAAACGCCACCAAAAAACAACAACAACAACAACAAATGCCATAAAAAAGCCAATGCCACACGCCACATGTGTCTAAACAAAGGATTTTCCAGCCAAAAGGCAAAGCTAATTGCAATAAAAATTTTTGGGAAACAAACGAAAAAGCTGAAACCATAAACATTTTTCCTGGCATATAAAACTAAATTAGTGGGAAAATCATTTTACGAGTCGTAGTCGTCGTCCCCCCCTGAAAAACGAACTCGTTTAACTAAATAACACAAAAATTTCAAATGCCCCAATGAAAAGCGGAATTTTGTCAGAGGTGGAGTGTGGAGGGGGTAGTGGGGAAGAAGGGG
>JAJJHY010008789.1:10026534-10050022 GCA_021224005.1 Drosophila setifemur
TGTTTTAAAAAATGTCATAAACTACTCGCAAGTCCATGTATCTCTGACATTTTGAAAGCCCCGACACGTGTGTCCGTGCTGGGATCACTTTCGAGCAGTTCTCTTTTGGTGTGGCATAAAACTGTCAAATTAGCTGGAACCAAAAAGCTATAAGATATGTCCACAAAAGATATACAAAAAATGCTCCGACTAAATGGACCAAATGATATATGACCAAAATGTCTAAAGGAATTTTAAACAAAATTTCATTGATATATTGTATATATATATAGAGGGTGGATCGAAAGGAGTAGTTTGTTTTGGCAGCACAGCTGCTTTGGCAATTGCCCAATTTGTGAGTAGATTATTAGCTGGTTAGAGTTATTGCGGTTGCAATTTAAAAGCCACCGATCTGGGAAAGTTGTGGGTTGTTATAGGGTGGATTTTGTTCTGTTTTTCAAGGCTCTCTTCAGCAGCTGCTTGATTTTCCCGGGACTCAAAAATTGTGGCATATGTGGGACCTCAAGTGGCGCACAAAAGGAAACATTTCAATAAATTCATCGACTCACTCCGGCCACTTCAACTAATTTCTCTACTCCCCGCCCCCGCTCTGCTATAAATGCACAATAAATGAAAATTTAACAACTGTTTTTATAAGACCAAAGAAGGAAGGTCTTGGCACTGAACCTTTTTGTCTGTCTGTCTGTCTGTCTGTCAGCTGTCGATTCGGTTACCTGCGTTTCTTATTGTAACACATTTTGATTACGAAAATATGCTAACACCTCGCAGGCCAAAACAAAAAGAGAGATACGTAAAGATATGGAAAGTCGTCGGCCCGGGGCGCTGTTTTTCGTCATCAATTAGAGCTCAACCTTTCCTCGGGGCAGGATCGGGGAATGGAACCCCAACCTATCAGACCTATCATTATTGCATTAGCACGCACAGAGCATTCCGGCCAGAATAGAAAAAAAAGGGCCAACGCCAACACCTTTTGATCACTACTGTATGCTGGATTTTCATTTTATTTTTCGGGTTTTCTTCGACCTCCATTATCATTGAAATTACTGTTTCTGTGTGTGTTGGCCCATTGCATAAATTAAAACTCATGTAGCTGGGCCAAGAATCGTAGCCATTAAACGCTTGTTGGCCCATTGTGTGTTTGATTTAAGCCGATAAAAGGTACACTTTGAGGCATTTTCACGCCGAAAAACTTTTCAACAGATTTATGCGCTGCGTGGCCACATCAAAGAAAAACTTTGTTCTCCTTGGCCACGGCTCGTTGGCTTCGAATTAATGGTCAAGAGATGTGTAGCAACAATCTCCGCCTCCTCCTCCTCCTCCTCCTCTAGCACATAAATGTGTAAACAAGATTTTCAATTGGAAATGCAAATCAATGGGCTGCAACGGAAGTTCAGCGTCTGCACTTCCTTTGTTTGTCCGATCCCCTCAACCTCTAATTTATCGAATGTATTGAATTATGGCTACCCCATCCACACTGTCCGTGGAAATCAATTTTATAATCCCAACTCGCACAGCTCTACCTGGATCTGGGAGAGTTTCCCGGAGTCCTTTTCCACCGAATTCGAGTGCAAATGTGAATGCTCATTATTTTGCCATTTTCGAGTACGAGTTGTGTGCGTGCTGAAGTCCGGATTTCTAAGGTGGGAATTCGCATCTATCGGATACATAAGAGTGTTTCCGATTGCCGGATAAAACTCTTGAGTAGCTGATGGAACTATGTACTCCAAAAGATTTTTAGCAGTTAAACAAATCTTAGGGAATGTATTTTTAGTATTTAAAAGCTTTCATTTTAAAGCAATTTGGTTTACTTAATTGTGAGTATAAATGACTTAAAATAATCCCCTTAAAATCAAGCATTATCTTGGTTTGAATAATCTGTATAAAACGTTGTATAAAAGGTTTCTCGATTTATCAACCTGACTTGAAAGCCATTGATACTGTTAAATAATTCCAAAGATAAATCCCCATTAACCTCTCAAACAAAACACAAAGCCAAAGGGTTAAATGTAACCATTCAAAAATATTTAAATATTTTTAAAGCGACATTTAAAGCGGGGAAAAGGTGTGAAACCAAAAAGTAAAAATAAAAAATTAAAAAAGAGAAAGAGAAAAGGGAAAAATCAACTAACAACCCTCGACAAAGGCTGGGGCTGCATATGAATATTTTATAAGCGAAATGAAAGGCAAATAAGAGCAGTGAGCACAAAAAAAACAAGGAACAAGGCAAATTGTACAACAATGAACAAGTAGAGCAAGCGCATTACAAGGATATCACAAGGATATCACGGCGGCAGCGACAGCAGCAGTGACCCAAAAGCATTAGCCAAAGGAGTCGTGTTTTGAGCAGGAAAATGGGATTGGGATTGGGATTGGCCTGGCCTCACAAAAGCAGAACAAAGCCAGGATAATGGAATAACTAGATGTGTGTGTGTGTGTGTATCTGTGTGACTGTGTTGCATAAGAGCCCTCTTCTAGTGAAATGGCCAACGCAGAATGAGAGCTAAGATTTATAGGGACACCTTTCCCGACACTCTCTCTACAAATTTCCGCTGACCAAAACTAACAATTAACAATTTTCAACCTTGTTTGTTGCAGCTACGCAATGCCATCAAATGTCCTGCGTACTCGGACATCTATGGCCAGTACAATGATGGATCGACCCTCGAGAAGTGCCAACAATGGAGCAGCAAGCTGCAGTTCCCCAGCTCCCGGGTTGAACTGATCTCGGAGAAACAGGAGCCCAACCAGAGTCGCACGCTCAAGGTCTACGACAGCATGAAGAACTTTCTGCAACGCAAACTGTTTGCGCAACCCTCGCAGAAGGAGCAACAGATCTTGAACGAGGAGGCCACCAGCGATTATGATGAGGTGTGTATTTTGGGGTCTTGTAAAAAAGAAAGAATGAAATAAATTATATTAAAATATTCAGTTGCCCTAATTTACCGAATTTTTTCTTCATTTATAATTTATGTAAATAATAATTTTGATGAGTTCTTCAAATTAATTGTGAAATATGCTTTGTCATAAGTGGAACCCTTTCTCTTGAATCAAATATCTAATGGGTTTTCTTTTTATTTCCTTTCAGCAGGACCTTCTCGACTCCTCGTACCATGCCGACGCGGAGGAAGAGGAGGAGGAACGCGATGCGGATTGCAGCTGCAGCTCCAGTTCCGGCAGCACCACCAACAGCAGTCCAACCACTCCCAAGAGATCGCCTCAGAAGTCGTTGCTCTCTCTCAACTGCTGGCAGAGTAGCCAGCCAAGCAGTGACTCCAATCCGGAGGAGGAGGATGAGGAGGATGACTCCGATGCTGGAATCTCCGACTGCTGTCAACTCATTACGGAGAACTCCAGTTTGATTAACTCGAGCAGGCGTCGCAGGGTTAACCAATTGCCCACTCGCTACAGGAGCAGCCATCAAAACTCCGATGACGATGATGATGAGGAGCCGGAGCTGCTGGAGTGTCCTTGGTACCAGCCAAGGATCACGGCCAAGGCGGCCCAGGAGCACCTGCGACAGGCCACACCCGGCAGCTTTCTCCTCCGACGCAGCACTCCCCGGCACTTTGAGCTGCTCCTGCGCCTGGAAAGGAGTAACAAGGTGAAGACCTACCCAGTGCAGTCCACCCGGAATCAGATGTACCGCCTGAAGGGAGCCAAAAAGCAGTTCACCAGCCTGAAAGCCCTGATTACCCATCACTCTGTGATGGCAGAGCAACTGCCTCTCATCTTGGACATGCCGCGGGAGCGACATGTGGTGAAGCCTCCTTCAGTGCGCTATGCCGATGATTTTGAGCCACTGGAGTCCCTGCAACTGTTGGGCATCCTGAAATCTCTCCAAGCCCGGAGCATCGAGATATAGAAGATAGTATTTAAGAGGGGATCCGATTGGGTGGGGGGACAAACTAATATCGAACTGCAGAGGGAACGATAGGTGAAAAGTAAATTAGGGATTTGTTTTTTCTTACATAAGTGTAAATGTGATATAGTTTATGGATATTGCATTAGTTATTAATTGTGTTTAGGCTACCAACTAATTGAAATATATGTGTATGTCCTTAGCGGATAAGTTTTCCATTGTGAAAGTGAACTATGAATAAAAATCGAACAATGCCATTTAAGCAACCCTCGACGTATTTAATGTGTCCTGTCCCCCGTTGGAAAGCAATCAATACGCTCCTCCCTCGGAAATAATTCAAATAATAAAATCCTGCTGGAGGGTTGGTTGGTTGGTTGGTTGGTTGGCCAGAGGGAAGGCTTCACTTACATGTGATTAGCGATTCGAGTGACTCTCATTAATTTTTCAAGTGCCGCTCGTGGGGCACTCGACAAAATGCGACCGTCAACATGTTGCCTGCAACATTTTCTGGTGCCATAAATAATTACAACGCTTACAGGTTTTTAGAGGGACATCGGTTCTACATATTAAAGGGAATCCATTGAATGGCAATCTGAATTACTCATGACACTTTTGGGATGCATTTTTTATAAGCCACTATAAAACTAAAGCGAATTTTTTAGAAATTCAATATTTATATTGGAAGTATTCAATTAAATGGTACATAATAATATTTTCTCTTTTTTCCTACATAGAAATGTCTATTTTACGGATATTTTACTCATAACACTTTTGGGGTTCCATTTTTGATGAGCCCCTATAAAACTAAAGCGAATTTTTTAGATATTCTATATATTTATTGGATATGTTCAATTGAGTGTTGCATATAAAAATGCTTTTCTTTTTTTTCTACATAGAAATGTCTATTTACAGATCCTCTACATAGTGGAAGTGTTATTTACACATACTTTACTCTACCTTCAACTTCAAGCGCATAAAAGTAAACTAAATGATTTAAAGATACAATGAAATTAAATTGACCCCCAAGCAGGCTACAAAATATTTTAAAGTTCTTAAATGCAATAGGGCAATTAAAAACTTAATATTAAACACTATTTATTCCCGAAATGATAATGAACAAATTAGCTTTAACATACTCAAATGGAAAGTGCACACATGCAAACTTTTAGACAAAAACGAAACGCAAACACCACAAAATAATAGTGGTTTTTATATATAATAAAAAAACATTACCCCCGGGCAACGAATTTATTGCTAAATTATTTGCACTATGCAAAAAAACGGCTTTTATGCCACCGATGATTGATATTCGCCATTATTTACTTAAGCCGAATAAAACGCAATAATTTACGGGAGCAAACAATTGGCAGGCAAGTGAGTAAAATCTATAAATATATAAACTACAATTATTCGCATTGACAACAGTTGCCCGGTGAATATCATATATGTATATATATATGTATAATGGATAAACCCAAGGGCCGTAGAACAAAAGGCCATTAACAATAACGAGGCCGAGAGCGACAAAAAACCATTGGCAAACAAATTACAAATAAATGAATGTGCTGACAGCATTAATAACGTTACATCATTAATAAGCGAATCGAAATGAATACAATAACTGCAAATGGTAAATGTAATAATTATGACAATAAATTAAGTGATCCCGGGGTTCGAGGTTTGGTTTCCCATTTAGCTATTTATTTATTTATTATTTATTTTAACTGTTTTTCCGATTTAAATCGAAGCCCAATCATTAATTGCCTGCCAATCAGGGGAAAATATATCAATGAAATTGTCTTCGAAATCACTAGAGCAAACCATAATGTAAATGCCTTTGACAAACGAAATGCTGGCCAGGATTTAAGATTCGGATTGGCAGTACAAATACAATGATTCACATCAAATTAAGGTCTCCGATGGACACAATTCGTTTGTGAATGAATTCGAGATATGTCCAGGACTCCTCCCACACACACACTTCTTGTTCCTGGCTTGGGTCCTCGTTTCGGTTCTCCAGTCTTTGGACGTAATGAAATTCAAATTCAAATTGGAATTCAAAAGGGAGTTGGAAGTGGTGTGTACTCCATATATGTGAAAATAAACATTCAGCATTCTCGCTAATGAAGTGCTTTCATCTGCAATGTATGCAACAATCTTTTTTTTTCTTTTGCCCTTTCACTTGAAATGTTTGTATAATTTTTGCACCAGTTTGTTTAGCTTTTCACTGCTGACAGTTGAAAAGCCATTCGAACCTACAGAGAGTGTTGCCCCGTGTATATATTTTCATTTTCATTTTCATTGGTGTATGCCTCACTAATTACGGAAATGGTTGCGATAATTTCAAAGTAAGCACCCAAAATGTTCCCAACGGGGGAAAAAGTAAACATCAACAAATGGTCAGGAGGTAAGTAAATGAATTAGATGGGGTATTGATGTGTTTGCTTAATAAAATTAAAATTTTTGTTGATTTTTCAAAACATAAACAAGAAAATAGAGTTTGCATTGTGGATTTCATCTAAGTTAATTAGATGTAAATTAATAATGTGTTGATTTAATAAGATTGAAAAGTTTTCACTTATTTTAGCTAAGCTATTTACATTAAAACGAAATGACAGAAATGTTTTTATTATAAATTTGACACATTTTATAAGGGTTTGTTAAGGGATTTTAATTAATTTTTTATTCAATTTTGTTTTGTATATTATTTCTTTATTTATTTAATATTTCCATTAATATTTCTTCAGCTTTTTATATTTCAAAATACTAATTTTGTTAGGTATCAAATTCCAAATAATATTGATGAGTGCCTGTCAATCTTGTCATTGGCAAACAATTTATAATTTGTTTACCCATCGAAACATGTAAGTGGCGATTTCTTTGATCCCCTTAATTTGATTACACATCCTCTTTGGTCCTCATTAGGCTGGCATTCAATTTCACTATTTGAGGATTCAGCGTAATCTGCTCGCTTCCCACCTTATTTAACCCCATCGCCGCAGCTAATTACAAAAACAGCTCTTCTATTTGAATACCCCCACACGCAAATGCTGTTGGGAAAATCAATAATTGAGGACGAGTGCATCCATGAATGGTCAATCATTCACCAGCATCAGAATCAGCAGAGGGCAGAGATTCGGACTGGCTTTCATTCGCATTTCCAAAGGAGCTGAAAACGGGAGCAACAGGAAAATCAGTTGTGGACCCCGCTGGACCCCGATGGCGATGAATGGCATTTGCAATGATGTTGCCTGGATTATCTTCT
This sequence comes from Drosophila setifemur, assembly GCA_021224005.1. Taxonomy (NCBI): domain Eukaryota; kingdom Metazoa; phylum Arthropoda; class Insecta; order Diptera; family Drosophilidae; genus Drosophila; species Drosophila setifemur. The sequence continues at coordinate 10,033,659 of JAJJHY010008789.1, forward strand.
GTTTATATGGGATTTATTCGCCAGGAGCCGTGGTGTGGAGGAGTGGAGGAGCGAATGTGTTGCCATGACGGCCGCCATTGCCTTTGTGGTGCCGAGCCTTTTGTTGGAGCTTCATCTCCATCTCCGGCTCCTGCCCGTCTGGGTATTGCATAAATGTTTTGCCTTTTAATTAGCACGCATTTCACATTCGACATTCTGCTGTTGCAGCGGCGGCCTCAACGCTTGCCGCCTGCCGCTTGCCACTTGCCACTTGGCTCTTAATGCGCTTAAAGCCCATCCTGATAATGATGGAAAATCTTGGCCAGCTGGGAGGAAAATTCAATCAGCCACAGCTACGAACTTCCCAGCCAAGTAATGCAATCGGAAAGAGGCGAAACGCAGTCCAAGAAGCCAAGGGAAATGCACTGAGGGATTTATTTATATGTAATTCTTCTGCAAATCAAAGCAATTTATTAGTTATTTTAAGATTAATAACCCTTTTTTTAAATACCATTTAAAAATTATCAAATAAACATTATTTTCTTAGTTATTTTAATTTTCGTGGGCAACATTTTTATATTGTGTATAATTTAAAATAATCATTATAATTCCAATAAAATAATATAATATTTCAGGGTTCTAAAACACTATTTTTAAGTCCCATTTAAAAATGATCAGATAAACATTATTTGCTTAATTTATGGAATTTGTTGGGGTATATTTTTTAATAGTGATTATAATTTGAAAAAGATCTCCTTAAAATTTACAAAGATGCATATATTGTGCTTTTTTTTGTTAAACTAAAATAATATTAATCAGTTAAATACTAATAAATTTATTGAGGATATTTGTACAAATTTATGAGCAAATAATTTATTAAGTTCTCCCTAAAATTTATATTTTAAATTTAAATTCCTTTTAGGACTCTATTCCATATGAATGCATAAGATTTCCTTAGTTCCTTTGATTTATTTTATGTATTATTATTTTTTTTTTAGTGCCTAGACCACAAGCTCGCAGCAGTATGGCGGAAATTATGTGCCACTCGAGTGTCCAACCAGCTGTGACCCGAGTATGATGTAAGTCTGTGGAAAAAAGAAGTAAGGACACAAATTGTGTCAGCAGTGGCACGCACAAGGATAACGAAACCAAGGCGCCGACTGACTGGCTGACTGACTGCCCGACTTATCCCGCCGCCTAGGCCAAAGCTAAAGCTACGTGATCCACCGACGAGTATATATATATAAGATATAGTATGCAACAAGCAGCGCAAAGTGCACTCAATTGTTTAGCTGCCCGAGGGGCTGCAAAGGATTCAGAGGGGGGATGGGAGTGGGAATGGGGATAGCTCTCTATTGTGGCTAACAATCTCCACAGAAAACAGGAAAATCAGTTGGCACTCGGCCAAACGCATATTAAACACACGACCATTGAGAGATTGTGAAAAATAAATTTAAGGGATAAGGGAAAACCTGATTTAAAGGAACTAAAAAATTTTATAAATGTACAAGAATTTAATCACTGCCATTTGTAATCCTTTTGATGTATATATGTATATAGCATTTTTGTTCTTATGTTTTTAATTGTTTGTCTACCCAATTAAATTGTTTACAATTATACCCAAAAGTTTTCGGCAACCTGGGAAACCAAAATTAATTCGCTTAATCCTCAAGAATTAATTTTAATTCCTCCACTAATTGCTATGTAAGCATATTCATACATGGATTTTGAGATCTTTTCCAATTAAAATAACCAGAATTAATTCTCTACTCCATTTCATACTCATATAATAATACTTCTACTTAAATTTCATGCTGGTGATTTCCAAACTCATTAAATGGTGTATTTTCTAGGGAAATTTCCCAGAATTAATTTATTCTAATGGCTGTCCAAATATTATCTTACACCGATAATGAGAGACTCCACTGATTTGCATCCCCAATCAAAATAATTGTCAGCTTCCTACTGTTGCTGCTGCTGAAAGCAAACAAAATAAATCAAAACCTCCCCATATGGACGAGGCATGTGCCTTTGCTCTAAACTTTTATCTTTTAATTTTGTTAATTAATCGATTTGGTGCTGCCCCCAACTCCAGATTCCAGATATTTGTTGCCCCCTGTGGCCAGGCAAACAATTAGAGGAAAAAGGAACATCCAGCTGGCAACAGTGGCAGCCAACAGACTGTGTCCTTTGGAGCAACAATAACACATGGCATCGACTCCTCCAGCCACCCAAAAAAACCACCCAACCACCCATTACCACCCCCCTGGTGGTGCTCACATGATTTACAGTCTCAAAAGCCGGCGGCAAAAGTTAAGAAATGAAATTTCAAGAAAATTGCACAAACAACAGGAAGCCGGGGAAAATGCGAGGAGTGGGAGTTGGGAGTGAGATTCGAGCTTCGAGCTTCGAGGGCATTGAGCCAAAAGGAAATATTGTAAAACTCTGGCTATAAAGCAAATACACGATACATATCATCCAGTGGGCGTTTGTTGGGAGTTGGCAGTTGGTAGTTGGGAGTTGGTAGTTGGGGGGACTCCAAAAATGTGAACAGCACAAAAGTCGTTATCTTAATTACTTTTATAGCTTCGATTTGGGGCGAGTGGAGCCTTCGAAGTAACAACGCCGAAAAGTAAGGAAAACAACACCAACAACAGGGATATGACAACTGCAAAAGAACAACTAAGAATACGGAAAAGTTAAATGGTGACCAAGGATACCCCTTGAATTTTAGGGAAGCCATTTTGGGACATCTTTGGAAATTTTAGTATTTTAATTAATTTTCTACATTTACAAGGTTGCAGAAAATAAATGAAACACGAGTATATTATTATTTTTTAATGCTTTTATTAAGGAATTTTAAAATAAATATATATAGTTTCCAAATTNATACAATTTATTTATTTGTTTGTTTAAAATTTTTTTTTTTAAATAAATATTTTGCAGTTTTTTGATAATTATCAGATTTTTAAATAAGCTTTTAAAGCTTTTAAATAAGCTTTTGGAAGAACTTGATAATTATCAGATTTTTAAATAAGCTTTTAAAGCTTTTAAATAAGCTTTTGGAAGAACTATATTCTTAAATAAAATAAATAAATCAAGACCTTATAATATAAAATAAATATTTTTGTTAGAGAAGTTTTTTAAAATATATTTTCAGTTTTTTAATTTTTATCAAATTAACAATTCAGTATTAAATTTATCAGTGATTATGTTTAAGGCTTCAATCTTAGGGACATTTGTATTAGTTAATAGTAAAAATGTCGAAATACTTTGCATTTAATTATTTTAAAAATTAGTTTTTTCTATATACTAAACTAGTGATACCTTTCTAAAAGCTAATAAAAAGTAACTAGTTCTTTTCACTAATGGAAACCAATATTAAAGAGCAGCTCTACCCTAGGAACCCCAAAAACTCAGTAATTTCCTGTACCACTTGAACCCCCTTAAAGCCTTCGAGGCTGAATTAAAGACACCGCAAGATATCCCCATGTGATATGTGATTCAAGGATATTATGACATCGCACCCATATCCGCTCAGACCGCAAAAGTATCCAGCAACCAGATGGCAGCCATCAGATATGCTAGATGCTGCCTCATTACCCAGCCCCATAGAAATCTCCGCATATTTCGCACTTCATTAAGTCACATTTTTCAAACATTATCCAAAAGGGGCGAGGGGAGGTGAGGTGAGGAGAGGCGTGTGTTTGCCTAGTTAGCACACCAGCAGTTAATTAACTGCTCGCGCACATATGTCAGCTCTGCCATATATATAGTATATATAAGCTATTCAGGTTACTGGAGCCTGTCCTTGGGCCCAGAGAAATATTTGATGAGCTCCACGCCCCAAGAGCCAAGAGAGCTCATACCAGCCTGCTTAATATTTCATAGCTGACTTTGGGAGCGGCATTTAAACTAGACACTTAATTAACATTTTGAATGGCTGCTGCTGCTGCGCCCACCCCCACCTCCCCCAATCCTGGCCAAAATCAATTTCCCTTTTTGGCCCCGCCAAACTGAAACGGAAGCTGAGCGAATCCGGATATGAAAGACGAATGCCCCCGGGCTACAATCGCGAGATATTCGAGGGCGGGGTCGGTTGACAGCCGCAAAAAGTCGGGGGAGCTGGGCGAACAACAACAGAATCTTTTGGCTAAAATTAGGGATGATAGATAGCAGATATATATTGGTATTATATCAAAAGAAATATAGGTATATGTAAAAGTTACTTAGGATTTAAGGGACTAGCAGAAAATAGTTTACTCTTTCTAGAAAGTACAATTTCGAATATTTTTTTTGGCCTGTCAAGTATAATATATTTGTTATGAGATTAGGAACATTTCGTCTTGAATAAATATAAGAAAATATTGAGTTAACTTAAGATTTTATTGAAATAAAAAAAATTGTTTTCCATTTCTAGAAAATACTTATCAAACTATTTTCGTTGGCCTATTAAGAGCAATATACTCTTTATAATAAATATAGGAAAATATTGAATTAACTTAAGATTTTATGGAATTAAACGAAATAGTTCCCCCTTTTTTATTTTCGTTGGCCTATAAAGAGCCATATATATACAAGTATATTATTAAATTAGAGACATTCTATCTATAAAAAATATAAGTAAATACAAAATTACTTAATAATTTTATTGACTTACAAAAAATTAGTTTACCCTTTTTCGAAAAAGCATTTCAACATATTTTTTGGCCTTTCAAAAGCAATATATTTGTTATCAGATTATTAACATTCTATCTATAATAAATAAAGTAAATAAAGAATAAGCTTAATATTTTATAGACTTTTAAAGAAATTGTATATCCTATTTAGAATATACATTTAAACAAATTTTTTATGGACTATCGGGCAATATGTTTTTTTATTAGTTTATTAACTGTATTTGGTATATCTATATTTTATTTTACCCCAAGTTTCCGCTTATGTATATTAAACAATTTATATTTTGTAACCTTATTTTGAAATCCATGACATCTCTAGTTGAATAATTCTTCCATTTTCCATTTGCCTTGTGGAGAAGCATTTTATTCAGCCTTTCGTCTTTGATTATTTATGTCTCGCTTTGCGGCTTGCAGGCCAAAAAGCCAACATCAATAAACTGTTGACAACTTGAAAATAACAGCGAAAGAACTGTCTGAAGGGAGTTGGGTTGGGTTTTTTGGGTTCGGTTTGGTTGGATCTAGAGGTGAGAGTTGGCTGGCACTTTGTTTATTGAAGTACGCTAAACTTTTTAGTCGCCATCACCGTCGTCGACGCTTGTTAATATTGAGGAGCGCATTATTTATGGCGAACTTGCCACGAAAAACACTTTCAGATCGACAGGGCGATGTCTGGGAGTGGAACTTTTAACGAGTTCTCTCGCTCTCTACGTTCGGTTGAGTTAGTTTTCCATAACTCACCTGCCATTTTCTCACTCACCTTTTATTTTTTGAGCGGGGCTGGGAAAGTTGCTAAGGTTTCTTCTTAAAGTCCTGGCAGGACAGAGGGGAGGGAGCAGGGAAGGGAGAAGTGAATCCCCGTTGTTGGGTCCCTGACCAGGGCATACGTCCTTGGCCACGAGCAAACCAACCATAAGCATTTCATTATTAGAACACAAAAATGTTTAAAATTTCATTAAATGGCTGCGTTGTCCGGTTCCAAACAAACATGGCAAGCTCGCTCCCAAAAGGGTAGCCCGGAAAAGCAGGGGAAAATGTATCCAAAACCAAGTTGAAGTTGGGATACTCTTTTGGATTCGCAGAGAGAAAATAATAATATAATTAAATTCAATTAATTTTCCAGACCTACAAACACAAATCACAGTTTTTTGTTATATAAATTAAATTATAAATTGCAGAATATAAAAGTCATACAGATTCCAGATTTATAATTGAACTTGTAAATCAATTCAAATTGTAAAGAATTTAATATTCTTAGGAAAAGGTAAATGTATTTAGGAATTAACAATATATATTTTCAAATACATACCCCCAAAAATATTTATATAAAATCCTAACAATTACAATTTAGTTAAATACTATTCAAAAGGACTTTTGATCAGGATAGAGCATAACCAGCCAGCTACGCAATATTGACGCCCTCTCACCCCTCTCAGCTGACCTTTTGCCCCACAGCTAGTTTCTGCCCCCCCCTAACCGCATCATAACAATAGCAAAAAACAACAACAACAACAACAACAAGAGCTAGCAAACAATTCATAAAAACGTTTAACAAAACGCAAAAGTGAAATGCGCCCCAATCCCAGTCCCAGTCCAGCAGCTGCTGACCGAAGCCCAGAAATGAAATTCCCAGACAAGCAGGGCAGAGCAACTCTGGGCGGGATGGGGATATATCCCCGGTTGCAATCATAATGAGCAGCAATTCCAATCCCCCGACCACGGACCACGACGAACACCACCACCATCACCACAGGAGCAACCACCGCCAAAGTGGTCAGCAGCAAACATTGCAATTTCATTTAATAACAAAATATTTGGACAGCCCCAACGAGCTAGTCCCAGTAAGGATGAGTTAGGGAATGGGTCGGATTGAAATGGAATGGAATGGAATGGATACTCCAGAGGTAGCAAAAGAGTTGAGGCAAATTATTACGTCTTTATGCAGAAATTATTTATGATTGCTTTGTCTAGACTTGGCGGCGGCGGCGGCGACGATGGAAGCCACACAATGCACCGGAATTCCGGGTCCTGCAAGTCCTTACTGGAGGTTCGCTTGGTAATTTATGTGCCGATTGCTCATACGCCCCGTGCCCCACCAAAGGTGAGATGGGGCTTAAAGTTAGATAAAGTTTTTGGAGTAGCTCCGAATCTTAAAAATGTGTGCTTGTGTTTTATTCGATGGCTTACTTTAACTAGGTCGTTGTGGTTTTTGGTTGGGATGGGGGAACATTTTAAATACAGGATAAAGTTGAATTTAAATTTATAATATATTTAAAATCCTTTGAAAAAATAGGAAAACTGCTATTGAAAATATTCTCGGAAACAAAAAGAATATAAAGTACAATGAAAAAGCATTTCCAGAAACCAAAATAAAAGTTTCTCATTAAACATTTTAAAACCAGGAGAACAAAAATGGAAACTTTATTGCAAATATATTCACTTTGCCAAGTTGGTTACTTTATCTAATTTTAAATACCACGAAAATTTAAAAATTATATATATGTATAATATTTGTCAAGTGCCTTAAAAAAATAAGTAAACCGCTTTTTAAAACAAATATAATATAGTCAAATTAAATGCATTTTCAGTAATCAAAATTAAAATTTATATATATTAATATATTAGAATAAAAAGGAAACTTCATTACAACTATATTTAGTTTGCCAAGTCGGTTACTTTATCTGGGTCTTTGTAGTATTGGATAGGATAACGAAATGTAAATTTTAAATACCACTTAAGCTTAAATGAAAATATATAATATTTTTAAAATTCCTTTAAATATAAGAGAAACCCCTTATTAAATTATCCCCCGAAACATTCTTTTTGTTCTTTTATAAAGTAAAATAAAAAGCATTTTCTGAAACAAAAATTTAAGTTTCTCATTAAATATATTCAAAACGAGAGAACAAAAAAGGAAACTTTATGGCAACTATAAAAAAAAATATATTATCCAAGTTCCTCTATTATTTTGCTGCACTACTTAAAATTAAGTTTTCCTGTATAAACAGGGCCAAACCACGAGCGGAAAAGGCCAACTTTAGTGCAGCTTTAAATATAAGCGTCCATTGCGAAATACAAAAAAAAAGAAAGGTGATTGTAAATTGCATTGGGTAAATTTAATTAACGTCGCATTGAATTTTAATCAAGTTCATTCAGCGAATGCGACCCGAACACGTGACATTATTTGCATGCGAAATTAACCTGTGACAGGCGAACGACTGTCGCTACATTTTCACACGACATTTTCCGGGGTTTCGGTGGGTTGGGGTGAAATGTTTTTTAATCAAGCTCCAAGCCAGGTTTTTCCGCCTGTCAGTGTGGTGCGGTACGGTTCGCTAATAGATTGGAAATGTGATATTGATGGGTGACTATTGAATGACGACGAGACTGTGGCCAATTCCAGGCAGTCAACCAATTGCAGATTGTTTGTTGTCTGGCCAGAAAGGGGAATGGAAAAGTGTTGTAATCATTTCGTTTATTCCTAGTTTTCGATCATTAAATGAAATATGATTTTCGATTGTCCCAACCCAAACTCAAACCAAGCCAGGATAGATTCGAATGGAGGTGGGTTGGTTGCCCCATCAAAATGTCAGCGATGCCAAAGCAAATTTGATCTCTGGATTTGGTAATGTATGCAAAATGAATTCATGACACGTCCTGACGCCTCGACTCCCCTTCCTCAGGGAGTTGACTTTATTCATATGCTCGCCATGGCAAAACTGTCCGAAAACTGTCACTTGAAGCTCTCGAGGAAAATACTGTTGCTGCTGCTGCTGCTGTAGGAAGCCGCAGGAGCAGAAAGTCAAAAAGTTTCTGGCTTTCGACCCATATGCAAAATATCAGGGATATGCAAACTCAACTCAACTCAAGTTGTCGCCTCCCCTCAGAACTCTGTGTCAAACATTTTTCGAAAACACTTGGAAACAAATTCAAAATAAAATGAACATGTGCATTTTGCGGTTGCTGGGGCTTGTGGATTGAACACTCAGAATAAAACTGAACAAGTTGTTAATCAAAATAAATGAATAGAAATGAATAAAGATAAATGAATAGAAATAAGATTATTGTATACATTTTTTTACGTCTAAAAATTTAAAAGAAACAACTTAGTTATAGGAATTAAGCTATGAAAAACACACAAATGTTTATTTGATTACTTACACATATTTTTATTATATAAAAATTAAGTCCTGTGCTCACTTTGAATTAATTTTTGTTGACATTTTTTCAATTTAACAATTAAATATCTGAAAAAATATGTTATAATGAATTCAGCAAATTACTTAGTCTTTGTATTTTGTATGTGTTCTTTTATTTTATAGTTTCCAAATATATTCAAATAATTTCATTGCATTTTGAGGTGCCTGAATTATTTATAAATAATTTTGTATCAAATATATGATATATGAAAGAATATAAGATATTAGTTTATATTTTTTCTCTGGAGTGCTTGTAAAGTTTTTGAGCGTTTTTGGCTGCTGGAAAATTCAATTAACTTGTCCGGGTTGATTGAAGTTTCAGCTTAGAACCTGACAGATTGCCAAAGTTGCCTGTGTGTTTGCTGAACATTTTTCCCACCCCTCCTCGAAGGTGGGAAATCTGGCATAATTTGTGAACAGATTTCTGATTTCTGCAATACTTTAACCCTTTACCCAGATCGACACCCCTCGCAAAACTTCATCCAGTTCTCAACTTTACTGTCCAGTTAACTGGTTGACATATGACCGTCATCATTTAGCGCATATACAAGTATTCCTCGCAGCGCAGCCTTTTAAGACTCGCTCTTAAAAACCATTTCAAATCACGCACTCTTCCCCAACCGCCCTTTTTGCCCCGCCCTTGGGTATATTCTACCCCCTTTTTTGAGTGGTCTCCGTTGGCAGCCCATTGAGGGGGCGTGTCAATAGCCCAATGCTGCATTTAAATTGTCCATTCCATTCCATTTGAACGTTTACGAGATGTGAACGATGTGCAGCAATGTCTGAGCTCGACTCCTGACGCACAGTGAGTACAATAAAAATATTCTTTCAACTTACTTAGTTTCAGGAAAATTCCAGGGAATAAGTAGTTCCTAGAAAAACGAACATTTCGAAATATGGTCTAATTTATATACAAATCCAAATGGAAATTTATAAATAGATTTCTTATGAAGATTTTAATTATATAGATAGTGGATTTTCTTTCTTGACAAGGTGACTTTTAAAATTCAACAAGAATAATTTGAATTTTGTATAAATATTAAAAATAAATGTTATAAATTGGGAAAACCTAGTCTTAATACTATATTGAAGTATGATTTATGAAAACCGTGCATTTCTGGATTTTCTAAAAGCATTTTAATACAAAAAAAAATTTTTTATATTTATTTTTAATTGTTTAATTAGCAAAAAATGATTTGCTGCTAATAATTCTCATTTTACAGAATATTAATTTATTAAAAATTACAAATATTATCACTCATCAAAGTACTAACAATTTGCACTTTATTTTATTTTCTGAAAATGTTTTTTTTTTTTTCTTAAAATTATTGCTCATTAATTTATGCATCTACTAATATTCTTACATTTTCTGAAAATGATTTTTTTCTGAAGATTGAAAGTATTCCTTCCACTGTTCTCCTGCATCTGCCTCCGTCCCCTTGAACTCTTCCCCCTCATCCACTCTCCCCCTCTCCCCTCCCCTCCCCCACACCAATCCTGCTGGCCACAAGCAAATGCACTTTCCTGGCCACGACTAATTTTATGGCCCCCATTCTCGGCCAAGTCAGAAACTTTGTGTGCGTCTCCGGGCTGCTCATTTCTTTCTTTTTTTTTTTGTTTAATGGGCCCAACAGTCTGGCAGCCGAGGAGTGATTCCTCTTAACTCATAATTGCCAGCTTGGCCAGCGCCGTCGCGGCCATTATGACAATTGGCAATGCACCAAAAAAAGAGCAGAGGACAGAGATCCTTTGATGCGTGGCCATGGAGCTACGAGGAACAATTAAATGACAAGCCAATTTAATGAGCAGACGGAACCAAGAACCAAGACCAACGGCCAAGATGATGTCTTTGCGCCGTTTCGCGGCTTAATGGCCAAATTATTGTCACTTTGAAGTTGGCGCCATTAAAGATCAACGCTTAAAGGATTCTCTACCCGTTGGGCATTGCAATTGAAAACCACAATTTTACAGCTGAAATATTATGACGTTAATTTCGTTCAAATAAACATGATTCTATTAACCCTAGGAGGATGAACATATTACTAAAATTACATTGTTTTGAATATTAAATTTAAACTAAAAAAAGGTTCTCATAGTATATTTAGTATAAATTAATTTATTCTATTAATAAATTATCATCATCTTGTAAATCAGGGTACTTTATTATGTATTCAAACTAAAAATAGAAAACACCCTGCAACTTTCACAAGCCTGCAATGGCAAGATATTTATTTATAAATGATGTATCCTTCAGATAGGCCTCACTGTCATCTAAAGGGTTAAAATGCGATTATTCGACGCGTCGCTAATTCCCCAACGAACCCAAAATAAAACCCACTCACGCGTGATCCGCAAAACCTCGCTCTGAAACCTCTGAAACCGAAAATTCAATCTGGACTCAAATTGTGACTCTTTAAAGCTGCTGTAAATATGGCGAAATAATAAATAGTGGGCTGTGGACTTGTGTACATTGTTTGCTGTATCTATTTGGTTATTTTATTTACATAACACTTTGGCATTAATCGATTTATGGAGCTGACTTTTCACATTGACCCCGCAATAACCCGCACACACACACAGTTTATTGAGTTCTATGGAAATTGTTTGGAATTATTCGCACTATTTGATGGTTGTTTTTCGGTGGCCTGGCCAACAGCCAATCATTGCCAATTGTTAGCCATAGTTAATTGTACTTTGTGCGCGAAAAATTGCAATTAGTTATTTAATTAAGTTGCCATGGCAGCATCAGAGGATAATGGGGAAGTGGGGCAAATAAACAGGGGATATGAAATAAGCCCGAATTTGATTAATTCATTGCCTAAACGGATCAACATTATCCAATCATCTGCTCCATCTAGCGGCAATTTATTCAAATGATAACCCAAACGACCAGGCAACACAAAAAATTTCACACAAGATTTCCCCCTTGACAGAACCCCGCCAAAAAGAAAAAGGGGCAGCCGGAAAAAATCTCGACTATAAAGCTCGGTAAATGTTGTTAACATGGTAACTGGGGAGTCAACACAACGCACACACACACACACACACACGCACGCACACACTTAGCTACACAGATACAGATACATTCTCGGAGATACACAGGATACGTCGGATACGGGATAGAAGAACGTGAAGCGTTTTTAATTTGCGTATTTTAGTCACGTTCAGGTAAATCTCAATTGAATCGAATGTGACACCGGATGTGAAAATTGTGCACATTTTCCAAGCATTTTGCTACAGAGTGGGAGAGGAAAATGGACATGTTTTCCTATTCCAATTGCTGGCTGCTGAATGCTGGATGCTGGATGGAAGGCAAAGCACGAGACACAAACAAAGATCGCATCAGTGAGCATGCTGCGAAATGTCCGATGCCCCAGAACAGGGGAAAACACGTCGTCAAATCTATCTTACCGATTCGCAGGCCAGCCATTGGACAGCCGCAGATGAATGACAGAGTCATGACTCTGGCCCCCTGCTTTCCGGGTGCACTTGGAAAAATTAAGTGGGATGTTTAGGAAATCTACTAAGTGCGTGGGTCGTTGGATAAATAATCTGACAATGGCCAGAATTTTAATTATCAAATATATATTTGACATTTTGTATAATTGTCGACCAAAAAATATTAATAGATATCTAAAGTTTATTTTTAAAACCATTTTACCATCAATTTAGATTTAAGAATTATTAAAATTTGTTTAATTTGTTTAATTATCTGAACTTTAATTTCCATTTGGAATTTTGAAACCATTTCTCCAACAATTTGGATCTATATATTAATACTACTAATTTAATGTTATCATTTAGCTAAAGTTTAATTTCCAAAACCATTTCACCATTTTTCTGGAATTACTGGTCAATGAATTTTGCAAGCTTACTAATTTCAATTCAATGATCGAATTTTATTTTAGTTTTATATTGCTATCTAAATATATTTGCATTTTTTAATGGGTGCTTTATTATATTTTCCTCATTAATTGTATTCCTAAAAATTTGCACTTCTTTAAGTAAGATACATTGTGAATTTATGAAGATAAAAATACATAATTCTATCTAAGTAATTATATATTTTCCCATATTAAAAATTTATTTTCACAACTAATCAATTAAATGAATTCGGAATATGATGAAAGTATAATATTGACCTTAGAACAGTAACTTCTTTATATTTTTAAACATTTTATCACCAAATTTAATATGAACCCTCACGAATTTCTCCAAGTGCAAAGAGAAATCATGGGTATCGTTGTAAACAAAACGTTTACAGGACATTGCAGACAGCTTTTCCCCCCTCATACCCTTCTCCTCCTCCGACCTGCCTTCGTATTTGGCCATTTTCAAATTCCCATTGATGTGGGCCATGGCTAGTTCGTGTCCACATTCAGAGAGCTCTCTCTCTGTCTCTAATATGCCGCACCTGATTTTTATGACTATCCAAGAGGGAGATGAGTGTGAATGTGAATGTGAATGTGACGGTGAATGGTGAATGTGGGTCCTTGGCAAGGTGTGAAAAAGGTGTCAAAAGGCGGTGGGAGGCCACTTTGAGGCACGCACTCTGCTCTTGGTCTGCTGTTGACCCAGGACAGGTGGCAAATGGAAGGATACCCAGGTGCCACGCACACATCCTGTAGCTGGAAGCTGTTTTATGTTGCTCTCAGCTCCTTTGCTTTGATGTAGGAGCAATGGTAAATATTGACTCGGCGCATTAACGCCAATTTAACCCCGGGCTGATATGTAGATGTTGCTCTTAAAGCATTAAAGTATGTATTTCCTGAAAGGCAACCAACATCCTGGCATCCGAATGCCCGAATCCCCGAATCCCGAATCACAATAAAGTTAGCAACTTCGCCTGGCTCAACATATAATTACATTGTTATTTATTGAATTTTCGCCCTGCGAAACTGCAGGCAGCAACATCAACATAAACAACGTCAACTTCTGCCTGGACGCAGAAATTGTTTAGCGACAAATTGTCACAGGCGCTGACAAGGGTACACTTGAAAAAAATATAAGCCAGAAATTTATGAGCCGGAAATTGGTAAAAACAGATTTTATTAAGTCAATCTTTGTTTTATAAATAATGAATTGCTTTTATTTAATTGTACCAGAACATTAAATGCAACTAAAATAAAAATATGATATAAGAATAAATCTAGATTTGATCCCCAATATTCAAAAATAACTATTACACACTGTTTTTAAATTATTTTGAATTTTAAGTCGGTATTAAGTCTCTCACATTTTTCAGAACTTTAATTGCAACTAAAATCAAAAACTGAAACAAAAATAAAACGGCTTTTGATTCCCATTACACAACAATAAACAACAAAAATTGTTGCATAACTATTTTAAATTTTATTTAATTGCAAGCTTATAAGTCGGTAATAAGGAATTCAAATTTTCCAAAGTTTTAATTGCATATAAAATCAAAAATTAAAATTAAAATTAAACTTCTTTTAATCCCCATTACTCAAAATACTTATCAAAAATGTATGTGGAACTATTTTAAATTTCAATTAATTGCAAGCTTATAAGTCGGTATTAAGGGTGATTTATTTTTGAGTGCATCCAGTTCGAAACTCACTCGCCGGCCCAGAAAGACGGACTGACAGACAGGCAGACATGATGCGATGCCACAAAATATTCCACAAAGTCAACAGCGGCAACACAAAATGAGGTCAACCATGAAAATTGCACCAGCGGCAGCAATTTCTCATTTTGAGTTTAGCAGTCTGCCCCGCAAAAAGCTGGAGTACTTCACACACAAAAAAAAAGGAAAGAATTTCGCGATGCGGTCCACTGGGTGCTGTTGTTGTTGTTGTTGCTGATGTTGTTGTTGTTGCTGCTGTTGCTGATGTTGCTGTTGCTGCTGATGTTGCTGTTGGTGTTGCTGCTTGTTCCTGCGGTCGATCAGTTGCTGTTGCTGCATGTTTCTGGTGTAGCTGCTGCTGGTGTCATGTCGTTCATCAGCGTAACAATTTTTATTGCCGTTCGGACCGCATCTTTGTTGTCGATAAAATTTTAATTCGCTTTGGCTTTTATTTTTTTTGTTTCCAACGTCCCTTTATGTGATTTCAGCATTAAGCGGAAAAAGGGTGGCCAAAAAAAATATGGAAATTTTAATAATAGTTATAAAAACACACTGACAATTGGCAAACAATTTTCCATTCGATTTAAGAAATTTTCGAGTAAGCAATCACAATTAATTTAAAACTTCCAAATTATTAACCGAATGTTATAAATGTTTTTGGGTTATTTACTTACTTTATCTTAGAGCATTTCTTATTCGCTGTTCCTTAATAATTCCAGATATATGCATGCATCCTTTGTCTGCCCTGTGCCAAATTGATTTATAGCGTTCAAACACGTTTCCCCCCAAAAAAAGATACATAAACTGAAACCACAAGAGAGGAAAGTGCACCGCAGCAATCACGTCCCCAATTATAAACACAACTAATTGCCCCGGCAAAATGTTGCATGAAGCAAGCTTTGCATATACTTAATGACATGACAAAACAAATTTTGTGCTAAATTGTCAACATTAGCAGGAGAAGCAGCAGCAACAGCAACAGCAGTTGCAATCTCAGATACAGCAGCAACACTTGACACAGCAGCAACACTTTTGCAGCAACAATGTTAGGCACATTGAGGAAACCAATTCTATGGACCACATTTATCATGGCTACCGTTTTAAGCACTGCACGCTTTTGACCCGCAACACAGAAGCAGCAGCAGCAATAGCAATAGCAACAGCAACAGCAACGCGTGCCACCAGCAATACAAGCAACAATTGCAGCAGCAACACCAGCAGCAAAAACAGCAGCAACCAAACCAAACACAATGGCAACACGAAACCTTCGCGGCGTTGAACTCACTCAATGATCTTTGATCTTATCTCGGCCAGTCAGCAGCAGGTAAAAGTGTTATACTTGAGATAAGTGCACTGAGAAAAACTGCATACTACAAAATGTATGCCTTGATTTAAGTATTGTTGGTTGTTATTTTTTAAAATCACATCAATCATTGAATATTAAGTATAACAATTATCTACAACATCCAATAAAGTTCATAAAAATGTTGTTGCATTGAAAATAAAATACAAAATATATGTATTATGTTTTCTATTACTAGTTTTATTTTTTTATGTATATTTTTGTATTAGTTCTCTAAGCTAATAAAATGATTCTTCCAACTTAAAACTTTTCAGCATTTTAAATTATGTAACATTATTTATTAGGAGAATGTTTATTAATCCGAAATTTTAGATTTATTATATTCAATCTGATTTTATTATAATTTCTTTAATGACATTATTTTTGTTAAATATTTAAAAAGGAAATTAATTGTTGTTTTAAGGAACTTTTTAAGGAACTCCGTGTGCCATCTTATTCTCCCTTCCTGTTGGAGCTGAGTAATTGATATTTCACATTTTTCAAACTCCTCGCTGGTGCCCCTTTTGAGTCATTTCCAGATGGATAATATGGTCACGCCCCAAACATGTTGCAAGTGCCAC
>JAJJHY010008789.1:10050079-10320597 GCA_021224005.1 Drosophila setifemur
ACCTCCGCCGTTTCTGGCCCCATTTGTTGACGCTGTTAAATGCGTTTTTAAAGTGCACGAGCCCCGCCCACGGGGCGTATGAAACGTTTGCAGTTTGCAGTTTACCGAGTTACTTGGCTTATGCAGTGCTGGCAATTAGCCAGCGAGTGTCATAAATGAACCAAGACAGCAATTCAAGCCACCAGGGCCACCACTCTCAGCTGTCAAACTACGCCAACTAATGACACAGCGATTGGAACCGGAATTGTAATGGGAATGGGAATTCAAATGGGACTGGGAACGGGAATGGGTATGGAAATGGGAATGGAACTCCAAATGAGTCTCGAAATGGTCTATATAGGCTTGTGGCACTGAAGCTGCACAAGATGTAAGCCAAAGCGAGGCAATTACACATGCAAATTGCCGGGGCAGAAATCTCAACTGGAGTTTTTTTGAAGCCAAGTGAAGACCATAAATCAGTTGCCAGTTGCCAGATCTCTAAGCACACGTCTAACTGCAATCGTTTTCAGTGCCCCGGGGAAACTTCATTAGCAAAAGAATCAAGGCAAATGATAAAGCCACAAGAGATCATTAACATTATTGGGTAATTATCAGAAGGGCGCGAAGCCCACATAAAAAAAGATAAAGAGATGAAAGTTACAAATGATTTGGTTCTTGAAAAAAAATCTGTAATAGGTATTCAGTTCATTATAGTTAATAAGATTGAGAAGTACGTATACTCAATTTGTTAAACTCTTATTTATAAAGTACAATAATAATTATATTTCCCAAAATATTAATGCCTAGAAAATTCCTAAAAATAATTGCCAAAATATCCAAAGATTCCAAAGACATCAACTTTTTAAATGATATCTTGAGTTAAATTTATTTCTAGCTACAAAAAAACTCCCAAAAATATTTGATAATTATATCCATGGATTCCAAAGACATAAAGCTTTTAAATGATTTAAATTTCTTTAATTCTCAAATATGTAAATTAATCTCCAACCTAAAAGAATAATACTTGCAATTGCTCAAATTTTGTTCTAGTTTAAAATCAAAATTTTCCAGATAAAATAAAACTCGTTTGAAGTAATATAATTTAGATCTTCGAAACTAAAGTTCAAATGAATAATTTTTATTATCCAATAAGAAATATAAGTTCCACATAATACAAGTAACTCACATGCATTTTCACGGTTTCTAAATAAGTCCATCTAAACAAAGGGCCTTTGCAAAACAAACAGCTTGGCAGACTTTAAAATGTGGCCTTTATTTGTGGCTCTTTTCGGATAACCCCCAGAACACCTCCAACTGGTTTACACCATCCACATTCCCCCCCCTAAAACCCGAACTCCAACTCCAGCTTGGCAACACAGAATTTGAAGTGGGATTGCAGGCAGCCGAGCGATATGTTGCCGGTGTCGCCCAGGAACAGCAATTGCTGCTGACGTCGACGCGGCGACAAAAAACACGCTGCCAAGTGATGCGGCGCACAGCAGCAGCAGCAACGGCAGCTAAACCGCGTGCCAGCAGCAACATCGGGAGCATCTGCAACAGCAACAATAGCAGCAATGGCAGCAGCAGCAGCAGCAGCAACATCACCAACTAGAACCGAGCCTCGTGCCTCGGGTTCGGCTTTCTCTCGTGACTTGGAAGATATGTGTTCTGTGATGTGCTGGCCGGGTTGGGTTGGATGGCTGATGGCTGATGGCTGGCTTAGGAACTTACAACTGCTGTCCTCCGCCCTGCAACAAACACCCAAGAACCAAAATAAAACCTTGACGCTCTCGTTAGAGTGCCAACATGTCCAGTTGCTTATCAGTCAGCTCAGTTTTTTCCGCTTGTCATAAATTATGAGAACTGTTGCAGTTTTATGGCCGCCTTTTGTTTACACAGCAGGCATTCCAAGGGGAACAAAATAATACACAACACCCACAAGCTCACACACACACTCTCAGGCACACTCGTTCGCAGTTACTCTAATGCACAGAGAAAAAATCGGACATATTTTCTAAATAAATCTGGTATCTAAAATGTATTTTTTAGCATATTCAAACGAGTTGTAAACATGTAAATGAATAAATTTATTATTATAGAAAATCTTTAAAAATCCCTAGAGCTCCATAAATAATTTCAACCAAATGAATAAATCTGTATTAATTTATTTCTCCTGAATACAATATTAAATATATAATATTAAAAAGCTTGTTTCTCCTGATCAAAATAATAAGGAATACAATAAAAGGCACCATTATTAAACTTGTTTTCTTCTTATTGTAAAACAATTATTTAACTAAAGAAAGGATAATTTAAATATAAAGCTTGTATTTTTAAAATAAATATATAAACATTTTTTGGTATCTGATATATATTTTTAAGCACTTTAATTTTATGTCATAAACATGTTGTCATAATAATTGAATGCAGCATTTATAATTTTTGGAAATCTTAAAAATCCCCATATCCGCATATAGTTTTAACAAATTTCATTAATTTAAATGTATTTATCCTGGCAACAATAATAAAGTAAGCAATAAAAAAATCTAAATTTATAGAATATTAATGCAACTATAAATATATTGTGTTCTTAGAAAAATAGGTGCAAAGTTTTTAATTAGAAGTATTCAACATTTTTGCTCGGATTTTCATAAACCTACATTATTTTAGCATCTAAAATTATATTAAATAAATATGTAAATACTTTTTGCAGTGCTCGCAGTATTTGCAGTATTCAAACGGAAGACTCACGCGTGGTCGCGACGATAACTCATCCAAGTCACGCCGTCTGCCGCGGTCTGCTCCAAAACGTTCCGCTCGCCCAGCCTTGGAGCTCATCTGGCAACGGGAGGAGTCGGAATAAAAACCGCCCAGCACACTTCCTGCCAATCCCTGAGGGGTAGGTCCCTCACCTACCACTTTTCAATATTTTTCGAGGAGCACACCTCCATCTCCTCCTCCACCTCCTGCAGCCTCCACCCACCGCATGGCAAATCATTTCTGAAATGCAGCGACGCACGCTAGAAATGAGCTCGTTTGAAATCCAAAAAACATTTCCACTCTCCTCCTCCGAAGTCATGCCTCCATTTTCGCAGTTTTCCCCCCGATTTTCCCCTCCATCCCCCTCTCAGTTTGCCACCAACCTCTGATTTTCCTCTCACTTATTCATTGGTGCGTGTTGGCAAATGCCAAACATTTTTAGATGCGACTGCGAAGTGAAGCTTGTAAATACTTCGGAGTTGTGCAAAAGTGGAAAAAGATTTGCTGCCGTCTCCAGTTTTCGTTTTCGCGGTATTTACTGCTGCTGCTGTTGTTGTTTCTGTTCCTGCTGCCGTTAGCGAGTATTTGCTGGATGCGTCTTTTGCTAACTGCGATTGGCATTGGCATTTAACTAGCATTTCACCATTTCCCCCCCCAACTCGGAAACGAGCGGAGCAAACATTTTTAATGCATTTTTAATTAATTTCATGCCGTTTGGTTGGGTTTGGTTCGCAGGATGTTTCGGTTCAGACAAAGTTGCCACTTTGGAAACGGAATTATTTTACTTAAGATTTAATCTTTAAGAGAAGAAAAGAAGATACAAAATTTGGATATAATTAAAGGTTCATTAAACAAAAAAAAATGAATGTGGGTTGCACTTTATAAAAGTAGTTAAAATAACTTTGTTTTCGCTTATAAAATATTCTGCAAAAACATATTTCAAGAAAAATATATAAAAATTATTGTTATTAATTTACTTTAGATTTTATCTTTAAGAGATAATAAAATATTCAATAAACAAAAAAATAAGTGTTGCACTTTTTAAGAGTTACAATAAATTCGTTATCGCTTTTTTAAATATTCTGCAAAAACGTATGCGAAGAAAACTAAAAGAAACTTTATTATTTAAATACAAAAAAAATAGCCCAACAATAACAAAGCCTTACATAATAATATTTTTATTATGCTAGACCTATTTTTATTATATCCAAGAGGTGATTCAATTATATGCAATATAAAATATCTGGGTCACTCTTTTTACAACTATATAAATTATTTAAATTATTATTTCCTTCTTCCTACAATATCCCGCTATTTGCAACTGGACTTTATGCCAACTTTATCTGAGTTTTAATTGGCACCGCCTTAAGATATTTGCTAAGAATCGTAAAAAATCAAACGAGCAACAGTAGTATCCTCACCCTAATTGAGCCATCAATTAATTAGTGAGCGGTGGAAATAATGGGAATTATCAAGTTCATACATTCCGGGTCGCAAAATTGGGTATTAAAAATTATGAAGCAGCAGCGGGCTCTTATCATAAACTTATCATAAAAGATACTATAGAAGATAATAAGCCGTGGCGAGGCGGTGCGATGTGGTGTGGAACCTGGAAAGCGGAAAGTGGAACTCTCAGACAGTTCCCGCCACTTGCGATCCACAAACAATGTCCGTGTGAATGGAAGGAAACTGGTTGCTGCTGCCGGCGTCGCTGTTGCTGTTGCTGGTGTGTATGTTGCTGTTGCTGTCGTGTGTGTTGCTGTTGCTGTAGATGTTGCTGCTGTTGCTGCTGCTGTTGTTGCTGTTGTTGGTGTAGCTGCCAGCTGCTCAGCTTGCCTGGCCTATTGAATGTGCATCAAAATTTATGTGGCCTTTTTTAGTCGTTTGCGTTGAGCCAGCGGAAGCGAACGTGGTTGTCGGAGCAACATTTCCCAATCTCCGCAGCAGCAATCGTCGCGTGTTGTGTGTGTGTTTCAGTGTCCCAAGTCCCAAAGACAGGTTGCCAAGCGGATTAATGTTGCAGCCGATTTCGCAACAGTTAAAAGTGTGTGTGCATAATATTTATAGTGAAGCGATTGCACAATAAAGTGACGGAAAAAATCCTTTAACAAAAAAATATATACACTTGTGTATGCTAACAACAAAATACAAATAAATCAAATTAAACCAGAAGCTTAACCTTTGTGTGCGAATCACCACCTGTTGCAGCAGTCGTTTTCTTCCGGTGAAACACAAATTTTCTGTAAGGTAATTAAATAATTATGCAATCATCTGAATCTAAGCGCCTGAGTTAGTTAGTTCTTTGGAAATTAATCAACTCGTGGCTAGGCATAAATATGCAAATTAAATTGAGGAAGCCGGAGATTGTTACACATTGTTGGTCAGCTGAAGCTGATGCTGAAGGAAAACATGTTTTGTGGTTGTCTCTCTTCTGTCCTGTTCTTTTCTTGGTTCTTGGTTCTGTTCTTTTTTTTTTTGCTGAAGCGTGAGAATATTCAGTGGGCTTTAATTAGCCCAATACAAATCAACAGAAAGCCATCGGTTGTGGGATAGGTTTGTAAGAGGTTTGCATGTGTGATTGGAGGCAACTAATTGCTGGAGATCGTTAAATGAAAATAAACACGCTAGTTTTTGCCGTTTATTGTGGCGGGTGGAGGTGGTTCTAGTCAATTGCCAGACATGTGAGCAAATATCTAAGATGTGATTTCCCTTGCTTAAAGTGCTCGTGAACGGCATAAATCACACTCCTGCTCCCCCCATCGAAGAACCAGGCCCAGGCACAGCATGGTCCAAAGGCACAGACCACGAACTGAGATCAAACCCATTCCACAGACTCATTAAGGTTTTAATTTACAAGTTAAACTCGAGATTTAAACACTGAGATTTATATGCGTGCCGCGAGAAGCAATAATCAACGGCAACAACCCGCAATCACGTACGGCAACAAACGAACCCACCAACAACACCAGCAACACCAGCAACACTAGCAACAACATGCGCCAATGTCCACCTACGCAGATTGGTTAAACAAACCCTCGATGAGGAGGCCCGTGTCGGAATTGTGTCTGTTCGTAATCGAATATGCAACTCATGAGGGGAAACTTTAAGGAAAACATGACAACAGCCACACACACAGATGAAGATTTGTGCAAACAAACAGACATTAAAATCATTTAGCCGGGACAGGATGATGCGCGCCCTGTAAATAAACCCGATGGATACTCTCTTGAATGGGCATTTAAATTACTTTCTTGTGAATCACTTGCATTTAAATCCTTCAAGGGAAAGTTTTTTAAGGCATGCGAGATACTAAAAGGGAGAAGAATATGTCGAAAATATTTTATAAAATTTTTTAAATATATTTTGAAGGAAATATTTATGTTTCTCATAATTTGTAGGCAAAATCCCTTGGAATCATTTTATTTCTAAGTACAAGCTAGTGTAATTTAAACTACCCTCTGTGAGCAAACCAAAATTACAAAGTTGATTAAACAAGCCTTGAATGGGTCCTGGCATAAGCCTGACCTTACACAACAGCAACAGCAAGCCAGCCGCAACATCAGCCGATCCAGTATGCACCTGCAACCTGCAACAGTCGCTCGTCATTCGAGGATGGGCAATGGGAAGAGCTCCTCCCGAAGACTAGAGCAACACGTGCATGTGATTTGAAAGACAAAAACCGTTCTAATTTCTCAACTGTCAGCTGGGAAGAGGCTTTTCCTCTTGGCAGCAACCAGCAACTAGATACTTGCAACCCCAACTCGTTAGCTGACTGTTGTCATAGCAATTATGCAGCTGAGCCTCACAAAAGAAGGTCGACATTGCTGTTGCCGTTGCCGTTGCTGTTGCTGTTGCTGAAGTTGCTGTTGGGTCTGGTTCATGTCTTCATTTCGGACTTTTTGCTGCAACTACACATGTTGCTGGCATGCTCAAGCAGCAGCAACAGCACCAACAGCAGCAGCAGCAGAAACGCTTTTTGTTTGTTTGTTTGTTTGCATTGCCCAGCACTTTTGGCCTTTGGCGCTGCGATGTTAACCCTAAACCCAGCTGCCTTTATTAAGCCACCGCGGCCAAGTGACTTGCTGCACCACCATACCATCTCGCACCACCTAGCACCACTCACCCCACTCGCCCCACTTCGCGCCACCAGCGCAACAACTGCAATCTGGGCGCTTTTTTAATAGTTTTTAGCTGCAAACTAGTTTTTTCTTGGACCCTCTGGTGCTGACGTCGCCCCTGGTTTTTCCATCTTTTTCCCGGGCCTTCCTCTCCCTCTCCATCCCTCTCTCTCCCCCTAATTTGCACCGCTTTAATTTTTCCTTTTTATTTGCAACACTTGTCGTTTAAAGGCAGCAACAGCAATAGCAACAGCAACAGCAACAGCAGCAGCAGCAACAGCAAAGTGTGGCCAATAAATTAAGCGAAGCCCAAAAAAAGAAAACAAAACATAGAGACACACGAGCAGAAATATTATCAAAAGTCCAGGTCGTTGCACAGAGAGAAAAATTTTCCACTTTGGTATGGGTATTAGGTTGGAAAGTAAGGTGATCAAAACAAATATTTCCAAAGGTTAAATATATATTTCTTTTAATTTATTTACGATGTCAAAAATATACTAAACGGGGGCCTGCTCCTTTTTTTTAGTACGATGCTAATCTTAATTTATTTTAATATTTAAACATAATAAAATCATAAATACTTTGTATTGTAATAAAAGTGAAACATGTCCGCACAACATTTTCAATTGGATTATTTTTTGTGGGTTTTATTTGTATATCTTGATTTGTCAATTAAAATTTAATTGTGATTAAAATCTATAGAAAGACATATTTACACTTATATTTTTTTCGCGTGCTGCCGAAGTCGAGGGAAATTATCTATGTGTGGCTGGCAGGTTCTCAGGCAAAACGCTGAGGTCTTAAGATTCAGCTCCCAAGTCTCCGAGAGCCTCGAACGACTTGGTTCCGTGCACAATCGCAACAAATGGCATTTTTATTGATATTTCGCTCGGTTGGCCTGGCAGCCGCATGTTGAAATATGCGCGCCACCTGTTGATTTCGTTTGGCGATTGCAGGAGGAGTTGGTGGTTGGACCTATACCTGAACATATACTATATATATAAATAAATACGGCAGACTGTAGGATTGCTGGCTGCTCGTGATTTGCGCTGCAAATTAAAAGCGAGGGCGATGCAAATAAATAGCAATTTGGACAGGCGAATTAAGGTAAACGACTGCAGCCACAACAAATCTCGCAAATACCAATGGACAGGGGCAGGGGCAGGGACTGGGAGGAGGGCTATAGGTGGATATGGCGGATCGTTGAGTTGTCTTGTCACATAATGGAGTGGAATTATATCAACGGCGTGACTTTAATTTCCACCAAATTAAACAGAGGTGGGCAGGAATTCCTGGGATGCATAGTCAGTAGAATGCAATAAAGTAACTCAGATAGAACTATAATCTTAAAAATATGGTGGGGAAAAAGGGGCTTACAAAATATTAATATTTAATTCTTGGGATGCAATTTAATAGGTTTTCAAAATTATATAAAAAAAGGGACGAATATGAATAAGAATGTGAATATTGAGTAACATGAGTGAAAAAAAGTATACAAATATTCAGCATAGTACCTAAGCTTTCTATTATTATTTATAAATAATAATATATTTGAAGGCTAAAAAAAAAATACTTATACAAAAAATGTATAAATATTATAGAGACTCTTTAATTCTTAATACATTTTCCTGTATAAAGAAATTTCTTATATTATGTACTTTAATATTGTCTTATGCTATTCATTACCCTAATGTAATATTTTATAATAATTTTTTTATAAGATCCCCAAGCATCTAAAAATAAATTTCATTACAAACAAGTGAGAACGTTACAGTCGAGTTTCCCGACTGTTACAGACCCTGTACAAAGTTGGTTATAGGCAAAATAAATCAACAACCGACAGCTAATACAGTATAAATATATTGAAGATGCACATTCATACATACATACATACATACACATTCGTATGTATGTATATGAAGGTAGTGGCAGCGCAGCTGCAGCGACACTTCCGAGAAAAATCAACGCAAGCGATTTACCGTTTGTTTGCGCAAATAAACAGATTTTTTGTGTTTAGCGCCTGTAAACTTTAGGTATTTATTGTGCGCTTTCTAATTAACCAATCTTGATGAAATTTTCAGGATCGGTAGAAATTTATGCCCCAAATGCATGGGTATTTTTAAAAAAATTTTAGCTTGAAAATTGTGCAGTGCAGGGCAGTGCAAAAATTCAAATACAAATTGCGGAGGCGGTGGGCGTGGCGCCGACTTAAAAAAATAAACTCTAATTGACTCAATATTAGGAGAATCTACACTGGTAATACGGTTCCTCTAGCTCTTACAGTTGCTGAGATCCGTGTGTTCATCCGGACGGACGGACGGACGGACGGACGGACGGACGGACGGACAGACGGACAGACGGACATGGCTATATCGACTCAGCTCGTCATGCTGATCAAGAATATATATACTTTGTGGGGTCTGCCACGCCTCCTTCTGCCTGTTACATACATTTGCACAAACTTAATATACCCTTTACCCTTTGGGTACAGGGTCTAAAAATATATCCATATACAAAATATGCTAGTATATTATAGGGACTCTTTAATTCTATGAGTTTTTAATACATTTTCTGGTATAAAGAATCTATTTAAATTATGTAATTAATCTTAAATGATAAAATGCAATTTATTACCCTAATGCCCTAATGGAACCTCCAAACTTCCCAGAATAAATTGCTATTAAAATGCACTTTTTACCAGTTTTTCTTAGTAAGAATATTTAATTGGTTACATTGGTGCCAGTTTGTCTGCAACCCTCGAAAACTTCAAACTTTTAACTAAGGCAACTCGCAGCTAGCAACTAGTAACTAAGTTGATAGCAAGTTTATCAGTTGCTGCTTGCCCACTCGAAAGTAACTTTATCGGACGGCCTGCATCCAATTAAAGGTTTTTCCGAGTATTTAGTGGATTGCATTTTCGTTTGCTCTAATAAGATAAGCCCGAAGGGAAATGCAGTTGGACACTTCAGAGCCATAAAACTGTTGACAGACCGAGATGTAGATAAAGCGGCTGATAAGCTGCAAATTTGACAGCCATAAAGCAAGACCAAAACCAACTGAAAGACAGGTAGAAGATATAGCATATTGGGAACTTAAATTACACTGCAGCGCGGGGTACAACAACAAAAATTAATGAAACCTGTTTCCAGCGGTTTTTTGTGTATTTTTTTTTATTGTTCTCTGTCGTTTAATTAAAAGACAATCAAAAGCCGGAGCCGCTGCGCTGCGCAGCTGGAACAAAGGGCAGAAGAAATGGAAGAACGAAACGAATCCAATCCAACGGATGCCAAGAGTTCATCAAAATCAGGAGCAAACCGCCAGATACTCCAAAGATACTCGCACTCCAAAGGGGAGCTGAAACCGGCTTCGGGATTGGATTCTTTATCGACATGTTTATGCGTTCCGTTTGCCCCCGAACAAGGAGTCCGACAAATGTATAAATATTTACACGAATTATTTACGATTAGGAGAGCAACCGCCTCTTAATTAAATGCTAACGATATTCATTGGAAAAATCACAAGCGTAACGAGAGCCCGCGAGGCCAGAACCCCGAGTATGGTTAAAAAAAAATACAAAAAAAAAGGAAAACCGCAGATGCCAGAGTTTACATTGCAGAACGCCGTTTGGCAACAACAAAAGAGAATTATGTAAATGCTGCGGAAAATGCTGGGGAAATTGTTTCGTCGGCCTCAGCCTGGCAATTTTCAACAGAGCAGACCGCGAACATTTTCGGCAAATCAATTTCAATTGCCCCCGGCAATGGTTCAACCTCGCAGTTGGCCCTGGCTTATAATAATAATTGAATACATTCTAGCTGGGCCATGGGAGATGCAATTGAATTGGGGGCAGGTGAAAACAGTCATAATGAAAATGCTACTCTTTGGAGGCCTGCGGTTATGGCCGGCCTATAAATGCGGGTGCCCAGTTATTGGCTTTAAACCAAAAACCCGAGATGCTGCTGCTGCTGCTGCGCTGCTGGATTGCCGGCGCACTATAATTAAAGGAAATGTGTTTCATGATTGGGAAACCAAATCAGGGTTAAGTACCTCCGCTCATTTGCATGCCAAGCCAGGCCAGGCCAGGCCATGCCAGGCCAGGCCAGGCCATGTCTGGCATCCAGCATTCCCATCCAGCAGTCCTCCTTGGTAGCCCCTGCAATTATCCCATCGCCAGTCATAAACGACCACACAGACATCATTGGGATAGTAGGAACTACTGCTCAGCTCATCACCGGGATCCTCCCATGGCTCCTCCCTTAATTCCCCCGTACCCCATTCTGATGGCCACTGCTGTAATAACTGTAACTCTTCCTCAAAATAATGTAATTATCCAAATTGTTTTCCTTGAAATTTGTTTACATCATTTCTGCAGTTCCTTATGCAAGTTGGCAACAAAAAAAATGCCGAAGACAGCCGAAACGAGCAGGAAAATTAAAATATTCCCAACTACGAAATTTTAATACTCTTTGAGATAAATAATAATAGTATTAATTATTATTATATTTAAAAATAGTAATATTTTTTTTAAAGATTATCAGGACTGAACAATTTATTTATTGCTTCACTTTTCAGTAATGATTGATTCTTTTATTTTCCCGAAACTCTTTCTAAAATGATTATTATTCAACATATAATTAATTACACAATTCTTCTTAGCTTATTATATAATTTAATTTTAACTGTATATTATTTTTTTAAATACATTTAATATGCTAAAAATAATTGACTTCTTGGCCAGAGTATTCTGAATGAAAAAATTCCATCTCCTTCGTGCAAAGCAAAGCGGTTCCCGTTAAGAGGCACTTGAAGCGAGGCTAACACACACCACCGCCTACTAAACACACACACACAACACACACTCTCTCACAAACACACACACACATAGATGTATTTAGTACGGATGCTTCTGCTTTTACTTTGGCTTCTGCTGCACTTTTCCAAACCGACGCTTCAGCAGCAGCAATTTCATTATAGCGCCAGCAGCAACATTATCATGCAACTTCAGCTCCAACACATCATCTGCATCACATAATGCTCCCATCCTGCCCCCCTTCTCATGTGGCATGTGGCATGTGGCAGCATAATCTTCATTATCATTAAAGCAGAGCACGGGAAAGCGCCGCTAAACTGTTTAACGTTTTTCCTCCTTTTTCACCAGCGTTTTTTTCGAAACTTCCGCTTTTGCTTTTTTGTTTGTTGTTGTTGTAGTAAGTGCTTTTCAGGACCTGGTTCTGAATATATAGTATATATATATTCATGCATAATCCGTTTTGGGTAGTTTCATTTTAATTGCATTCCACGTGCTTTGGTTTATTTTTTTTTATTCTCACTCGGCATAATAAAACAAATATATATATTTTTTTTTTTGCGCGGCTTAAACACCTGAAGCTGTCATTTCACGCTGCTTCTGGCCAAGAGGATTGAGCCGGAAAGCTGTTGGCTTTCAAGTGACTGACCCATTAGAGGATGAAGTGTCTGCCTCCGTTCCGATCCAATCGAA
The DNA here is from genome assembly GCA_021224005.1 of Drosophila setifemur. Classification (NCBI taxonomy): domain Eukaryota; kingdom Metazoa; phylum Arthropoda; class Insecta; order Diptera; family Drosophilidae; genus Drosophila; species Drosophila setifemur. The sequence goes on from JAJJHY010008789.1 coordinate 10,062,437, forward strand.
TCCACTCACTTGTCGGCCTAATTGCTTTGAACACTTTTCGGTCGTCGGTCTCTTCGGACGGAGAGGTTGCAACGAAATTTTCCATTTCCATTTCCCATTTTTCTTTTGCTGGCATATCAATGCGANCCCCCCCTCTCCGAGCGCCGCTAAATTGCTCTCTGTCAACAACAATAATAATTGTAATAACCAAAACCCGCGACGAGTATGAGCCATATGTACATGACCGACTATTAAGGCCATGTTTTTTTTTCTGCCTGACAGGCCAAGTTAGTAGGGGGACAAAGGGGGAGAGGGTTGCAGCAGGAGAGGATGAAGGGGTTACCTGCGGCAGGCAGGTGAGGCAATCAAGGCACAAAGCCTCGCGAATCGTCGTGTGGGGCGCCGTGTTGGCCATGGACTCGTCTCAGTTTAAACTGGATATTGTCCGCCAAGAATAGAGCCGAAAAGTGGCGGATAGAGAATTTATTTCGAGAGCGGCGGCTTCTATGGGGGAGGTGCAAAATGTAGGGCCATAAAAAAAAGATGCCAGGTTACCAGACTGCTGCAAACATAAACGGAAAAGCTACAACTTTAATGTTTATAATAAAAGGGAGGAAAGTTATATGGCTCACAAGATTTCTGCCCTTTTTTTTATAAGTTAATTGAAACCATAGAAAAAGGGGAGACGGTTAAAACTTAAAGGAAGAAAATTGTGTCAAAGCAATTTAAGTTTTTAATATGGTTTTAAAATGGTAGATGCTATAATCTCTTTAAGAATTAATATTGACTTAGTCCATCTTCTAAATTCAATTACCAAATTTAAGTTATACAAAACCCGTACAAATTAAGAAAGCCATTAAATTGTACTCCCTATCCCCTTACTCTCTCTTTCATTTAATTTTCCTTCAATCCGTTTCATGGGAAATTTCCTTTTGGATATTGAATCGTTGATCACTGATTTTGCTTCCACTTAACCCACTTCGCAAGATCAATCTGGCAACGCAATGAAATATAGTATACTATACTATACTATATATATATATATATATATTGTAACCGGCGCAATGGTCCGAAAATTGCCCGACTTGATTAGCAATTCCAATTAGAAGTTTTCTCATTTCTGACAGGCTGAGCGACAGGCATGGCCAACAGAATCCCCTCAACCCATCTTAACCCCTTCCTCCATGGCAGCAGCCAATCATCGTTATGATGTTCATCTGGCGTGCACAATAAAAATAAACAGATCATAAATAATATATGAATTCAATTCATATCTAAAAGGATTTGCGGTTAAGACGCCGCCACGCACAAATATGGCGAGGAAAACGAGTTTTCTTCGGGGTGATGGTAAAGGGGGAGGATTTCGTGGGGGGGGAGGGGGAAGAGAGGGCTAAGATCGCGTAGATGCAACCGAGAGAAAAATAAAAAAGAAAACAAGAAAAACACGTAGAGCAGCGTAGAGGTGAACTCACTCTTTTTTTTTGTTGTTGTTTTTTTGCTCCCCCGTCTGCCGGCGATTTTCCAATGCCGGTTGTGAAATTTCTGGCCGGGCAGCGAATGTTTCATGGCCAAGTTAACAGGCGCACAGAGCTCCAGAGCCCGCTATTGAGCTCTGAGCCAGCGATCTAGCCAAGCTGAAAGCTCGAGAGGAGCAACAACAGCAACAACAACAAAAAATGGGAGACCGGAATGAAAACCATCATTAAGTTGTGTTTGCGGCAACATGCAACATGCAACTAGCAACCAGCAAGCAGCAACCAGCCGCAGTTGCAGTCTCCAGCCATCGCCGAAGTTCAAGTTCAAAGCCAGACGAGTTATTGTTTCTCGACAAGATTCTTTCCACTTATTACACAAGTCATCAGTCGTCCTCGTCATTCCCATTCTGTTACCCATCATCTTCTTGGCTGTCATCTTTGACATTAGCCGGGATCTGCTATATGGGATATATGTACTATATATATACATGCATACATACCTGTGGCATATATCCCCTTAACTCTTTTCCCCCGAAATTACAGAAGGCGTTGCCGCATCATTATCAACTGATTGTGTGCACTGAGCACCCGGCTACCAGCTACCGTATCCTGTCCCGGCACCCAATTGTACTCCACCGGAAAGCCAACCAAGATCTTCTATATATATATAGTAAGAATCCGAGGGTAGGACGCTTCTTGACGGCACTAATTGTTAATTAATGGAATGCAGGCGTGCCTTGAGCCTGCCCCTGGCATTTCGGTTTTTTTTTATTCGACTGGAAATTATTGCCACACTTTGCAGGAGTTGCAAGTCATTTTTAGATTTCAGATACCACAAGATCCGATTCAAGATGCAACATTCAAGAGGGAGAATGTGGAGATAAAATTGCATTACTTAAAACACTTCAGAAAGTCTGGGAAATATTTTACAATCAAAGATGCTTTCTACCTATAATAATAGCAATTAATTTCAATTTAGAAAGCTGGTATTAAAAAAAAGTATCTTAAGGCATCAAAGTATATATAAAATATATAACAATCAAAAAAGTATAATTCAGGGATCATAATGTATAGTTTGAAATAAATTAGGAATAATTAATACAGATTTGATTAATCAACTAAAAGTATGTTTTATGGAAAGCCATATATTTCCTTTAAAAACATTTCCCAGATACAATTTTATATACACATAAATAATGCTTAAGTATAGTTTCAAATAAATAATTGATAATTGTGGTAAATATTTATATTAAAGCATATATTAGTTTCCCATAACAACTCCTTAAAAATACCTTTTTTAAGTTAAAACATTTCCCAGATATAAAATGTTACGCATCAATCAAGGAATAAGTCAGTATTATTTTAAAAACTTTGAGTTAAATAAATTAGGGATAGTATTTTATTAATCAAATTAAAATTAGATACAATTCTAAATATGGTAATTATTTATTTTATAGCCTATATTTATTTCCCATAAAAACTCTTTATAATCTTGAATTCTTGCCTTGAATTATTTTTATTCGTCCCACATTTCTATGGCTTTAAGTCATGCCAAAGATTCTGACGGCCCCGTATCTGCATTTCCGTGAATGCATCTTGCGGATGAGTGCCAGAAGTTATTCGAAGGAGAACAATTCAAAAAGTCATCTCCGAATGCGTTTTCTTTCCATTTTCATTTTCATTCGCATTTTTCCCCCACTCTCCACCCCCCATATTGATACAGTTTTTCGTTTCCCGGAAAAGGAGAATGAAGATGCATTCCCGCAGCAGGCAGCCGCAGCTTGAAACATATTTCATTTTCAGTCAACGAGGCAAAAGTTTTTCAATCTCCCCGGAAAATGCATCACCTTTTACCTGTGTGTGCGGGCAAACTGTGTCATCAGACTCTCATAACTTTTATATTGAACTGTCGCCTGCGGCGGAGATGCATACTGCATACTACATATACTATATATATATCTGTCTCAATGGGGGTGGGGGAAAGATATATATATATTTTTGTGGCGGTGGGAAAAGGTTGAATAAGGTTACCCGAAAGGTGACAAGTGCCAAGTCAAAAGCCGCAAACATTTGTATAAATTATTGCGAGTCGCCCCTCGGCGGCATTCGGAGTGTTCAAAGTATCGATATGCATTTATGATTGCATGTGACATTTGCATATAGGCCCCAGCTGCCACGCCCCTTTCGCCTTTCACCTCATCCACTTGTTGAACATCTGACTTTGGCTTTGGATTTCAATTCGATTCGATTCCATTCGATTTCGATTCGTTTCGTTTCGATTCGGTTTCTTTATGTCGCTATGCAGCTAAAAATTGGAATTGCTAGTTGGACTTTGGAGCGGTGGATGGGTTTTCTCCTTTTGGTTGTTTTTTGTTTTTATTTTTTTTTGGTATTTGCACGACACAATCATTAAATAGCCATGGCCAAGTGCTGACAACCACAAGTACGGCAACAACAACAATAACAGAAACAGAAACAAAAACAACAAATTACAAGCTCACATTGTCAGAGTTGCACTTTAGGCGACATAAATTTCATGTACGTCGCCATGACAGAGCAAACAAAAAAATAAAGCCAAGGAAAGTCAGGTGTCAGAGATACGAAGTCTAAGATACACTTTCATAATTATTATATCCTTAACTTAACAAGGTTATAATACAAACAAATATTTTAAAAGAATACTTTCGAGAGCCTACATCGTTTTTCCATTAAATTTATTAACATAAACATACATATTATAGTCTTTAATAATAAATAAAATTATAAAAACGATTTCTTTTAATATTAGGCCAAAAATTATTATTCAGAGCGAAGTAACTAAATATTAATATAATTATAGAAGTCAATTTATTATCTCTCCTTGGTCTCCTTTTTCTTTTAAGAAAAATGTTTAGAAATTAATTTTAATAGACTTGGAATAGTTTTTTCCAACTTTTCATCATAGTTAAAACATTATGTATAAGGGTATGGTAAAAGAAGCTCAGCAACCAGGAGGTGTCAATGTACAATTGCTGCAACAACAACAACAACAATGGCGTTGGCAACAAGGAGCTGCCACAACAAAGAAGCCATTGTTGTTGTTGTGCTTTTTGTTGCTGTTGCTTGTGTTGTTGCACATGCCAAATGTGGACAGAGACACGACGCCAAGGAGCTCGCCTTGGACACAATGCACCCGCCGGTCCTCTGCACTGAGAGAAAAACAGGGGTATATTTTAAAAACCACAACTATTGGTTACCCTCTAAATACAAATAAATTAAGGCTATGGTTAAATACCAAATTTGCTCGAATTTTGTTAAAGGTATTTTGAAAACGAATAATTTAAAAAAAAATGTCCCCAGAAACCTTGAACCTTTACTATTTATTTACAATTTATTTAAAAATAATTGAATCGTATGTAAAGTTGGTTTATTTATATATTACCCATTCAATGGCGAACAACTTTCTAGGAAGGATTATTTAAATTATTTTTAAACCAAAACCCGGTGATCTTTGGATGACTTAAAATATTTCCTAGTTTTCTATATGGTTTAAAAATAATTCCCAGTGCCGAATCGCCTCCTCCTCCTGCTCGCTCCTTAAAATGCAGCTCCTTCTCCGCCTCCAGAAGCGGCTACAAAGCATTTCTCACTGTTCTATTGACACACGCAATGTTCGCCTTGGAATGTTGCCGCCGTTGTCGCCATCGCTGGGATGGCTTGTGTAATTACGCGAGTCGCATTAGCACAACAAATCGACCCCACAGAGCTGCATTTAATTAGTGGCTCAGCGAATTCTGGAGGTGGAGCAGCAGGAGCTGCAGCAGGAGCTGGAGCAGCAGCTAGAGATGGAGCTGGAGATGGAGCAGGAAGAAATGCTTAGGCGGACATTGCAACTGCAAACATGTCAGGCGAAATTGTTGGCATAATTCATAATTGAACTGCATTCGTGGCTGCCACACGCTCTCATCCTCATACCTCATACCTCATACCTAGCCCCAACCCGCGTCCCGATCCTCCATCTCCTCCTGAGCGGCATCCTTGGTGTCTTGGATTCGCAACTCACTCCGTTTGCCTTGATGGCTACATAAATTTTGTGATAGGCTGTGGCGCCCAACATGGGGCCGTGGTTGGTTTGGTTTGGTTTGGTGTTTGTCGTGCCCGGTATGCACTGTACCCCCCCAAAGACCCCTCCTAACCCTCCTAGCCCCTTCCCTATTACCTGGCTCCCCTTTAAACTGACTTTTTATACACTCTCCGTGGAGCCTATTTACGAGCGCAAGTCTAGGTTGAAGTCATTATTATGGTAATGGCTTTACAAATTTGTTTAATTTTCACCACATGAATTACTTATCCAATTAAAATATATTACCATGACATTTGAATCGTAAATATATTTATTAGTGCATCTTAAATTAGTAGGGGGAATATTTAAATTAAATTGTTGTAATGATATTAATATATGTCATAATAAGTGTTGATATATATATTACAAAGCTGTAACCTTAAAATGTACAATTTTTAAATAAAAGTCTTTTTTTTTATAGTAATAGTCTTACAATATTTTTTAATTTTCACTAAGTGAACTACATCTTCAATTAAAATATATTACCATATATATATTTTAAATACAATATTTATTGCCCTTAAAATTCTCAAATTAATGTTGGAACATTTGAATTAAATTATGGAAATTATATTAATATATTTCATAATTTCTGTTGCTAAACTACCATAATAAAGATCAGTTAACAAAACATGTTGAACAATTTTCAACATTTTTGTTTGTACTGTATTTGATACTTGCTTTTTTTAAACAATATAAAGATTTATCTTGTAATTATACCTAATTGGTTATTATATCCGTAGGCTAACTTATTTCTCTATGGAATTCCATGTGTAAAAGAGTATTTGAAGCTACAATTACGATGCCTGATTTTGTTCAATTTTTGTTTTGTCTTTGCCATTGTTAAGAGTCTTTAAACTATTGCAGCCTGTGCCTTTGGGCGCACCTACAACATTGGAGGTTGTTGTATAAGCGGCTGTGCCGTTATTTCTCGCTCTTCACAGTTGTTAGCCGAGAATTCCATTACCACAATTCACATGTCCCATGGCCCAAAGCCCAAAGCCCACCCAGGTTATTGTTTCTGGCGCTGTTTCTGTTGCTGTTTCTGTATCTGTTTCTGTATCTGACTGTGTTTTCGCCGGGTTCAAAGACTGTTGACATTCGTTGGTTATTGTTATGGCAATTGTTGCGGCACAGCCACATCCGTTTTAGTTGCATGTTGCATAGCCCATTGATTGACATAAGCGCTTTAAAGACTTTGTCACCGACTCCCGACAGCCGACTTCCATGTCCCATGTTCCCCATATAAATGTTCATAAGGAACCGATTCCATCCACGACTCTCGGGTGCAATTGGCCAAAAGGGATTTTGGGCGAAAAGAACCGAAAAAAAAATATGAACATGTCGGCACTTCATAAGACAATCAAAGGGAAAACACTATTCCAAACGATTTAACAAAGTATTCCGCAACAAGACCGTCATGAAAATAGACCGGAGGATGGGATCATAATAGTGGGAAAGTAGCATATAACCATAATATCAATTTCAATAAACTAACAAGCAAATGTGGAAGTTGTGAGAGGAAGTGGACTAACAGGGAGTATATAAGAACTTATAGAGCGAAAACAGGATATGGATACGAGGGTATTTATATGGCAGCAGACACAGGAAAAGATATAGATGTCATAAAGATAGATTTCAATTTATGAGCTATGCAAATGAATAACTACAAAGTAAAGTAAGGGAATCTTAGAGACTTTAAAAATTAACATATTTGGGATTAAATATTTAAATAATTTCTGTTCAATTTAAATTTAAATTTCTATTTATTTATAATTTAAAATATATGATTTATTATTCCATAAACATTTCATACTTTCAATAGTAATGATTTATCTTTTTAAAAGCATATCTAAATTTAAATATTATATTCATGGATTTTACGAAAATGTTCTTAGAAAAACTTCCATAAAAAATGTTTTATTAAAAACATAAAATCTTTTTTATAAAATGTAATGAACGAAAACTGAAAGATAATATATACTTTTATTTAATTTATTGATACTACAAAACTAAACTGAATTAAGCCACCTTTTTCCTTACACAAATAACACAATAAAAAATATTCCCTCCAGTTGTTTTTTACAGCCATTTTGTATGAAGTTAAAGTTTTCTTCGAATAGATAAAAAGACCTTTGCTTACCACCAACAATGGCAATAAAATGCAAAAACTTTTCACCCAAATTTATTGCCCGAACTCTAACTTGATTCGAGTCAAAGCAGTTGCAAACAAAGAGCCAAGAACTAAGTCAGTATCTGTGAATCTTTTTCGCAGTGAAGTAAATAACTTTACCCGTTGAGAGACGATGGCTATGCAAAATGTTGTTTGTCACTCTGCCAGTCTGCAGATATTTGTAGCTTATTATAGTTGTAGCTACAGCATGTGTGGATGCATGCATCCGCTGTATGACAAGCTAAATTAACATGTGAGACACACGCCCCGAAATCCTCGTTTCATCCGAAAATCCAAGACGAGCTGCAGTTTGACACTTTTGCTGGGGAAACTTTGCTCGGGGTGCCAGCAAATGTCAGCACATTTGTGACTCCTCATTCTCCGCTTTATCCTTGGGCAAATTAATGCCCGGCCAGCATGGCGTATACTTGTTAAATGCAGAGCAGCAGCAGCAGCATCATCTGAGAACAGGACTCAACAACTGTCGACATTTTCGCCTGCAGCTACAGATGCAGTTTTTCTTTTACTACGCCATCCGAGTGATTTTGCACCCTTCATCTATTCTCACCCTTGCCACAATGTTGCAAGTTCTTTTGTTGAGGGGCTTGCCTTTGTTCATTGTTCAAAACTGGGTAAAGTGATGCAGTACAGAATAATAGAGACACTGATGCAATAGAAGACCTTCGGGGCAAAGTTAAGGCCTCCTTCTGTTTGGCTTTCTTTTGGTTTCCCAGCTCCGATTCAACCTTAACCCACATTTGGTTTCAATTATCGGGGGGCGGAGAGGAGCTCTGCGCAACCAGAAAACCACTGCCGATAAAAGCTTTAAAAATTAATATGCTGAAAATCTTGAAACAATTTGCAAACTAATAGCAAAAGGCTTAAAATCGCATTAAAACTTTCCCCAAGAACTATCAGTGGTTGCAGCCACAGGCATACAAGCTAAACTACATATATAGTATCTATATGCTATATGTAGGGGCTAACACCCACACACACACACACACACACTTGGCTAAAAGATTCAATAAGCAGCAAGTTGTGGGTTGCAAAAGTTTGCTGCGAGAAAGGCTTTAAGCCTTTTTGAAAAGTGCCAAGGCAGAGCAGCTTAAAGCCAAACAAACTTTTCCAGCACTCGGAAAATAAGTCAGGAAATCATCAGCGATGCCATTAGCATAGAGAGGGTCCAGAAGTGACCCAAGTTTTCATCTTTCCCCCAAAGAACTGTGAAAAGTTTCGTTCCGTGGATTTTTTCTGAAAGGGTTCCCGCAACTTTTAACAAGCTCTTTACATGTTACCACTGAAAAGGAGTTATGCATGCAAGTTTTGGCCATAACTCCAATCAATCAAAATAAGTCAGAGGAAGTGTGTCGTGTTTTTTTTTTCATGCATATTTGGATTCAATATTTATATAAATAAAATGTTCTCTTAATTAAAAATGATTTGAAAAGAATTTTGAATAGGTAATAAAATATTACCTTTCATTGCCTTAAATATATTAAATATAATTCTAAAATAATTGCCTTCCTAAAGTTCATTTTTCAATTTAATTTATAGTTTCTAACACGAACCATTTATTTCCAGATGCATTGAAAAGTTAATAGAAAACAAACAAATCCAGAAGACAAATCCCACATCGATGGCCATGCAGGATATACGCCTTCGCCTGGAACCGCAGCACAGTACAGCCACATTTATCTCCTCCTCGTCCGCATCCGCATCCTCGTCCACCTCATCCTCTCAAACAGCTGAGACCACGCTGATTGAGACAGCTGAGAAGTCGCCAGCCAGGTGAGGAAATTCCCATAATCGCCCTCCCAAAACCCAAAACTTAAGTCCTTGCGATCATTTGTTAAACGCAGCGAAGGAGCTGCCGGAGCAGTGACAACGACATCGCCGCAGCACTACTTCCATCACCACCATCCGCAGCCTCAGCCCCGCCAGCATCCGCATCAGCATCATCCGCAGCACACGCATCCGCATCCGCATCAGCATCCGCACCATCCGCGCCGTCCAGTGGAGCAGCTCCAGCTCCTGCACAGCCACCACGATGCCCCGGAGCTATCCGGACAGGAGCAATCCCATCCGCATCCGCATCAGCACTCCAGCTCCGGCTCCCATCCGCACCAGCTGCGCTCGCCCAGCTCCGAGGAGGATAATTCGCCCACAGAAATGAATAATTGCCGTCGTTTGGTTGATAAACCGCCACTGGTAAGTCCTCAACAGGTTCACTTAAAAAAAATTAAATCGATTGCCCATTACGATTAAAAATAAATAAATTATGTGTCCTAAAATAAACAAGGAATTTAAGGGGGGAAATAAAATGTTTTAGAGTGCTTATTTGTAATCAGTCTATTTCAAAGAGTGTGAATTATTTTAATTAAAAAACAAAAGATAACTCAAAATCAAATATTTAATGTCAAATTAAACTTTACACACTTAAAATCCTTTGGGGAGGGATATTTTTCCAAATTAAATTTTAATTTAACCCGTATTTATTACATTATTTTGGGCACATTTATTCAACAATAAAATGTTTTTTTTTATGAAATGTATTATTTTGTTAAATATTTAGGAGATTTTTTTTGTATCCCATTTAGCATTAAGCTCTTTTCCATATTTTTCATTAATTAAATAAACAATTATTGGGAACCATTTTTAATGGGAATATCTGACTAAATGGTTTGGATATATTAGTTATACTATTAACTCAATCTAACAATTTATTTCCAAATTAGATTCCACAAATTTTTAGTTCAGGCTTTATTTAACTGTATTTTTTTAAGTGTATTTCCCTTCACTCCCCTCTACTTATCAATCCTGCTAGTTAATATTAACTATTAGCCCAGGTATATTGAGGGAGTAGGCAGTAAGGAGAGTGCTGCGAAAGCTGAGGGAATAATAATTTTTTGTATTGTTGCCAGGATCCTTTGAAGCCTGTTCCTCATTGCTCGCAAATTACTTTGCATAGAGCTGAAAATCTGCTTACGCTGATGATTTGCCAGCCAACAAAAAAAAAAGGGAATGAAAAATAGTATCTATTGAGGCATCGGCTTGGGATGAACTCAATAGCAAAGGAAGCATAAAAGGAACGAACTACTTCAAATTGAGACAACATCAACAAAAATTCCGGGAATGAGAAAATTGCTACTACAAAAAAATGAGTTAAATATTCTGTATCTGGGGGATTGTGCGGACAACAAGAATTAAGTGTAATTCCTGCAAGCACTGAACGTTGCTTTTTTCAGTTTCATTCTACATTTAAGTTAAGACTTTCAGTTGCAGTTCAGTCAGTTTTAATATTGTAGCTCAAGACCCTTGGCTAAAATGGCACTCCTTAAATTGAATTGAAATTACAATTGAGCCTTAACTATCGGACTGTAGTGCATACTCAATCTCGAAAGTGTTTTTGCCACTAAACAACCAGTCGAAAAGGAGTTCATTAAATTAATTTGCGCAAATGCAAATTCGCAACTAACTGCACTTTGGCACGCGCCACTAAAAAACCCAACACTAACTGCGTGCAACAAAATGGGGCAGGAACGGAATGTACTGAAAAAAAATAGTTTAGCCTTTATTTAATGTAATGATATAATAATAATATGTATGCAAAATAATACATAAATTGCAAATTAAAAAAGTTTGTAGGACTACATTAAAAAAAACAAGCAAGTAGTTGTTGCGGAATATGTATTAGATATATTTTTTTGTTAAACAAAATAATAGTACTGAAAATATTAATAATTTATTCAAAATAATAAATAAATTTGGAAATTCTAAAGTCAAATATTCAATTAAAAAAAGCATTAATTAAGTAGTTAAATAAAAAAGACCCGCAAAGCCAGAGATCAACGAAATTAAATCAGAAATCCAATCCCAAAATCCACATAAAAAGCTGCTTAAAATAATGGGGCTTAAATAAGTAACCTTAATAGGAGAAGCATTAACTGCAATGCTATTGTCATTTTAATTTCCAACTCAAATCATTTTGTTGACAACCGCTAAATCCTTCCCCCATTTTCCTTTAGTGCAGATTGAAGTTTCCAAGCCAACAGGAATCCTGCAGAACAATATCCAAGATGCCAGGCAAATGGCAGGCGAATTCCCTTAACTTACTGACTTTATGACACATAAATCGCAGTAACAGCACCACACCAAGTGCATCCGACAGCCAGTTGCTGCTGCTGCTGCTGCTGTCACGTGTTCTTAGGCCTAGCGGATCCTTGCCAAAGGACAATGCGAAACTTTGCTCCGGCGGCGCCTGAAAGTAGGCAACGTGCAAAACTTTCCACAGATAACAAGGCGCAAGGCAGAGAGAAGCAGAAAGGAAAAACTAGAGGGAAAATCAAATGGCAGCATGACTCTCTGTTGCTGTGAATGCTGCTTAGACACGTCTATTGTGCCATTGTCTGGGAAATACCTTGGAAAATCCGCCCACTCACCAGCCTGGTTTTCTGCATTCTTTATAGTCGGACTTTGTCTGGCAGTTGGGTTAGCAGAGCAGAGCAGAGCAGAGCTCCGGCCCTCTGGAGGAGTTCTCGACTTGTCTTGGCATAATGCGTGAGGGTCCCTTCCGATGCCATTAGCATAATGGGGGCATTAGGTTGGCACGAGCCCTGATTGCATACTTAACGGCAGCCAAGTGGCGAGAATGCGCCAATTTAATTAGCTGCAATTGGAAAAGCACTCGAATCACCAAGCTCAATAGCACAGAATTTAACTCTAATTCTGGGGAGAGTGTTCGGCATTAATCAATGTAGGGGGAGAATTTAAAAGAAGGGATTTTAATATATTCATTTCTGGGATTTATATAAAAAAAAAGGTATTTAAATAAAATAAAAACAATATTAAAACAGGAAATTTGTGTACAAATTGAATGTGAAATTATGAGTATGATTTCAGTACAGAAGATAAAAGTATGAAATTAATATGGAAATACTTAATGTGAAACAATACCATAAATGCTATAATAGCATTTTATTTATGAACATTATATATCCATTCAATTTCAATATTTGTTAATGATAATTAAATATTATATTATACCCATCCCAAAGCCATATAATCCACTAGATACACCAATAACTAAGCAAAGAATTCCGCTCTAATTTAGCGAACATAAATCGACTCGCTTTCATCTCCATAAAATCAACATAATTATCGCAAATTACGGGCAAAATAACCAAGTCCAATTTACGTTTAGGCTGCTAATTACAAAAACGCAATGGGAAACAATTTAAATGGTAGAGGAAAAGCTAAAACCTGAAAACCCAAAGGCAGTATCCAGACGAACGCCAATGGCAGAAACTTTCCCATTCTGGCTGGAACTCATTTCAAAGTAATTTGCCGCACAAGCCAAAGGCTGCTGGGTGGATGGCTCCACAGTGGGCGAGTGTACAGTGTGGGCGAGTGGGTGAGTGGGCGTGGCAGACACTGGTTAACATTTTATTGGTAACCAAAAATTTTACACATCAATCTCGGGCGTTTTTCGGGTGGAGGAGGTGGAGGTGGAGCTGGAGTAAAACTGGGAAGGGAACATGGTTGCGGTTCTGGTTGTGAGAGCTAAAGTGTGTTTGATGTTTGCTGGATTCAGTGGGGATGGGGGTGAAGGTGGTGTAGATGAGTGCAGTGGATAGTAAGGGAGAGGGAGAGGGGTAAGGTGTGTTCACAAATCTCTGAACGAGTGCACCTGCTCCCGATACTGGTCAGACAATAGTAGTCCCGAATTTCACCCCATTATGGCAATGCAAAAACTTTGCCAAATTGGCAGACAACATGCAACATGCAAAATGTACGACTCACTGTTGTCACACTCAGAGAAAATGTATAACAGAAAATATATATATGATTACTTTAATCAGAATTCAATGTCATTTTATTTCAGTCAGCTTTAAAATATTATATTTAAATGGAAATCGTGATATGGAAACATATTTCTAATCCAATGCATATTTAAATTTAGAATTATTTAAAATGTATTCGCTAATCTTTTAAAATGGGGAAACAATAAAAATATAATGAATTCAAATTGAAAAAATATTACAACAAAATAATTATTATAAAATAAATATTTTACTAATGATCTTATGAACTGAAAAGAGAAATCCAATGAAAACTCATTTTTTAAAATAATTTTTCCAAATTACATTTTATTTATACTTAATTAACAAAAATGCCTCTGGATCAGATAAAAAATATTCTTGATTTAAAATCTTAATTTTTATTTTTTAATTTAATCTATTTCTATACCAGTATTTTCCTCTCTGCCATGCAATCCATTTGCAGGTGAAGCGCCTCACCATGGGCATCGGTTTGCTGCGGGGCAACGAGGACAGTCGTCCACTGGTGCACAGCACCTGCGGCTCCTCGCTGGCCTCCGCATCCGGATCCATCTCGGACGGCTATGTGAACGAGGCCATCTGCGAGCCGGACAACAAGTATGTGGCCAGCAAGTTCGGGGACTCGTGTCGCCAGTCGCTCTCCGCCCTGGAAAGTGCCACCCAGCGGCTGCAGGTGGAGCTGCCCGTCAGCAACAAGAAGTATCTGCGGGAGACGTGCAGTGGTACGGATTAGTGCTTAAAATTAAAAGGGGGAACCACTGGCATAAGCTTAACCCATGGTTTGCTTTTTATTTTTTTTGTAATAGCCAACTCCAGTCCGAAATTGTTTGCACCCGCCCACGGATCCCTGCGTCTGGATAATCTCTGTCTGGCCGAGCAGCAGGAGCTGAAGGGAGCTGCCTGGTTCCAGGCGGGGATTCCCCGGGAAATCTCCCTGGAGGTGCTATCCCGCCAGAGTCCGGGTGCCTTTCTGGTCCGCCAGAGCAGCACCAAGCCCGGCTGCTTCGCCTTGTCACTGAGAGTGCCGCCTCCGTCGCCGAGAGTGGCCCACTACCTGATCCTCAAAACGCAACGGGGTTATAAGATCAAGGTGAGATTAGGAATTGCAGGGGAAAATGTTAAAATTTTAAGCTGGTTAGAAATAGTAGTAATTAAAATATTTAGTTGGACTTTATTCAATATTTTTGACTATTACGAATACCATTTATTTTAGGCATTTGGTAATATTTATACTAAAACTTAAACTTAAGTAAAATGCTATGGTGCTATGGTGTTTTAACTTAAGGTGTTTTAACTTAAGTAAAATGTTAGGTGCTTTTATATTTATAATTGATATTTTAGATTGTAGACTGAAATAATAAAATTTAGTTTAGTAAACTACAATCCTTCCATTAGATTAAATTCTTGAGTATTAAGTATGAAATTTTCTCCAAATTCAGACAGCTATATTTTCTAATTAAATAATTAAATGATGTAAAACTTGACCAAATTCATCTCAGTTTCTTGGAATCTTTAATTCAATTCAATATTGTTGAAATAATTTTTATTAGAATTAAATCCGATATAAAAAAGTATAAAAGAAAAATCCACAAACTGGATTTCCTTTTTTGCTAACTTTAACATTGTTCTACTTCAAATATTTCTTAGCATTAAGAAAGATCCCAATTATTTTTAATTTTAATATAAGCATTAAATATATATTTTCAACTTATTTCTAAATAACTAACTCTAATTTTTCTCAGGGTTTCACGAAGGAGTTCTCCAGCTTGAAGGCCTTGATCACCCATCACTCGGTGATGCCGGAGCTGCTCCCAGTGCCGCTGACGTTGCCACGCCCACCAAACGCACGATCCCAGCGCCCCGCCTACGGAGGCGGAGGAGGCGGAGGAGGCGGGGCTGGGGACTTTGAGATGTACGGCTCGCTGAACG
Source organism: Drosophila setifemur (assembly GCA_021224005.1). NCBI lineage: Eukaryota > Metazoa > Arthropoda > Insecta > Diptera > Drosophilidae > Drosophila > Drosophila setifemur. The sequence continues at coordinate 10,077,935 of JAJJHY010008789.1, forward strand.
ACTTTCGCAATATGATGGCCGATTTGAATGTGTGACCGGTGGGCGCACTTAATTAATTAAGTAATTATGTCACGTTGATTGAATTAAGCTGCCCGGCTTGTCGCATTGTCCGGGTCGCGACAGGATAACAATCTGTTTAATTTGCGTAATTGGCTGTGCTGACGACGGTTGATGTGGCCACCGCTGAATAGGGTCCATCCAGGTTCATCCTGGCCACCTGTCCACGTGCCCAGGTGCACACCCACACACACACGCACACACAAATTTTTTATGAAAATTTATAATAAAATCAGTACGTGGGCGGCGCGCGACTGTGGTTGCAGGGGGGGGGCGTGGAATGTGCTCAAATCATTTTTGCGAAACTGATTAAAAAAGTGGAAAAACATGCAATATGTATACGCAAACAGACATCAAGTGATTATTATTTTTCGCGTTTTTATAAATATATTTTTTATGATGATTTTTCGATTTGCACATAAAGCTTTTCCTGAGTGGCAGGTGCAGCAGGCAGACATCTGAATGGGGCAGNTGGGTTTGGCTGCCGGGATTTGGAATGCTGAATGTGGTTTGGGTACAATGGATTCTTTTTCAAGTGGTGTATTTTGATGCGCACATAATAAAACTGATAACTAGATAGATTTATATATACAAGTTAATAATAACGACAATTATTATGTAACTTGATGTATTTTGTGTAATAAAACTAAAGGACACTTGATGCGTTTTAATTGTGGCTTATGAGGGTTTAAGGGGCTGCTTATCGTTTAAGGATAAATATGTTTGATTCGGATATGCAAATTGATGTATATTTTTAGGTACATTAAAACTGATTAAGAAACAATACAACACCACATTTTAACTGACAGCAGACTGTCTTGATTCGGTAAAAATTACCCAGGAATACTATATTTTTCAGATTTTTTTTTGTGATTTTTTAAAAAAATTTTAAAATCCGCCAAACGTTAATCGATAAAATAATAATCAAAATCGATTTTCTTACTTGCATACCTCGTATACACTCCGGTAGATGTCGCCTAGCAGGCGGAATTCAGCCAACTTAATTTACTGAACCGCCAGATGGCGTATTGTACTTTAGCCAGTTTCCAACCAATGATTTTATAAATATAACCATAAAAGGTGAAAAACCTAGCTAAAGTTAAATAATTATTGAAGCTATATAAACTCTAAATTGGTGATAAAGTTACTTTAAATCTTAAATCTTTACAATAAAATAGAATATATCATAAATAAAATATATTTAAAATAACGTCGTAAATAAGTTATCATACATTTTAAATGGATAAATAATTTTTTTCTTTTTTGTTTTTAAAGTAATTTGGTTGAAAGTGATGTTTTAATGATATAGTAGCTCAGATCATGCAATTTTAAATTAAAGAAGAATAAGTTTGGAATATATATATTTATACATATATATAGGTTACTTTTAATTAGGTAAATCCTTACTGCTTAGCAGCATGGCTAATTGCAGTCATAAACTATCAATCACAGTCTTGAGTAATTTCCGAGCATTCCCCCCTGGCGGTGGCGGTGCAACCAATCAATTTAAAGGCTCGAAAAAAGAACTGTTAGCGGTCGAGATGAAAGGATCGGGCGGGGACAATAGTCGAAAGTGTCCTCGTACATCAGAGTCGAAGACACGCTTCACTATGGGCCTAATTGCTTTAAAATAAGCCACACCCACCCCACAGAGACCGAAAATCCATCTTGCACGCACATTACGAGGAGAACCCATCGATCGACCGTTAGACAAGTGGACTTTATTTTTACCAAAACCGAAGAATCGGGATTCGAGGATGTAGGAGCGAGGAGTGAGCGTGCGGGCGGTCCGTGGCTTTGATCTCCAGGATCAGAGCGGTGCGGGGCACGCTTGTCAATTGTGGTTGGCTTCAAAAGCGGCTTAGTGTCCCGAGATCGGAGTATCAGTGCCACCACCACCAATGTCCAATGCCCGATGCCCACTCCCAATGCCAATGCCAAGCCAATGCCAGTCGCTGTCCCAGTTCCCCGAGCGAATGAAGTGTGTAATTTGAAATTAGCTCAGGCTCAGCGGCACCTTTTGAGCCAGGATCTGAGAGAGTGTGTGTGTGTGCTTAGTGCACCTGCTGACAATGTCAGCGAGTGTAGCTGTCCTGCGGCGGCTACTCAGTTACGCAGTCGCACCGAATCGCCAAGGCCAGGCATCGGCAACAGCATCGACAACGACATCGACATTAACAACCCCCGCATGTCATTTGGCCCGTCAGACTTTACACTGGAAAATAAATTGTCTTGACCATTAATTAATTCTCAGAGCTAAAGGTATTTATTTCATCAAAACTATTACTTAAATTCAGAAATATTTGAGTTCGATTTCTAATTTGTAATTACCATCATAACGAGTTTTCAAAATTGCAATCATAGAAATTTATTTTCTAAGCCAATCTTTTTATGATTGTTTCTAAAGTTTATTGTCGTTCAAATATTTTAAAATAATTATGAAAAAATAATAAGTAACTGAGTAGATTATAACTGAACAAAATACATTAAACCAATACTCGAAAAATCAAGACATAGTTTAATAAACTGAAAAATATGGAAATTGTCTTGTTTTTTTGTTATTTAAGTAAATGTATTGTGGAATAATTGTTTCTTGTATATTTCTTTCAAAAGAAATAATCAATATAATAACATTTATAGATTTGAAATACAAATTTAAAAATGATTTAATTTGGGAATATACGATTTTTATTTCCATTCCATATATCTCCATCCATAAAAACGATCACTTAACTACAGCAAACATTTTCTCGCAGTGCTCCATTTCGTTTTCGATTTCAGCTCCATTGAGTAAATGAATTCCAGCGAAAGATACGCAAATTTATGGCCGCACATATCTGTATGTACATTTATAATGTGACTAATTTGTGATCTCTTGATTTTTCAAATCCTAGACTCATCCAATCCAATCCAATCCATTCGAATCGATTCAGTTCGAATCGATTCCACTCTAAGCCAAGCCAAACCACTCCGATCCAATCTCGATTTCAATCTGCTATAGCTATGGCTATAGCTATATATCTAGCTCCGCCTGCAGTGTGGGGCGCTAATCAGGTTTCTGGGCCCAAATTGATTTCATTTTCATATTTCAATTTCGAAAGACGGTAGCCGGAGCTCTGTCGAAAATGCAAAATCAGTAAGACCAGTAGTCGCGACATGATATAAATTAACTGTTTTGACTTTGTGAAATGAAATGCGGCCTCTTTGAAATTCCAATTCGAAAATCCGAATCGAGAAGCCAAATCGATTTCTTACACAAAAACCTACGAACAACAAAAAAAACAACACAAAAACACACACACAACAAATTCGAGATACAAAATACCATTCAAAGTGGCTCCGATCCGAGTTGTTTATCTCGTTAGAGTTGCCAGCGCGCCGATTTCTTTTCGGCTTAAATGGTTTATGTGCGTTTGCAACCAGTTTTATGGACATCGCCTCCGCAGGCTGACTGAGCGGCCTGATTATATATTGATGCCGCTGCTGGATGCTCGATGCTGGGTGCTGGGTGCTGAGGCTGAATCTGAATCTCGAGCTCCAAGCTCCAGCTCCAGCTGAAACCGATGCCGCCTTAAGACTAAAGCCTGCTTTCCGTATTCAATTCGAGCGTTTAGGTGGGCCGTGGCCGGCGCCTTTGAAGCATGCATCTCGTTTACCACGTGCCGTGGCATGAATCCCACTCCACCCATTCCCATACCCGGTCTCTGTCCCCTGGATCCGGATCCCATCCGATCCTCAAGCTGTTGCGGGCGGAATAACTCAGTCGCAAGCACGAGGCTTTTTTCGATCCAAATATACTTTTGCGATAAATATTTTTAGGCTTTTAAATATACATAAATACTAACAAAAAGTTAAGAAATTAAAAAATCCATCTATTAAATTAGATTTTAAATTATTATATATACTCGATACCATTTATATATTATTATAAAATAGTTATTGAGAGGATGTCCTTTTAAGTTCTGTAAATATTATCAATAAATATTTCATTGGTATTATATAAAAATAGTAATGGTAACTTGTTATTAATTAGTTCGATATTATTTTTAATTAAGTATACGAAACAATTTGATTTACTTTCTGTTACTTTCTGTGTTTTATTATTTTGGTATATTTTTAACAAAAGTATATTCTTTACTAGAATATGGAAAATGATTATAAAATATTTAGAAATTCTTATTAAATAATTTTGCTACATTTCTGTAATTCAATATAACTTAATTAAATTGTATAGGGCATAAATTTAGGCTCTTAATTCCCCGAATTAAACATATAAAATTTGAATATGTGTTTCCGAAAAACAAACCGAAATCGAAATCAAGAAAATCGTCACAGATCCCCCACTGATCCAATCAAATCGACGACACACAGACCCCCATTTGAATTAATAAACAAAAATGTTCATAAATAAATATATATTTTATAAATGTTTATTTATATTGCTTTAGTCTAACAAAGATTCCGCCAGCCAGTTTTCAAGTCGAGTAGCGATTTTAATGATTTTAATGATGTGCTCAACGTTTTATGATTTAATTATGCCGTTTGTTGTTGCGGTTATCGTTTGTTATCTTCGATTTTTTTGTTTGCCTTAGTCTCAGTTATTAATATATGCCCCATATTGAAGTTGGCTCAGCTATTTATTGAGCCTTAATTATGTGCGATTTAAATTCTTAATGAATGCCGCTTTTGGCCAGCTTCAGCTACAGATACAGATACAGATACAGTTCGGGCCAATCATCAGCTCCCGGGTACGTAGGCGCGCATGTGCCGATGATTTAAATGATAACGAATTGAGATATCTGCATAATGCATTAATATGTGAGGGTGGCATCTGGATAAGAGGCGCCAGCATGACGATGACTGTATATCTATATATAAAAAAGCCACTTGGCAAATCGCGAAATATCGCTAAAATATGGAAGGAAAGTGATAATGTTTGGAGTTTGACATTTCAGCGGAGAGAGAAAATAATTGGTGGCCAAAAGGGTAGTCGGACTAAAACAGATTAAGACATTTGATTTTTTAACTAGTTAAGCAATAAAAACAACAATGAAAATTCAATAAATTATTACATAGATCATAAAAGCTTCTCTTATATTTTTATTCAAAACTGTTGAATTCTATGACAGTTTTTATAATGGGTAAATTTAAACTTACTTTTTATCAAATATATAAATATTTAAATAATTTTAATTTATGGAATTAAAAATGGAAGAATTATAATTCTAAACATTGCGATAGACAATGATGGCCAAAAAAAGCCAGGAATATCCACGCAATTCCATAGTTAAATTTCATTATTTATTTACCTTTACAACTTCCTTTGTTTGTCATGAGTTAGATCCTTACTTCGAGATCAAAGTTATCTGCCTCTTCAATTACCGAATTATTTTTTCGGCATATGGCTAGCCAATCTTGAAAGGAAGAATATACGCTGAAGAGATGATTTTAGGTTTTGGAATAGAAAAGGAGCTCCGAGATCCGAGGGGCAGGGCGTGGCGAACTGGCGACATATGTAGGTTGCGCTTCGTGGCTTAGAATCAAAGTCGGATCAGCGCAAATCCCTGTGATCTCTGGCGTTTGCTCTCTGCCGGCGTCGCTGCTGCGGCCGCTGTTCTGCTGCGGCCAGCGTCTCGGTTGCAGTCGCAGTCGCAGTCGCTGCCTCTGCTGCTGTCGGTTGAACACTTTGATGTCCTAATTGGTTTATTACTTTGTCGGCATCTCGAGTCTTCTTTGAGTTTCTGTTTTTTTCTCTCTCCATCTATCCAGCCCTATCTCTCTCTCTCTCTGAATGCACAGAAAGAAATTTTGATTTCTAATTTAATTAAATTTATATTAAGGAAAGTTCTGAATATGTATTTTAAGTTATTCAAATAAGTTTTTAAGTTAACAATATACGTATTAATACAGATTATTAGGAAATATCATTCTAATTTAAATTGTATTTTATATAATTGAGAAAAATATATTCTTTTAAGATTTACTTTGTGTTCAATGATAAATCCTTTAAGATATTTCGATTTATTTTTTGAAACTTAATTTTGTTGTGAAACAATCATCCATAAATACATTTTAAAATCTCCCAATTTATTTGACAACAAAATTTTAGTTTAAATTACCTAATATGTAATTGTGAAAAAATATATATTCAATTGATCATGCACTTCCTGCAAAATAGTTTTATTTATTTTCTGTTCAGAAAACATTTGATTACCGAAATACTGTAACACTTCAATTTCAACATTTTATTTTGTTATAGAAAAATTATCCAAAAATTCCTTTTAAAATCTCCTAAATAATTTCCTGTGTATATTTGATGTTGCTGTTGTTGCATTCTGTTTTATGCCGTTGCCTGTTTTATTTATTTCTTTATTTCTCCGGGTTACCATGCTGCGGCCAGGGACTTCCAGCCTCAGATACAACTTCAACCTGAGATCGAGCTTAACGAGTAAGCACGCGCACAGAACGGGACGATGGTCGTTGGTCGCTGGTCGCTGGTTGCTGGTCTTTCGGGCCCCGAGGCCCAGAACTGGAAAACGATCTGGGCCCAAGTCCCCCCTCCTAAAATAAAAAGAACCCCCCCCCTCCTTCACCCCTCTTCTTCTGTTAACAATGTTGCCGCGTGTGCGCTCAATCAACATGTTGCGATATCAGCGCAATTTGTCATCTTATAAACAACAGCAGCGCGGGCTCTGAAGTTCTCCTTCTTGGTGATGCTGCTGCGGCTGCTGCTGGTGGTGCGGCATCCCAGCCCATTGGGAGATCATCATCAGCGGTGGCAGCGAAAGGCAGCAGAACATCACAATGGCCAACTACCAGGAAACCGTTTTCCGAAACCGAAATCTCCCAACTCGCATCTCGCATCCCACAGATGCTGTGCGGTGGTCCTGTGTGAAGTTTGCCGTATTCAAAGCACAAGAAAACTCAATCAAGGGCCTCGTAAATCTTGGCACAATTTGATGAGTGCACAGTGGGAGACAATGGCATGGGCCATTGGGCCATGACCCGGGCACAGTGGGATGCAATCGAATGGTTTTTAGTCACATTTCAGGAAATGCCAAAAGGGATGTTGGGTTTTTTGTTTAAGGAGTAAATAGTTATGCTCGCAAAACGGAATATATTATGTTGAATATAGGTTTACCTTTTCGAATCCGTTAATTATTATTAATAATAATTATTATTATATTAAATATTATTATTTGAACTGTATTGATAGTATTCTTACTGTTTTGGAAATCTTCGGTTACTGAACTGATTAAATAAGTAAATGGAAAAATGATATAAAAGGTAACAACAATAGAATTAGGATTAAATATGTATTTTTTAAATATTCGGAAGCATGCATTTTATTAAATGATTTTAACCATTCTAAAATGTATAATTAAATATTATTTAAAACCTTTAATTTTCAAAATAAACCTGAATTATTAAGTATTACTTTAATAAGTGTTCGATAATGAATGATTATATTTTTTTATAATTTAAGGAGGAATAATACGAGTATATATAATATAAGAATATGCCAGTTACATTTATGTATTAAAATATATTTTAAATATACATTTTTGTGTGCATGTAAATTGTGATTTAATAAAACTATTATTTTTTTGTTAGCTCTACTAAATTATTAAATACATAAATTCCGTAAACATTTAAAAATGTGAATTGTTTACATTTAAAATTGTTTAAAATGTTTAATATAATTGTATCCATAGTAATTAATAATAAAATATTCCATAACCATCCCACTGTGATGCGTTGTAAATGGGCCCGACAATTCCTGGCTTATTGATTATGGCCGACGCATCGGCACATCCATTTCCATTTCCATTTCCGATCCATGCAGCACCCCCAGCTGAGAGATCTATCTGGAGCTGGTTGTCTGGCGGACACTGAGTGAGGATTCAATCGAATTATGATGGCCCGCCGTGTGTGGGCAGCCAGTGTTTTGACATTTCGGGGATCGAGATGGGAAATTCGGTGCCCGATCGGTTGCCAGTGTCAGTTTCCACCTAAATTCGTAACATCAAAAGTGAGCGATCGGGATGATCCGGGCATTATTGATCGTCCATACATATACCCCGCTGTTGTGATCCATTCACAGCATGAGGGAAGGGTATGAGGCATGAGGTATGAGGTATGAGGCATGAGCATGAGGCCCTTACAACACAATGCCAGCACTGTCGTTCCATAATCTACACCATCGTCGCTGTAGTCGGCGGACCTTTTGAAGGTCCTTTTGGCCAAAGTTCTCCCATGAAGTCGAACACACACGCCGCCAACATATGCAAAACACAATGAAGTTCTTTGAAGCGTCGTATTTCGTATTCTGTAGTCCGTAGTCTGTATTCTGTGTTCTGTATTCTGTATTTCCGTGGCATGCAGGTAAGCGACAATTATTTATCTTACAAATTTACCTGAAATTAAATACTTTCGTTTGACGGCTACAATGCAATGCCACAGCTACACACAAAAGGCGACAAATTCCCCCTTTTTCAGTGTGTGTTTTCATTTTTTTTTTTGTTTTTTTTTTTCGTCTTTAATCAGCGGCTGTTGCTTTGATCACCACATCTCGCCATTGCCATCAGCACCACCACCATCAGCACCACCACCATCAGCACCACCACCATCATCAGCACCACCTGACAAGGTGCTACGTTTAGGTCCCTCCCAATATTGCTTACCTGCGAAAAGTGCGGTAAAAACTGCGCACCAGCCTGCAACCGAAGGTGTGACAAGTCAGCGGATTTGCGTGTTGCTTCTTGCGAAATATTTAAAATGCAAGATTATCGCCCGAAAAAGGATCGCCAGCCGCACTTAATCCTGCCGCTCTTGCAGGCTCCCATTTCAACAGCATTGCTAACACACAACGAGAAAAAAAGGAAAACTTGTATTTGTAGTTTCTACGAAAAATATTTAATTAATTGTTATTGCAATTTATTTAGTCTCTACTATATTTTAGTTTGCATAGAGTAATTTTACTGCCGAATCGAAATTATCAATAATTTGAAAGCATAAAGCATCAATCATTTCTTTTCTATAAATATCTCAAAATTAACTTAAACTAATAATTATTATTAAAATAATTTGATTTTAGCTTGCGTACATATATGTAATTATACATAATACATTAAAATTGTATTTCTATTTTTAAATATTTTAAACAAATGTATAACAATAATTTATTTATAATTTGGAATATTTTAAACAAATGTATAATATTGAAAACTAGAAAATACAGTTTTAATGTATTATATGTAAATGCAATATTAATAGTATTTTAATTTGTTGTTTTTGTTAGCATTCATATATTTTCTTTTCTATACTTTTGATATTTTTCACATATGTAAGTCTTATATTGATCCCAATGAATGCTAATTCTTCTCGCAGTGTATGAATTTCAGGCTTTTTTGATCTCGCCGTGCGCTCAACTAATTAGCAGTGGTAGATAGGTAATGGGGGAAGCCACAGCAAGAGAGCGGCAGATACATATACGAACAAAACAATTTCGATTAAAGCAAAATCCCCCGACAACTAATTCAATCCAACCCAATCATAATCGCGCAATCATAATTACAACAATCTGCCGAACGAATATATGTATATCACAGACTCCCCGATTCCAGATACCTAACGGAAGCAGACAAAGATCAACGAAAGAACCGACCGATCGTACCCGGAATTCTATTGCTGGATATCCCAGCAGCAGCAACAGCAGAAGCAGCGGCAGCCACAAGAACAACATCCAGAAGCAACAGGTTGCTGCTGCCCGGAGCTGGAAACTGGGAACTGTGAACTGAGAACTCGGGACAGAAAACTGGAAGCTGGACGCTGAACGCTGAAGTGCTTCGTGGCCCAGACAAACGTTAAGATTGTAATAACCATGTTAAAAGCAATTTACGTTTAAAGTGCTACCGTGATACGCCGCCGATGCGTTTCTTGATTAAGAACCCAGGGGAGGGATGCTGCAGGAGGGAGCAAAATGAGAAGAAAACAACAAGAAAAGGAAAAAGGAACAGGACAGGAGTTGCCTCTTGCATTTATTTGGCGGCAAAAGTGGCTTTTTTTATTCTTGGGTTCCTTTTGGGAACTTTCCTTTCATATTCACAGTCCACTTAACACACGCGTCGCACAATGCGTCTCAAAACACAAATGAGCAGCAGCAACGCATGCGCACAGTTAATACACTGAACGAAATAATGTTCTAGATACAACAAACTCTAACAAAAAAGAAAGAATGATCAAATTGTAAAAAATTTGTGTACAACTAAAATATGTTGTTGAAATACTATTTTAAATAATATTTAATATTCAACACTATAAACTAACTTAGTAGGAAATTTGTTCCTAAAATGTATTAAAATTCTAAGTTAAAAATGAAAAACAATTGAATTAATATTAAAAGAAATGTGCAATTCTTCAGAAATAATGTTGTTTATTGATTAACAGAAATGCAATTAAATCGCAATTTTTCATATTGCATCCGATTTCAATTATTATTATGTTTGTCCTAGCTTTGGCAGTATTAAGTTCTTATTAAATTTTCCCTTAAGCTGTGTTTTTTTCCAGTGTGTTGCTGCTGCTAGTAATGTTGCTGCTGCCCCAACGGTGGCGATGGTAACCTCAGAAAATCTGTGCTGGCGGTACGCTTTGATGTTGGGAATGGCGTGTGCCCCAATGCAGAGATTTTCGCTTTGTTGTTTAGCCGACTACGAATCTCGTCTGTGTCTTCGTCTTCGTCGCCATGCAACAGCAATTTGCCTCCAAGTGGACCGCAGCAATACAGCAACACAGCAACAACATCTACTACAGCAACACGGCGAGCGTGGAGCGTGCGGCTTGAGATGCGAGATGCGAGAGAGTGCCCCCAGAAAGTTGCTGCCCCTTCGGTCGAGTGAAATACCATTTCTGCCATCACTGACTTACTTTGGGGGAGAAATCAGAGCTGCCACAATTAAATGGTTTTAAAGAGCCCAGCATCTTTTGTTTAAGGTTTCTATAATTAGGTTAAATCAATTTAGAATTTTTTAAATAATATAAATAATTTTTGGTAATGACTTAATTTAAATAAATTCGTTGCCAAAGTATATACAAAAAAATAATCACAATCGAATTGACAAATAAATTTATTAGAGGACTATTTATAGTTCCCAAAGGACACCGATAATGGGGAGGTATATATAAATGTATATATAAAGAGAAATATACAAGTATAGTATAGTTTTGATTTAAAATCGATACCATTTGAAGTGACTTTATTATAACAAATTTCTAAGGCTTATTATTAGATAATATATTGATTAAAATATGCCACAACCACAAATAAATAATTTTTTAAATATTATAACTCATTATGAATTAACCAACTAATTTCCTTTTTTTATTCTTAATTTCCATACCCTTATATTCATTAAAAAAGTATGTACCCAGAAGGGAATTTAAATATCTAAATTAACTATTCAATTCAATTCAAAATCCCCAAGAACCTCCTTAGAACCTCCTTTAAACCCTTTCCTTATTCCTCAAAAGACTGACATCACTGACCTCCATCAATCGAGAGTAATGCAATTATGATCGCAGGCCGATGAAATTAGAGATGCTCGTTTCGGCAGCCGATCGGAGATCGGTGATCGGCGAGGGAAGCTATAACATATAGCGCACCTGTTGCTTTTCCCACAGTGCTGCTTGCCGATGCTCCTCCTTGATGCTTCGTTTTGCTCTTTTTGCGAATGGAAACTGAAACTAAAACTGAAACGGGAACAGTTGCGCTGGCGATCCTTGAAAACAGGGGGAAAGGATCAAAGGACGTGACCGTGACTGGGCCGAAACCGATAATAAAGTTGTGCATTAAATGAAATTTTAATTGCTTATCGGCGGAGAGCGTTCCGGGAGCCCATCTGTTGGGATTAGAGCGGCAATGGCTCGACTCGATTGATGTCAAGCGATGTCGGCGCTTTGAAGATTATGCCCAAAGTTATGAGGCTGGCTCCGTTTTTCCAGGTGCTGCTCCGGGTGATCAGCCTATGCGAAATTATATAGCTCACTGGCAGAAGCAGAGAGAGAGGCAGCACCACCAGTGGCAGATCGGCAGCTTTAACAACGCAGTCGCTTCTTCAGCATCGCCATCACCAGTACTGCCATCATCATCATCATCATCATCTTCGGCAGGGCATCAGCTGGCGCTGCTGCTTTTGCCGCTTCTGCTGGCTGCTGGCTGCCTTGCTGCTTGCCGCTTGCTATTTGCTGCATGCGGCAAAAGATGAAACGCGGCGGCAACACTTTGATGCGGCCAAGATCAAAGCCGCCGATTGTTTACATAATAGTGGCCTTTGAAACGGAACAATAGAATGCCAGGATCAAAGACACCGACCAGTTTACCCGGTTAGTGCGCTTAAGCGAAATGAATGTCCATGTCCGTCCGCCCGTGATCTGTTTTTCTGGCCCCACACTCGGAAAAAAAACCCTGCAAGGAGGCACATCTAATACAGGAGTTTCAAGTTTTTTTATATCATCTGAAATACTCTTGAAATATCCTTCAGAGTTCCGAATTTCCCACAAAGGACACAGTTAATTTAATTTAATTACTTTATTTATCATTTTAATTTTAATTAACATAAAAGATAAAAAATTCATTGCATATTTTTATATGAGCCTTATTAATACTGCATAAATTTATACACTATAATTTCATATTTAAAACCTCACACAAAAATAAATAAAATTATTCGCCGTGTACAATTGTCACAGTTTTATATGTAGGTGTGTTAATCTCTATAGAAAACACTTTAGTTCCGAGTAAAACCAAGATGTCAATTTTGGTTGGAATACAATTAAAAGATTGATCTTTATAGTTGTAAATTTCAATTGATATTATATGTTTTAAAACTTAAACCAAAACTATATAATTTAAAATGTACAAAAATAATGTCCTTGATGGTAACATATTTTGTAACCACATTAATTTTGAAATATTTAAATATAAAGCTTAATCTAAAGTACTATATTAATACTAATTATTATTAAATACTTAATGTTAAACAAACAATTTTCTACAGTGCAGTAAAAGTAGCACTCGTCTCAGCCAGATCATCATCACGATGGCAACATCATCATTATGCTGGTGCCCGCTGGAGCGTCTTTGAATTTGTGCTGCTGTAATTGCTGGCAGCCGAAGGAGAATTTCTGCTTCTGCTGCTGCTGCTGTGGCTGCAGCTTTTGCTGTTGCAACTTGTGGTGATGCTGCTGCTGCTGCTGCTGCGGCTGCTGCTGATTGCGCGTCAAATGTTTATGGCATTCATCGCGTGCTGGCGGCGTTTTAATTGCCTGAACGAACGGCAACGGCACAAGCGCCTAGTGTCCACGCTGCGTATGAGCAATGCGAGCATCAATAATCTCCAGAGATGTTGCCGCCGTCGTTGTCGCATAATAATTGCGTGTACTTAATGCATAAATATTGCACTGAATCGGGCTCGGGGACTCCAAGTCGGCTCCTTTCTATTTACCACTTTCAAGTTTACCGCCGCCGCCGCCGCCGCCAGTTGGACATAATTTTGTTGCCAGCCGTTGCTGGTTTGTTGTTATTTTGTTGCCGACTGCGACCGGCCGTTCTTCCTTTAGGCCTACAATTTCTATTGGAGCAGCGGTGGCGGCAGCGGCTGAACGACGAACAGCTAAAATCAATTTGGTCAGTGATAAAATTTTTGCAAAAGCGAATCAATTTTATGGCCGCCGTCTTAAAAGTATTTCGATTTCGGGGCCGAACACGGCAAATATCAAAAGCCCACCAAACACCAAAATAAAAGAATCTTTAATGATCTGTCATTAATTGCGTTTCGTATATAGAAATGGAAATGAAAAAGCGTGGCAAGGGCCGTGTCAAAGGAAGCGGCTAAATGATTTCTCTTGTGATTTTGGTTTTTTTTTTTGGGCCTGCAAAAGGGGAATTAACCGTTTTCATTTTTGTTGTTTATTTTTTCGTTTCTTTAGATTTACAATTAGATAAAACTCGTTGGCTACTTTATTGTGATTTTATGTCTTTAAGCCGCATCCAACGAATCCGAATCCGAATCCGAATCGAAATCGGAATTCCCATGGTCATATCAAAATTGCTCCGTTTCCAAGAAATGCCGACCAGCCATAAAACACCAAATGAGCCAGCATCAAAAAAAAAAAACATAAAGGTATACAAATTTCCGATCACCGCGATGAGCGAATTATGAGAGCATAAAACGGTTGTGCATTATAATTGCAATTACACTAAATTAGCATTAACGTAAGGCCGAAAGGAGACCCGAACAACAAAAAAAAATAATGCAAAGAAAAAACAAAAGACTTAGGCAACGAACTTGTCGGGCGGAAAAGAGACGGGGCGATGCCGTCGAAGACCAGAAGCGAATTTCATTTCGGCTTTTCGATTAAGCAGATCAAAGGGAACCTTAATACGGTTATTAACAAGTAGTCTCCGACTGCTGCCTCAGCCAGCGTCTCTGCTGCAGCGCTGTGGCGGCGCTGTCCGCGATTCTCTCAAATTGCATTGCCCTGCAGTTTATTATTAGTTTTGTTATTATTTTGCGTATTCTAAACAAAAAAGCAGCCGACAATCTGAGAGATACAGCCAGCGAGAGAGAGGGAGAGAGGGTGAGGCAGAGAGCGAGCGAGCGAGCCAGCACGTGAGAGAGCCAGCAGAGGCAGAAGTGACAGCAGCGGCAGAGGCAGCGACTGCAGCAGCGACTGCGGCGGCGACGGCGACGGCGAGCACCGATGGCGCAAGGTAAAATTTCATTCCGTGGCGAGCAATCGACGTGAGCGCGTGTGTCGTGCGGAGATAAGAACGAAAGAATTCGAATTCCGAAGTGTTTGTTATCAGCGGCTGAAATTAAAAACGCATCAAATACATTATACAGTTCACACCACACCATAATATCCGAAAGCAATTCATCAAATCAAGTTGACAAGTGCCGAGTAGCAAATACCGAATCGAATACAATGCAGCGCCCCAAAAAGTGCTCCGAACTGTGCTGAACAAAACAAAACAAACATCCAACGCGAAAATCAAATAGTATATATATATATCAATATCACAATTCACAAAAATCTATGTGTGATCGAGTGTAATCGAAAATGGCAGCCGAACAAATCGCTAAGATGGCAGCTAAAGCCGAAGTAGAAGCTACAAATAAATGGATTAAAGCCAGCCAGCATCACAGCCGCACAAAGACCCAGCAGGTGAGTTATCAAATTGGTAAAAGGGAGAAAGGGAGAACGCGAAGCGGAGGAATACGGTAGCCCAGATATGAAATATGAAGCCGCTTCGCCATCAGCGAATTATGAAAATCGCAGAGCGGGCGGGGGGTAGGGGGATCGGTGNGTGGCTGGGGATATATCAAAAGTTGCCGCTTAAAACCGAAAAGCCAAAAAATACAGTAGCACGTCAATTAAAATTAATAGCTTCCGACTTAAGCCGCTGGCCAGGTTGTGGGAATTCGGCCGAGAACCCAAAAACCAGACCAAAACCGAAACCGAAACAGAAATCGAAACCGAAAACGAAACCCTCTACGGCTTTATTTACGACATTAGCATAGTCGGGGCGAAATCAATTTGAAAATCCTTTGCAAGGGCATAAAAAACGAGATTAAATTTGCCTGCGTGCGCAAAAAGCCACAAAAACATCAGAAACAACAAAAACAACAACAACAGCGGCAAAAGGCGGAAAACAAAAACAAGAAAAGAAAAATAAGCAGCGGAAAGGGGAAGAAAACAAAAAGACCGACAAAAATGAGCGGGGAATGAGACTTTAAGTGTAGCTAACCAAAAACCCTCATCAGCAGCAGCAGCAGCAGCAGCAACAACAACAGCAACAACAAAGTGCAGGCCGCTTTCGTGCGCCCCACTTCGCTTGAAGTCGAGACTCGAGACCCCATATCCCCGCCACATCCACATCCACATCCACATCCACATCCATAGCCACAGCCGCAGCCATCGTATCCACATCCACTCCACTCCACAGTCGTAGTAGCTACTGTTTTCAAAGTTAAGATCAATGAGTGCGACGACGACGACGATGCCTTGGCTTTTTGTAGTTGGCCCGAAATGCACGGAAAATATTTTGTACCCTTTCGATTTTTGAGAATTTAGCCAGGAAGTGGAGTTGCCCTGTTTTCGTCTTTTAAGGAATTTAAAATTCATATTTAAATGTGAAAGGTATTAAATGTTCTTTAAGTTTGTTGAACAACACATTAAATTACAATTACAGAGTTCTTTGAAACTAATTATTTGGAATAAGATATATTACAAATTCGTTACCAAGATTAAATGTCGCAATGAATAAATTTTGTCTTACAATTCTTCTCAGAAAGGTTGATCCAATTCTTTGATATTTTAGGTATTTTAAATAAAATATCTGAATTATAAATATCTGCCCATGAATTCAGGCTTAAAGTTAATTAAAACCAAATATAAATGCTTCCTTTATTGCCTTTATTGTCTTAATTATTAATAATTACATAATGATAATAATAATTAAAACGGATTTTTTGGGGCACAAATTTCGTTCAATTATCCGAACTATTTTCATTGAATTTTTTTCTAAAATATTAACTCATTTTTAAATATTTAAATTCTAATTTTTCCTTGAAAACCCCAAATTATTTTCAAGAATAAACCCCTACTTTTTTCGGTGTAGTACCGGCCAGGTCCGATCTGCTTTGCAACATGCCGCAAACATACACGAGTCCATTCGGCGGCAAAGTACAAAGCCGAAAACGGCACGGGTTTAGCGCGCTCGGAGTAAAAAGCGATCAGCGAGCGGCCAGCAGCCTCAGCAGCAGCGACCGCTTGGCAGACGTGCGCACAGCAACAGATACAGATACATCTACAGCAACGGCTACGACAGAGACGCGTACAAATGCAGATACAGATACAGATACAGAGACACGGACAGAGATCAGGCCGGTCTAATAACGCTGCCTGTTGGCACTGGCTACACGTTTCGGCGGCTTCGCTTTTGTTGTTGCCGCTCCGCAGCGTTCCCCTGCCCCTGCCCCTGCCCGTCCCCTCTCCGGACCGCTCTGCGATCTGCTTGCGGCTTCATTTGAGGCTGCTTCCGAATTACCTGCGCCTTTGCCATGCCAGCAATGCAATGCAGCCAGCCACAGTAGCTGCAGCAGCAGCAGCAAAAGCAGCAGCAGCAACTGCCGCGTTATTTCCCTGCCATAAAAAGTATTAAATTGCCGCAAAACAGGTGTATTTTTATGCCCAAGGCAGGCAGAAGGCAACAGCCAGGCAGCCAGGCAAAAGGGGCCGATCGTTCAGGTTTCGGGAACTGCAATTACGATCGCCTAGGCCATGGCTTTAGGGTATATTCTAAAACTCAGCCAATGCGCAATTCAGGTCAGGCCCCGGAGAGAACAAATAAATCACTTTCAGCTGCTGGCATAGGAATAAGTGGGAAAGTCCAGAAAAATAGGTAGTAAAATAATAATATATACAGATCCACAGAAAATATAATCTTCGTGAAGAAAAATATACCCAGTTCTTACTTTATTACTTTCCAAATATAATTTTTTCTTTTTGCTTTATATTTCTCCTGTTAAAATGCGAAAATAAATATTTGTAATGCAAATAAAATGTTAGTACCCCGACAAGACTGCGCTAATTTATCCAGGCAAATATATCAGATCTTAGCACCTGATCTGTATATTTATTTATGCTCATTGTGCGATGCTATTTAAAGATCATCCACTACTGCATTGTTATCGTAAACGAAAATATACCCATTGTTTGTTATTAAATTCCTGTGTATTTACGGTACTGCTGTTGGTTTAATTCTTATTTGTAATTTTCGTTGTTGTTGTTGTTGTTAAAAGCGCGATCTCTTTCATAACGATTCTGGTTACGCGCGCAAACTGAAGCCGTTGCCGGCAAACAACAAAAAATAAAAGTACAAATACAAGCGGGACGCCGACGCCGACGCCGACGCACGCAAATCAAACAAACTGCCAGCAAATACAAAAACAACCGCAACAACTCCAATAAAAACACAACAAAAATAACAACAATTACTACGGCAACGGAAGTTTATTTATGCCTCGGACCGCTGTTTATTTAAGCGTATTGCGATAAGCTGCGAGTGAGTGAGAACGCGCTCGTTCGTTTCTTGTTTTTGTATCTGCAAGTGCGCCAACAACAACACCAACAACGAAAACAACACCAAAAACCACAGGAACATCTGAGGAGAGCTTCCTCCAGTTCTTAGATCCATTGCGGTGACGGTCTCTCTCTTTGATTTAGACAAGGTCGCGGTTATTTAATGTTCTTTGATCGGGATTTGAAGGGGATGTTATGAGATAAAACTCGTAGGGGATTAAGGAGAAATATATATAGGATAATGTGAGAAAAATAGATTTTATTTTAAATAAGGGATGGTAAATTTAATAGTTAACAAAAATTATATAATTACAATCTAAACTTAAGGGTTAGGATTAGGGTTTAAAAAATCATTCTTAAAGTTGATATTTGTTGAAATGAACAAGCAAATACAAAAAAATCACATATTCTATATTAGGGATATTTTCTAAATATAACATTGTTAGTATTATAGTTATATTAAACGTTTAAAATGTAATAATCACAATCCATTTACAATTTCCATTGCATAATAATTAAACTGAAAACATTAGCACCAACCACACTTATGAATATATAGATTCGAAGCTTTCCCAACCTAAATCAACTTTCAGATGCAAATCGCAGTTCAATTAAATGCACAGACACACACACACACACACACACACACGATCGGCCGCCGTCAATTGCCACCGCAATCGATTTGAATCGAATCAAATGGAATCAAATCAATTCCAGTCACAACGGGGCGTATACTCGATTTATTTAATAAATTCAAGAGAGAGAAAAGCGAGGGGAAAGACCAGAAAGAACGCTTAGCGCCATCGCGTCGTCGTAAATGCGACCGAGTATTTGCAGCAATTAATAAAAACTGACAATATAATCGGCGCGACAAGTAGTTGGCTGCCAGCCAGCCCCCAGACATTCGATTCGAGTAGACCAGAGACCAGAGACCAGCTCCTTTGTCGGCATCGCTGGAGCGAACAACAACAAAAAATATAGATATATAACAAAAAAAAAAATAGGGGGGTACCAGCTACGGGCCAAAAGCAAAATATTAATAAGCACTGCCCGCAATTAATAGCGCAACTTAAGACTCTATATAGGGTAATTAAGCGGCGCTTGTGAACATTTTTCCTTTGCCAACGCCGCCAATGGTACTCTGGTTGTTGCTTTTGTTGTTGTTTTTTAGGCGGCGCTGCCGTTTTTACTCAACAGGTAAACAACAAGTGCAACGTACGCGCTCGCTCGTATCTAGGCGGTGTATCTGTATCTGTGAGTGCGTATTTATTCAAACGTAAATCCGCGCACGCACACGTGAAATCTTTTTATTTGTTGTAGTTGTTTTTCTCTCTCTCTCTCTCTCTCTCTCTCTTGGTTTTTGGTGGTTAATTGTGGCCGGAGTCGTTGGCGCAGTTGAACTAATCAACAATGGAAACTACTCATCTAATGTTGAGGAGCGGGCTCTTGTCAATTTCGTTGTTTGGCGGCAAACATCAGAGAAGGCGACTAAGACGAGCCAGAAGATATATAAACCTGTTGTAAGAGACGTGCAGAGCGAAAAAAAAAACAACAACAAAAAAATAAGAGGAAGGGTGTTTGCTTTTCGGGGAGAGAGAGGCGGGGTGGGAACCAGTACAAACAGAGCAAGGGAATATATATCTTCCTTTCAATAATGTATTTAAAGTTAGGGGAAAAAATTAAAACAAATTTTCCTTATTATATTATGCCTAAAGAAAAAATCAGGATTAAAGAAACAATAAACTCATGTTTTTGTTACCAAATATAAAGAGCTTGTTGAAATTTGAATAAACCTATTTAATTTTAACCAAGCAACAATTCAAAACCAAACATATATAAATTCAAACTTTATACAAACTTTATTCTCCACTCATAATAAAAAAATAAACAAAAACGATATAACCCATTGAATAAATATTAATTAAATTCGATAACCAAACAAACATAATTTATGGAAGATGTTAATACGAATTTATAACGCATACTGTCAAATAAAATCAATTCACCATTATTGAAATGTTATCAACTAAAGTATTTGTCAATGATTTTATTAAACCTAATTTATTTGACTTTCAACTTCGGTTTGCTCATATGCTAAAATATTATGGAAATTTAATTTTTTTTTATTTAAAAACCAGATTCTCTGGTTTTAAAAATAGATAACTCTGCGGGGAAATATATATATATTTCAATGACTGCCGGCTACCGTTATTCCAAATGGCCCGTGGCTCCAGTTGGCCAAATTATACTTTGTAGGCCTTTAACCAATTATTGCGTGTGTGTGTGTGTATTTTTGTGTCATTTGCATTTCTGTCTGCAAATTGTCGTTGCTGGCGGCTTACAAAAACACAAAAAAAAATAAAAATACAAAAAACTGTCGGCAGACTTCAAAAGCCTGTATAAACATTGATTGAAGATTTCTTTACGATTTCTGAATGGTTATTTATGCGGAGGCAAGACCCGTAGACTGGAGACTCGGCCAAATTGACAGACTGACACACTGAGACACTAAAATCGTTGCCCCGATGTTGTCGGCAAATGTTTTTTTGTTGTTGTTGCTGTTGTAGTTGTCGTTGTGTTATTTACAAATTGCTGGAAAATAGCTAAACAAAAAATGCCGAGACTCGAGAATCAGCGAAACAACAAAACAAATCGCCAGATAGCTCATTTGATTGATGTCTGTGTGCCCGCGCAAAAAAAAAAGAAATATTAAAAAAAAAATAAAATAAATAAATAAACGCCCGACCTTAAGTTCAAAGCCAAGAACGGACGCTGACTGCGACTGCGCTGCCGCTGCCGCTGCCTCTGCCGCTGCTGATTACCACGCGTCAGCGGCCATGACAATGTGAAATTGAAATTTGTTTGACTGGCCCACGGGGCGTATGATTAACAACAATTTCTTGCCATGTTTGACTAAATACTTTGAGGTCGTTGTTTTTGTATCGCTGCTCGTTTTTTTTCCGTTTCTTTCGTTTTCTTCTATGTAAACCGAACAACAAAAACACACACAAAAACAATAACAAAAAAAAACAGGGGAAAAGAAACAACAACAAACAAACACAACGAAACGGAACGACGAAACGAAATGCGGCAAAAATTTCTTTGATCTTTATCGCAAAGCTTCTTGCTCGCATTTTGATCAAAGCAAGTTTTTCCGCCAAAACACAAAGCAACAACTCAGAGAGAGAGAGAGCGAGAGAGAGAGCGGCAGAGAGCGAAGAGAGCAGCTCTCTCTCTCTTATCATTTTGAGACCCTAAAACTAAATTCTCTCTTCTGTCTCTCCCACAGACAACGACGCCGACGTCGCTGCTAGCAGCGCTGCTGCTGCTGACCACCTTCAGTCAGCTGCCCCTAGGAAAAGCCAGCCTGGAGGGATTCGGAGCAACGAGCTCCAATGTGGACAAGGACCCCCTGCGGGAGACCAGCATGAACATGATCCAGCGCAACTACATGGTAATGCATTCGGCCAGCGGATCGGAATCCGAAGCGGCGGCCACCGATCACAGTCGCTCCCTGAAGCGGGCCAATCTGGCCAACTCCAGCATCACCTGCAATGATGGCACCCATGCGGGATTCTATCTGCGGAAGCAGCCCAGCTCCAAGAAGTGGATCGTCTTCCTGGAGGGCGGCTGGCATTGCTTCGATCTGCGCTCCTGCCGCGCCCGCTGGATGCGATTGAGGCATCTCATGACCTCCTCCCAGTGGCCCGAGACGAGAGATGGTAAGTTGGACAGAATTCAAATCCAATCCAATCGAATCTAACAAGTTAATCCCTTCTTTAGTGGGTGGCATTTTATCGCCGCATCCGGAGGAGAATCCGTACTGGCACAGTGCCAACCATGTGCTCATCCCCTACTGCAGCAGTGACTCCTGGTCGGGAACGCGCACGGAGCCGGTGACCACGGATCCGGAGAACAGTTGGCGCTTCATGGGTGCCCTGATCCTGCGACAGGTCATTGCGGAGCTGATACCCGTCGGCTTGGGTCGCGTGCCGGGTGGAGAACTCCTCCTGGTCGGCTCCTCGGCCGGGGGACTGGGTGTGATGCTTAACCTAGATCGTATCCGGGACTTTCTGGTCAACGAAAAGAAGCTGCAGATCACAGTGCGTGGTGTGAGTGATTCGGGTTGGTTTCTGGACAGGGAACCATATACGCCGGCAGCGGTGGCCTCCAGCGAGGCAGTGCGTCAGGGCTGGAAGCTGTGGCAGGGCCTGCTGCCCGAGGACTGCACCAAGGCTCATCCCACGGAGCCCTGGAGGTGTTACTTCGGCTACCGCCTCTATCCCACCCTGAAGAGTAAGTTAATCATTTATCTAGGAATTTCTTGGACTAGAACTAACTTGTGGTATCCCCATTTCCAGCTCCCCTTTTCGTGTTCCAATGGCTCTTCGACGAGGCCCAGATGCGGGCGGATAATGTGGGTGCTCCCGTGACTCCCCAGCAATGGAACTACATCCACGAGATGGGCGGAGCCCTGCGCTCCTCCCTGGACAATGTCAGCGCTGTTTTTGCGCCCAGCTGCATTGGTCATGCGGTGCTCTCGAAAAGGGATTGGGTGAACATCAAGATCGATGACATATCCCTGCCCTCGGCTTTGCGCTGCTGGGAGCATTCGACGCGACGGAAACGACACGAAAAGCTCAAGAGATCCACGGAGGCATCGACGGCACTGTCCCAGCCCAAGGCCCAGCATCCCAATAACCAAAGACACCAGCGACACCGTCAGCGCCAGCAGAAGCAGAACAATGTGGCCCGGACGGAGGCCCAGGGGAAGCACAATCGGTTGAGCAAGGAGGAGAGGGAGGAGCGGAAGCGCCTGCGCCAGGAACAAAGGCAGCGGCGCAAGCAGCGCCGTCGCCAGCAGCAGCAGCAGAACGGCAAGGATCGCAAGAACAGGAAGAACAACAACAGTCCCAAGTCCAACAACAATGGCAATGATGAGCTGAGGAAGCAGAAACGCCGCCAGCAACTTACTCCGGAGCAGCGGCAGGAGCAGAGGAAGAGGCGACGCAAGGCGCAACAACAGCATCAGCAGCACATGCGACAGCCGCAGGACATGCAGCAGGAGCAGCCGGCGGCCGGAGAAGCTCCTCCGGAGGTTGCAGAGGAGCCCCAGAAACGTCGCTCCTCGAACAACGCCTTCGCCGGCACCAAGGCCAAGAAGAGGCAACGCGTGCCCAGGGTACCGGAGAAGTGTGCCTCCCGCTTACTGGAGCGTTGCAGCTGGCCGCAGTGCAACCATTCCTGCCCCACACTCACCAATCCCCTGACCGGGGAGGAGATGCGCTTCCTGGAGCTGCTCACCTCCTTCGGACTGGACATCGAGGCGGTGGCCGCTGCCCTGGGCGTCGACATGCACACCTTGAACAACATGGAGCGCACGGAGCTGGTCAATCTGCTCACGCAGCAGGTGAGCTAGGCTCACTAGGTAGATACCCTGTAAATCGGGGGTGGATCGAACAATTGTAGGATAGCAAAGTTGGGTCAAAGCTGGGGAATATTGCAAAAGAAACTTTTGAACTAAAATCTTGACTTTAAATATTCAAAACAAAAATATCAATGAACAATAATTTCCTAAACAATAATTTTTTAACATAACTAGCATGTTTATAATTTAAAATTTAAAATCAGATATAACAGTTCAACGATAATATATATTCCTATTTAAATTCAAAAGCAGAGAGGCCAAAAATAATTCATAATTACATTCCAACTAAAAATTGCTTTCATCAAAATGAATTATTAATATTAGATGGAATTTATTATTATTATTTCAAGTTCCCTAGTTTCCATATTAATAATATTTCCTGTGAGAAGATTTGAGAGAAGAGTGTTCTTGGGATCCACCCCACTGTAAATAGGCGGACTGTATATATATATATATAGCTTGTAGGTAGGACCGCTCTGTAAATATCACATAATAGCACCCAAAAAAAAAAAAAGAAAAAAAACACACATTAAGGGAGCTCGAACTCCAATTCCTAGAACACACCAAGAAAAAGACATGCGCATAGTACCCAGTAATTAAGCAGAATTTATTTATAACTCCTACTCGAACTGCAAAACTTATTCGTATTCGTATTCGCATTCGCATTCGCATTCATGTAATCACATTAACATTCGCACATATTTATTCATTCGCATTCTGAAATCACAATCACAATCACAGAAATGAAATCTGCTTAACGAGAAACTAAACACAAATGCAACCACAAGACTGTTTTTTTGTTTTTTATATATATATATATAAATATTGATACATTTAGCGCGTACAGAGATAGGTAGGATATATAAATATGCTAAATAATAATCGTAAAGGATTATCTAATTTATTTGATAATTTATGGCCCGTTCGGGATTGTACTTTTGTGTGGAATCCAGACTGTTTCGAGTGTTTTTTTTTTAATTATTTTACTCTTTTATATTATTGTTTTATACCTACCTCAGATGAGTAAGAATGAAATTGATTAACAGCTGCCTTCATATCATATCATTGCGTACCTGTGCAACGAAAATCAAATACTTAATACTTATAACTTAAAACTTAAAACCGCCCGCATTCCGTTAAAAGAATATTAAAAATAATTTAACACAAAACCAATGCGAAAATAGCAAAAACAAACAAAAAACAAAACAAAAAACAGAAGCGAAGTGAACAAATCGAATAATTGTAGAAAAATCGCACAAAACTAAATGATTACGAATTAGTAATTACTGTTAAGCCTGTACAGAACTGGTTGAAGTTTAGCCCTAAGAATTGTTATACTTAAACTTATTAATAATTTAAAATTAATTTAAATTACGGCTTTAGCTTTTGTTAGCATTGTTCAATTGAACTTGTGTCCATTTTTAGTGGACACAAAAAGCGATCAACGTTTGAAGAAGAAACCAATCAAATAACAAAAAATAAAACCAGCAAAATAATTATATAACCAATTTTTGTATTATTTCTTGAGGGGCATTCACATTTTTGATGGGTGCATTATCTTTTTCGCTTTTTTCCAGAATACAGATACAGAAAATGCTATCCTAAATATGTAAAAAATAAATCTGCATCCCGCTTTGTTTCCCTGGATAAATGGTTAAAATTAATCAACAATTTTCTATTAAGAATATCTTTAACATATAATTAAAGGAATGTTGTTAAAATAACAAAAAATAAACATTTGTTTAAGAAAGTTAGCATATATTTCAGCACCTATGAGATATATGTTAAATAATAAAATGTGTTGCATACATCAAAGGCGTTGGTTATTTAAATAATTTATAAACTTGATGGCCTTCAAAAGTAAAAAAATTTTATTTTTAATAGTAAAAAAAAGGTAGCTGAGCTGATTTACAAAATAATTTATATTATTATTGTTTCTTAAGTACAATTTATTTGTTTAAACGTGTGCTAAATATGAGAAAAACAAGGACTTTATGAAAACGTAGTATAAAAACTATTTTTGGGGCCTAAATGAATTCAATTAAATTTTAGCATTAATAATGCATATTTACAATAGATCATATATTCATGAATATTGCAAAAATTGGGCTATTTTTTTCCTGAGCTTATTGTTTGAAATCTAGAACATCTTAAAATAAAAATCCATTTATTGTGTTTGTACCTATATAAGCCCCTAAAATCGACCGATCAAACAGTTTAAATCGAGCAGTGAAAATGAAATTGTTTTTAGTCCTGTTTTTCCTGGCCATTTATGTGGCCAATTTTACCGATGCCCAGGATCGTTGCCTTGGCCGACCAGGTATATGTTATATATAACTATATCTCAATACACATATTATAAATAATTTTTTTTTTCAGTTTTCCAACGATGCACTGGCGGCAGGGACAGTGGCAACAACAATGGACGGCATTGTATCGTCTCGGCCATGACCGAAATGTGGTTTTATGACAGCAGGGGTAGGAACTGCCATGCGATGAGATATCTGGGTTGTGGAGGAAATGGAAATCGCTATTGTTCCAAAAATGAGTGTCTCCGCAATTGCAGGAGATAATCTGTCTAAATGACCCATTTAATTGAATTGCATCAAAAATGTACTGTGTTTTGAATAAATAAACATATGACAAACAAAGTTCTTTTAAATATAATTTGCGCCTGATTGCGGTTTTTGAAATAATTTAATTATTTTAAAAGGAAGCCTATCATCACCTATCCGGTAGCTCCAACAAATGTGGCATACCTCAAAGGCGTTTGCCTGAACCTACAATGAGCACCCTCATAGCATCTCATGAGCGATTTAATAATATATTATTATTTCAAATTAAATGGCAATCGATTATTAAACAATTTTATTTAAATTGCTTTACAACATCGAAGGGAACCACATTTAATAAAGACATATCCTTGAACTTGTTAACGATATTCCCATATTCCACTAAGCGGCACATGTTGAAGCCAAAATTCACATTGTTTTAAATAATGTTAATATTAAAATAAAAATCGGTACCAGATATTAAAAACAAAATATATATATATTGGTTTTATGACCACATAAAGTTGCTATTTGATTGACGATTTGGTATCTACGAAAATATAGCATTATAGATTTATTTTTACTTTATATTATATTATTTTAGGTAATATTCTCGAAAAGGGCCTTTTCTAGGCTTAAATCAGCTTAAATCAGCTTGACTTCCTCTGCAGCTGTTTTGGCACAGGACATTGAATTAAAGAATCCTTCATTCCTTCCACCAACACAGTTCTAAGGCTGGGCTAATTAAAAATTTAGTTTAATAATGTAAATTGCTTAAAAAATAGTAAGATTATTGGGTTTTCCCTTGCAATTTTCATCGGCATCTAAGAGTGTCAAAAGGAAAATTGCGCAGGACAAAATCAGAAAGTACTATATGCTGCTATTTACCAGATTTGTTTTCGTTTATTTAATTCGTTTCGTTTAACAACTGAAAGTACTTTTCCTTAAAATTAAATTCATAATAGGCTTGTGCCACCTTATTCTCTAAACAATGCAATTTCACGACCACGTGCATATCATATAAAAAAATGCTATTAAAAAATGTAACCTCGATCACATACATTTAACGATTTCATATTTTGAATATTTTTTGCCCAATGAAAAGAAGACCCAAAAATCATTTATTGTCTTTACTAAAAATATCACAAATCATTTTTTTCTTGTTTCACTTAATTTTTACAAGATTATATGTATGTTATTATATGAATGAACTGGTATATAGACATAATAATATTGTTTACATGAGCTATATTGATCGACACGTGTGTTTGCGGAATCGGAATACGCATTGGGCATGCATTATTTTAAATTTTTTTGGTAAAGTACACTTTTGCTGTAAAGAAATAACTTAAACTAAATAAAATGCATTGTTTTCATAGATTTTTAGACTCGCTATATAAGCCCTTCAGTCAATCGATCAATCAGTTCAATCCGAACATTCAACAACAATCCATTAAGAATGAAATTCCTTCTGATCTTGGCCTGCCTCGTCCTCTATTTGGCCATCACAGAGGCCCAGGAGAATTGCCAGGGAAAACCACGTAAGTTGAAAGTGGAGCTATTAAATCAAACATTATTTATAAATATATTTCAATTAGGTCTGCGCCAGGACTGTCTGCGTGGAAAGGATGAAGGAAACTTCAACGAAAGGTCCTGCCGCCGGAATGCCAATGCCAATATGTGGTACTACGACGAGAGGTCCAGGGAGTGTCACAAGATGCACTACCACGGATGCGGTGGCAATCGCAATCGCTTCTGCAGTCTGAATCACTGCAAGAGCCATTGCAGGCGTTAAATTCTTACCAACCGCATCCTGATCCCGATTTAAACACTTTAACAAATTAATAACAGAAATAAATATCATAAACGCAAATTAAATCTCAAGACTTTTGAACGATTTTTCATTTTAATATGACTTTTAAAAATTCCCGAAAAAGGAACGTAAAAAACATGAGAGAGTGAAATAAAAAATGAAATGTCTTCCATTTTAGCTCACAATGACAGTATAATTCACCGAGAGCGAGAAAGAGGAATCATTTCTCCATTTCTCTTTCTGGAATATCTGTACTGAGAGTGCGAGAGAGAAATAGACAGAACGAACCCAGCTTTGGACTTCTCCATTTCTCTCCACAGAATATCAGCGCTGAGAGCGAGAGAGAAATAGAACAGTTAATCATTTAAAGTCAAAGCACTGAGCGGAGAATGGCGCGAGAGCGGGGCTTTGCTCAAGAGCCTCTCTTCGTCTAATCTCTCTCTAATTTTTTTGCTCTCAAGCTCTGCGGGTATAAAAGGCAGTGCCGTCTCTCCTGGAAGTCAGTCAGTGATCGATCGCGAGGTCAATAGGGTCGATTTCGGGAAACGCGAATATCAATTGAAATAGTTAAAAGCACCGCTTATAAGTGCGGGATAGTGATAATCGTAAATAATTAATGGAAAATGAAGCAACATAAAGGAAAGTTGGAGCAACGAAAGACCACAAGAAAACCAAATGAAACAACAACAACAAGAGCAATAATAAATCGAGGAAATATACCCATACCCATACCCATGACAGCTTTAGGATATAGTCTTCCGATTTTCTTTTTAAAATTCCTAATCGGCCTTATTTCCTATGACAAGTCTATTTTAAAAACGAATTATTTTGAAATAAAATAAAATCATTCCAATGGCAGCTATATGATATAGTAATCCGTAAATTAATATTAATAAATATTGCACAAAATACTCATTTTTCTCTGAGCTCATTATTTGAAATTTGGAACACGCTCGAAAAAAAAAATCTATTATGTATACTGGCCGGACTTAAAAATATGTTAACCCAATTATTGCCATTGCTCCTATATAAGCCTCTGAAATCGAACGATAAAACAGTTTAAATCGAACAGTGAGAATGAAATTGTTTGTAATCCTGTTCTTTCTGACCATTTTTCTGGCCAATGTGACCTACGCCCAGGATCGTTGCCGTGGCCGACCAGGTAAATATATAGAATTATATCCCAATGACTATACGAAAATAAATGCAAATCTTGTGTAGCTACTCTACGCTGCACTGGTGGCAGGGACAGTGGCAACAGCAACCGACGGCATTGTGGGGACTCGGCCATGAACGAAATGTGGTATTATAACTCAAGGTCTAGGAACTGCCACCCGATGAAATATTTAGGTTGCGGAGGTAATTCAAATCGGTATTGTAACAAAGATGATTGTAACCGCAATTGCAGAAGATAATCTAAATTACCCCTTTTTATTAAATTGTGTGTTTTAAATAAATATATATTTTTAAAAAAATTATGTTTAAATATGATTGCGGTTATTTAATTTATTTTAAAAGGATGTCTATACATATGTACAATATATGTTGCATACCTCAAAGGCGATTGGTTGAGCCTACTAAAATCACCACCTTGCACCTTAATTTGTGTGATTTCACAATACATAAAATATGTATGACTTTTTTGGTAATTACAAAAAATAGGATTAGGGTCGCATTATGTATTATGTAAAATTATTTTATTCTATCATTCTCTAAGAGGCCTTCCTCTGCAGCTGTTTTTGCATTGGTTTTGGGAGCAGTACCGGTTAAGATTGCCACCACATCCGCGATATTGCAACTTCAGACAATTTCTGGATCTGTTATCATAAAACCACATATTTGCATTCTCAGTCCGACCGCAGGACCTTGAATTAAAGAATCCTTCATTCCGTCCACCCAAACAATTCTGTGGCTGAGCTAAAGGAAAATGTGTTTGAATAATTTAAAGTGCTTTAAAAACTAAAATGTTAACTTACTGGGTTTCCCCTTGCAATTTTCATTGGCATCTATAAGTGCCAAATAGAGAATTGTGCAGGATAAAATCAGAAGGAATTTCATTCTTAACGGATTGGAATTGAGTGTTCGAATTCAACTAACTGATCGGCTTATATATCTCAACTGAAAAGAATATTCAGTTATATATATGCTACAACCTGTTAAATAAAAGTAATAATAAGCTTCTCTACCCTATTGTCTTGACAATGCAAATTCAAGACCACGTGTATATTATAATTAATAAACGCATTAAGTAATGTAACCTCGATCATATAATTTCTTATTTTAGATCCAAAAATCATTTATTGTTTTCACTAAAATATCACACTTTGAATTCCTCTTGTTTTTTACCTCTTCTACAAAATTTTCCATTTATTATTTAAACTTGTCATCATAATATTGTTCACATGACAGATATATTAATCGACACGTGTGTTTGTAGAATCGGAACTCGCTTAGGGACTGCATTATTTCAATTTTTTTAGGTACGGTATGTTTTTGATGTAAAGAAATAACTCAATCTAAAAATGGTAGAATCAAAATAGCTTTATTGTTTTCATATATTTTTACACAAATCGGCTTCCTATATAAGCCAATCAGTCAATCGATCAATCAATTCAATCCGAACATTCAACAACAATCCATTAAGAATGAAATTCCTTCTGATCTTGGCTTGCCTCGTCCTCTATTTGGCCTTGACGGAGGCCCAGGAGAATTGCCAGGGAAAGCCACGTGAGTTCAAAGTCCAGTTTTTAAATAAAATCCAATATTAAAATAAATTTCAATTAGGTCTGCGCCAGGACTGCCTGCGTGGAAAGGATGAAGGAAACTTCAACGAAAGGTCCTGCCGCCGGAATGCCAATGCCAATATGTGGTACTACGACGAGAGGTCCAGGGAGTGTCACAAGATGCACTACCACGGATGCGGAGGCAATCGCAATCGCTTCTGCAGCCTGAATCACTGCAGGAGCCATTGCAGGCGTTAAATATTTTCCCAACTGCATCCTGATCCCGATTTAAACACTTCAGCAAATTAATAACTGAAATAAATATCATAAATGCAAATTGAAAATCGACTAAAGTGTTTTATACAATCCCTTAGAATAAAGTATACTTATTTTATTATATATATTATTGGAAAAGCCAGCACGGAGCTACGAGCTCCCGCCTGGACAAGGATTCCCTGCAAGAACTTAATCCGGAGCAACTGCGTGGTAATGCATTTAGACTGTAATTGAGGATCGGGTGATGGTTAGATAACGAGAAATGGTGAGTGACCAGGAAACCAGAATTTCTTTGTTTAATCTGTCGGAAGCAAACTCGAAATTTTTTTTTAGATTTTTTTTATTAAGAAGTTTGATTAAAACAAGACTAACTAAAAAGATTAAAATTTTACTAATAAGCTAAACATTTTTTCAAAAATACCATATTTCCAGATATTTAGGCGAACTGAATTATAATTTTATAAAATTTATGGAAGTTGATTCAAATAAATAAATCATACAAAATAAAATAAAATATAATTAGTGACACTGTTAAGCCTGTACAAAACCATCCGAAATTTAGTTTTAGACTGGATTACATTTACAACGTTTACAGAAGAAACCAATCAAACCAAGTTGTAATATTTTTTAAAGGTTTTTTTTTTTTATTTTTTATTGGAGTTTTAATAACTTAACCCACTTGTCTGCGACAGGCTTCACATAGTGGCAGGGTGCACCAACGGTTGTCGTTGCCAGCACACCCCTTATAATTGAATTTGGTGCAATTTTTGGTAGCAGGATTATAATGCCACATATTTCCGTTGGCTGACTTGTTGCACTTTCTTTTCCGATTATTTCCAGCATCTAGACCTCCACTACATTTGGGTCTGGCTGTAAAGATAACAAAAAATGTTAGTAAAGGATGTACCATATATTTTAAATAAAACCTACCAGGTTTCCCCTTGCAACTCTCAACGGTTGTCAAAACCACGAAGAGATACAGGACAACAACAGTGGAAATGATGATCAGTGTGGTACTTCGCATTGTAGATCTGGAAATAATTTATTTTCACTTGTGGAGTCTTTATAAATCCCAGAGTTATTCATAGCATGTAAATGTTTTAAAAAATTAAACAAAAGAAGCTCAATTGAATGGATTCTTTAAGAATACCTTCAATAAATAATAAAGTGAATGGTGTATTGTTTAAACTGGCAAAAAAGCTCATTTCAGTAAAAACATTTATTTAAGTAAGTTTTGGGCTGTTCTTATGTATTACATAAGCTGGATATTGGTGTACCAAAAATAGTAATTAATATTTATTAGAGCTACAAAATCAAATAAATAATTAAATAACAAAAAATCTTCGGAATTTAGCTTTTGATTTTGGAAACATTTTCAGCAGAGCAGACGCTTTCATACCCATTTTATTTCGTTCATTGAATTAATAATATTTCTTAAATGAGCTTTAACCCCTTTTAAATAAATAGAATTTAAATAAATAGAAATTAAATAGAATAATTACAAGCATCTGAGTGTACTGATGATGCCAAGAGTATACAAATAAATATATATATAAGATATATTTAAATATGGTACGTGAATATTAAAATTTCTTGCATATCTTAAAGGCGTTGGCTTTTTACAGCAAAAAGCTCCCACACTGCTTTTCTTTCTTAAAAAATTCGTAAACAATAAGAACTTGGGAAGTGACAAAAAAAACCTAAAGTTTAGGAAAGTTACTGCAAAAATATTTCATATAAGACCGATTTATTTATAGTGGAGATGAGTTTTGTTTGTGGATTGACACAATTATTGTTTCTTAAGTACGAGTTCAATTAAATTTTTAAATACTAACGAGTTACTGAAAATATGATTTTCCAGATCTGGTTGAGTTTATTTGGCTTAAGATTTTCGACCGCAGCTATTTTTGTATCGTTCGTATTCGAACAATGCGACCTAAATTTAAAAATCTTAGTATTTGAATATTACTGACTGACTTTAAGACGATTTATCTAGAAGATTAAAAACATCTTAACATCTGGTCTCAATTGTCTGATATTTATTTTAATATCGCCATTGTGAATCTGCATGTAAAGAAATAAATAAAAGTTACAGAATATAATACCATAAACTAATTATGTAAAATCGAAATATCTGACAATGGTGATCTTAAAATATTGCACAATTGAGCTCAGACTATTGTTGAGATGTTTTGATCATCGAGATCAGTCTGAATCAGCTCCCTATATAAGCTTATCGGTCGAACCATAAATCAGTTGAATCCGAACATTCAACAACAACCCAATAATAATGAAATTCCTACTGATCTTGACCTGCCTCGTCCTCTATTTGGCCATTATAGAGGCCCAGGAGAATTGCCAGGGAAAGCCACGTAAGTTCGAAGTATTAAATTAAATCAAGTATTTAACTATATTCCAATTAGGTCTGCGCCAGGACTGTCTACGTGGAAGGGATGAAGGACATTTCAATCAAAGGTCCTGTCGCCGGAATGCCAATGCCAATATGTGGTTCTACGACGAGAGGAGCAGGGACTGCCACAAGATGCACTACCACGGATGCGCTGGCAGTCGCAATCGCTTCTGCAGCCAGAGTCACTGCCGAAGCAGGTGCAGGCGATAAACATTCAGAGAAAACGTGCCGACATAATCCTGATCCCGATTTGAACACTAAATAGTAATTAAAAGAAATAAATATCACGAATGCAAATTAATATTCAAGTGTTGTTGTAAATTCGTGAAAATAATGAACTCATATTTTTAATGGCTAGTTGACTACACAAAAGGATCCCGAAATCATTGTAAAGAATTACAAAGTAGCAGAACACAATAACAAACTAAATATATATAAAAAATATCTGACAATAGCGATCTCAAAAATCTGGCAATTGAGATAATGCTATTGTTGAGTATTTTGATCACCGATCAGCAGATTAAATGTATCTTTATATAAGAATGTCAGTGGTTTCATCAATCAGTTCAATTCGAACAGCCACTAATAATACTTGTATAGATCCATCTGATCCTTCTGGTCTGTCTTGTCGAAGATCAAAGCAGATCGATTTAGTTTTAGACTTTTAAGTAATGAAATTTTTAAATACAAGTATGTATGCAATAAGGCATGCGCCGGAGCTTCCTATTTCGAAGGAAAAAAAGACACTTTATTTAAAGACCATGCCGTCTCAATGTCCTTACTTCTATTTGGTACTATCATAAAATCAAATATAAACATTATTCTTCTTTTAATATATATACAAAAAATAATAGATATAATAAATTACTGGGGAATTGTTTAATTTTAATAATTTTGTATGTTATATTTTACTAATCATGTTTATGTAATGTGTTTTTAGAATGAAAATGGGTTTCAAAAAATGAATTAAGTTCAACCATTAAGAATCCCTTTACCCACAAAATGAGTTTCTAAAAGAGATCACGGATGAAACTTCGAGTATCTAAATGTGTCTATCTCAGTAGCATTCTAAAACACTCAATTAAGTTTACGAGTACTTTGTGAGCATTTGTGAGCATTTTGAACGGGTAAGGGCGGAGTGGCGTGGAACGTGGGCGGTTGATTCAATTGAGATACAAATGCACAGATCTGTAAACCGTAGTTCGCTTCAATTTGGCGCTGGACGCCGAGCAAATAACACGCCAAAATCTATTCAAAGCGCACGTAATTTTTAATTGAGTGTCAAGTTTAAAGATGATGAAACTGAAAACGCTGCTGTTGGCTCTGATTCAGGCTACAATAATGATTGGGACCCTTGAGGGTGAGTAGGGCGTCCATTTGTATTGAAAAGTGAAAGGAAATTATATCGATAACCCAAACATGTAAGAAGAAATCTAACAAAGTGCATCTTACGGATACAGAAAATGTTCTCTTCAATGAAATTGATTAAACTAATTTTCTCATATTTTGAGTATGAAATTTAAATGAAAACAATTTTATTTTGAAAGCTGAGCAAACTGCAGAGCGCTCTTAGAAATGAATAATGTATTTACTATTTATTAAAAATATAAATGAGATACACAAAATATAATATTTACGTTAGATCTTGTAAAATTCCAAATGAACTATGTTGAAAATACATTTTGTGGCGTATCTAATTACCTCTCAATTCCCTTCAAGTTATTAAAAATATATTGTTCCTCTATTCCTCTAGCACATTGCCCAGTTTACCTGACTATTTCGGTGAGTGCCAAGCCCTTTTTGGAAATAAATTGGGGTCCCGATTGCTTTGGTCCTCCGGATTGGGTTGGCATCTACAGCCAGGACCCGACAATATCCAACATGCAGCCGGAAATGCGCTTCTTTGGTGTTGCCAACAGGACAGGGAAATTTAAAACGGACATGAAACTTGAAAAACTGAATTTCCCGAGAGGCTGGAATCGTCAGGATGGCAGTGAAAACCAACCTCCCACCAAATATCCCAAAGGCAAGTGCCTGCGTCACTATGTGGCTAGTTACAATGGCACGGAGCTGCTCACCGTGGACTGCCTGAAGATACAACCCAACTGGATGGGTCAGGTCAAGGACTTGGAGCTAATGCCGCTCAAGGATATCTTTCTGCCCGGAACCCATGCCTCCGGCGCCGTTGTGGGCTCAGCCAGTAAGTCCAAGTCGGTGCTAGTCAAGGATTACCTTCTGGCCCAGCAATTGGATGTGTGGTCGCAGCTCGTGTTTGGCATTCGCTATCTGGACTTAAGTGTGGGGTAAGATTGGCTATCAAAGGAGTGCAAAGAAAATCAAGTTTCTAGTTAAATTAAATAGTTTTTCATTTCATTTTATTGCTTTTTGTTTTAATTAAAAATACAATAATAGAAGTGTTTCGGAATACAAATAATTAAACAAATTTTTTTAGTACATCTAACAACTAAAATAATGTTTTAAAATGAGTACCAAATAACAATTACCAATTTAAATTTCAATAATTTATTTATTAACATATATTTGTAGCTACAAGTACACGGAAAGCAACAACTATGCGGACAACTTCTGGATAGCCAACGAAAACATGTTCATCACCCCTTTGATGGGCGTTCTGCGGGATGTGAGGGAATTCGTAAAGCGATCTGGGGAGTTGGTGGTACTGGACTTTAGTAGCTTTCCGATTGGGTTCTACAAGCACCCGGAGATCTACAGTTCTCTGTTTGACCTTCTCCACCGGGAACTGGGCGATGTGGCCTATCGTCGAAATGTGACAATGGATGCGCAATGTGCTCACCGATATGTGCAGGAAATATTACAGGCGGGGATTCATGTGGTGATATTGTTTCCAAAGCAGGAATTGCCCTATCCCGAAAATGGTAGTTAGTGTATTTCTTATTTAATTACAATTTTTAAATTACTTTTCCTTTAGAATCGAATATGCTGTGCGAGCCTTGGCAACGCTTTAGCACCAGTTACAAGAACATCTCCGAGACCCTCGACTATATGCGTCTGCTGTTCAGCAGGAGGAAGGACTCACCAGTGCAGGGCAATGGGTGGATATTCACGGCCGTGCGAAGCCTGGAGCAAACCCTTAACACCCACAAAATGCTGACGGTCAAGGAGCGGGCGGAGGTTCTCAATCCCAAGGTTGTTCAGTTGCTGAAAGGTCCGTGGGGCAGGAATGCCAATGTGTTGGCCCTGGATTATTTCAGTAACACAAATCTGGTGGACTTGGCTATACAAGTGAATGCACACAAGGCCTTCATTATGGCCAACGTCGATTTTATTAATCTGGAAATATTTGATGATTTTGTGTAGTATCTAATTTGCAATATACATTGTTATTATTAATATCAATTTAATTTTTGGTTTGTAAATCGGATTCACATGTTTAATAAGTTGGCAGCCCCTTTGTGAGCTTGGTTACAAACCATTTAAGCAAACACATCAACCCATCTTATTTTAGTAAGTGCACCAACCTTATTAGGAAAGCTTTATCGCATAACCAACCCCATATAGCCAAGGTGAAAACCTTTGCACTAAAGCTTTAGCACAAACTCAAACCAAATCAGCTATCACACAAACCTGTTTTAGTTTAGACTTAAGCCATTCGTAAGCCGCTAAAATTTAAAATTGTCCAACATTTCCAACATTTTAATTATTTTTATTTGTAATTAAATTGTCTGGGAGAAAAATCTGGTTTCTCACACCAATTGAAGGTAATCACAGTCACTGAAAAGGCCTTCGTGAGGTGCAAGTGCCTCAAATTAAAACCTCACGCAACTTAAGGTCACCTCCTAACATTCTGATCTGTCTAAATGGAATCTAGATCAGTAATTTGCATAAACAATATCGAATGTCGATTGCTAGTCAAGTTATGAATTCTGATCTTTGCGAAGTCAAATGGAAAATGGCAAACATTTCGCAGCATGGGAACGTGTTTAGAGGGGACTTATTGGTAATTCTAGGAACCCAGCGATGACTCACACACAAATGTTTCATTCATTATCGGTTTCGTAATAATAAAATACCAAGAGCCCGGTCTGGCCTGGCTTTTTATCTGGCACGTGTGCAATCGGAATGATTGCATTTCCATATGCATATGCATATATAGGGGGAGAAAGAGAAGGGGATTGATGCAACCTGGTTGCCAAGAAGTGGCGACTTAGGCCAGCATTTCTCACCTTGGCTTGGCGATAATCCGAAACCGGATCTGGCGGATCCATATATGTACGAGTATACCTCTCCACCACAAACCTAATTGAAATGCACTGCCAGCTTAGCGGATGATTAACTTCGCATCTGAGGTGCATGCTCCCAAAAATAAAAGCACACCTCTTAAAAACCTGAAATTTAAACATTTTCCCAGCTGGGAAACAAAGAGTCAAGATTTGTCACTGCACTTAGCACTGCAGTTGAATGCACTTTGTTTAGGCGTGTGGGATGATTAATTGCAGACGAGCGTGTAAGCCCAATGACTGATAAGAGCCTCTTTATTTTAGCCCACTTAACAAAAAGTCTGACACGGATATGCAATATCTTTATTGGCCTAGGCCTATGTCCAAATACCTCTTTGTTGTGCTCACAAAAATTATCTTCAACAATGCGGAGGTTAACCTTTTTAAAAATCCGCCAAAACGAAGATTGCAAAAATGCCAAAAATATGCGTTATATTTGTTTTCCTTTGTCCGAATTTATTTTATCAAATTTCAATCAATCAATTTGCCTCATAAAACACTAATACATTTAAGCTTAAAATTCGTTAGGTATTTTATCATTTAGCCTTGAACTTTTCTTCAAACTAAACTTATTTTGTATTCTTATCGTTGAAACTTTTTTTTTCAATCCGTTGTTTATCAAAATATTTTTATTGACACTTTGTGATTGGGTAGGTTTTTCCTAGAGTGTTATTTATGTTTTTTCGTAATTGTTTATTATTACACTATTATTTAATTATAATTTCTAGCATTGTTTTCTATTTAATTAATTATTGTATATTTTTTTATTACATTGGTTTCCTATCAAACTCCTTAATCTTTTCAGGAGCAGTGTTCTTGTGTTCTTGAAATCCAATCGTAGAATTTTCCTTGAAAACAAAGCCGGCTAAATTCCTTTCGCTGAGTGTTCCTGAAATCCAATCTCCCTTCTCCGGTCTTGGTCATAAGCTCATCGATGTGGAATCGTATTTATCGATAAGGCGGCGCCCCTTTGTTGTAGAAACCCACACCCAGGCCGAGCCGACGACTCCCACACCCAACACAACCCAACCCAACCCAATCCAACGCAACGCAACGCAAATGACAAACAATAGAGTGGTTTCGGTAATATGTTAGTTTTTATTATAAATAACGCATACAAGTGCTGCACTAAACTAATATTACATTGGAGGCTTACGATTTCTACCAGGCTTCGATTTCCGGGTTTTGTCAGCGGCCAGCTGCAGGGCTGCCCGACAGCGGGCCACCAGTCCAGGCAACAGGTACTCTTAGCATGAATCCAAATCAAATCAACAAAAAATCGCAACTGCCAGCTTCGGGAGAGGAATCCCTCAGATGGCCGTTGCCCTCTCTGGTGAATGGTGGCCTTTGGATGTATGCTAACACCACCTACCTGGCTTGGCTGTGCGTTGCTTAAGAAAAATATACACGCATCACATCGGTGAAGGGCTTCCGGCAGAGCGGGCACTTCGTCACGGAGGAGGCGCACTTGGCGCAGGCCACCACGTGACCGCAGGGCAGGAAGGCCGTGTTGTACTCGGCGCCGTAGCAGATCTTGCACAGCTTCTCCTCCGGTATGGAGGGCGATCCTCCGCTGCTGTTGTTGCTGTTGCCGTTGCTGGCAGCTGCCGAGGCCTGAACGATCTTTTCGAAGATGCGATTGGCCGCCGATGAGGAGGGGGCCACATCCCCCGATACGGCCACCTCCTGCTGCTCCTCCTCCTCTATCTCTGTACTTCTGCTGCTGGTGGCCACATCTTCCACTAGCGACGAGGAAGACGACGACACCTCTGCCTTCTGCTCCGCCGGGTCTGGCTTGGAGGCCAGGGCATCGATAAACTTTTGACCCTTCATTAGCCGGACAAAGCGGCACTGGCTCAACCAAAGGGCATGCTGCTCCCAGGGCTCGTCGTCGACGTCCCAGTCCTTTAAGCCACCGCCGCAACTGAAGCAGCGCACACGATCCCCGACGCCCGTGTAGAAGAATCCCGCTTCGGCCAATTGATGGGGCTTCTGTTGCAGGTTCCTCGGCCACGCCTCGTAGGTGCGCAGGCGTACCGCTTCCACAGCGTACTCGGGATATTCGGGAAAATAATTGCCGCTCGCAGCTGGGGCGCGACACGTCTCCGGCTGGACATCCCCGCCATTGGCCTGGGTGGCCATCGATGCCTGCGTGGCAATCGAGCTCATGGGTAGCTCGGAAATGGCGGCAGCATTTGCCGTGTTCACGCCAATCGATTGCATCAGATGCGACATGGGGATGCGGCCCTCGGCATAGGCATGCTCCCTCAGCTCCACACCCATCGTGGTGGTCTGAGCATCGTTCGCTCCGCAGATGTCGTAGCTGATGGGGGGCAGGATGCGATCGAGGGCCTCGCCATTGATCGGCACATTGTTGGTGGTGCGCCGACGCAGGAGGGGGCAATTCGGGGACCATCGCTGGTGCTCCGGCACCGGCTGATCCTCGCGCTCCCAGCGACCAATCTCGACGCCGCAAAAATAACATTTCACCTTGTCGTCGACGTTCGTGTAGTACATGCCCGTTTGGGCCAGTTGTTGCTTGTTTAGCCATTCCAACGGCCAGTTGGTGAAGGTCTTTAGGCGCTCCTCCTCTTGGTTGAACTCCATGATGTTGTTGTGGTTGCAAAGATTGTTCATGAACAGCTTCGTCGTATGCGTATTGTTGTCCACCTGATCGAGCATCACCGCTGTTATCTCGTGGGCGGCAGGTCCATGAATGTACCGCGGACTGGTCAATACATTTGCCATTTTGCTGGATTATTTTCGCTGTTGCTGTTGTTGCTGTTATCACCACTGTTTTTCTGGCTTTGTTGATCCTTAAATATTGATCCTCCGTGCTTACCGCTCTGGCCTCGAAACTGAAATGGAAGAGAAAACAAAAAGCGCCATCAATATAAGTGTTTATCGTTCACGTCCAGATAGGCGCGTGCTATCAACCTGATAAGGGTGTATGTACATTTATATATATATATAAGGGGCGTCTATACCTAGATGTTTCCAGGTCAGACAGAGGGTACGAAATAGGCTGCTACTCCAACTGGAAGGCTATTGCCCCACTATTGCTCCGGTAGAGCTCGCAACATCTCTGCCAGTCTAAAGCTCGCCAACAACTGAGTTAAATGTAGTTTAACAACGAACTCTGACTTGCCACGAATGGTGCTTTTTATAAAAAAGCAATTATTGATAAGGTCGCTTGGCTAGATAGACACGAACGTCAATCAGGGATGGAAATGCGAATTTTTAGCTATATAATATTCATACAATTATCACATGACATATGGAATAAATCAAAGGGTACACTTCAGGGAATAGATACAAACTTAATTAATTTTAATTGTTTGTTCTTATACAAACTACTCCGGAAATAAATTCATGATAAAGCAATTCCAAGAAAATTAAATGCGAGTAATCAAGCAGAGAGTAAGCAACATTTTATTGAAACAATGACTAATATTCACAATAATCTAAACTTGACACAGTAGACTTTGTTTTTTTCCCAAAAATACTATTATCTGGACACGGTGAAGTGTAATTTCCCTATCGCGAACGTCAGCTTTCCGATTTAAAAAAATAAAACGCTATATCACTTTTTAATACCTTTCATTTGATAACCGAAAAATGTAACTTTTTGACAGAGGCCCCGACCAGACGCCTTCTACGTTTTTCAGCGTTTGTATGTACAATGCAGCCGATGGAAAAAACTGAAACGCAGTTCAAGAAACTGGAGATGCAGCATCAACGAACTTTAAGAGCCCTTAACTAATGGCCAACAATCAGACGGTTGTCACACTCGCACTTGGGCCACAGCCAAGCCACTAGACGGGGGTGGTTTTTCTTTTTCGGGGGAAAAACTCCCGGACTAAAAAATCCGTAGTGTATAGAGTACGCAACATTACAACCGCTCGTTTATCCAGTGCGCCGAATCGGCGTGAGTATTTATGATTTCCCAGTCCCCAGTAGTCCCAAGCACCGCCAGGCACGAGTGGGTGGATGGATGGATGGTTGCATGGATGGATGGATGGAGGGTATGTTGGCTGACTGGCCGGGTGGTTCGGTTGATTTTGTGCATGCTTTTTCGCATATGGCGGCGGGTGGCGCCTTTAACCAGACGTTGGATATTGCCCGATAACAATTCGCGATCTGACTCACCGTAGCGAAAATAAATCGTAAAGTAATTATTGTAGCGAAAACAAGTTGACTGGCACAATAGGCGGCGAGAGATAAATCAGTATGCTAATCGAGAGCCAACCCACACGGAGGCGATTTCTATTGCTCAAAGTCGGTCTTGGGAGATGGCAATTACAGGTAATAGCAGGAAACCCATCTAGATCTAAAGATATACCGGGTTTATGTAAACAACAAAAACTACTGATTTAAATTAGTTTCGTTTTTTTTTTGTTTTCGTTTATTATGCAAAATATTCTGTAAATCGAAGTTATCG
This sequence comes from Drosophila setifemur, assembly GCA_021224005.1. Classification (NCBI taxonomy): domain Eukaryota; kingdom Metazoa; phylum Arthropoda; class Insecta; order Diptera; family Drosophilidae; genus Drosophila; species Drosophila setifemur. The sequence goes on from JAJJHY010008789.1 coordinate 10,120,038, forward strand.
ATAAGCAATCGATGAATAATAAAAAGTTTATACTTTGCATTTAAGTAACTTTTGTTGGGCTACAAAAATGCATTAAATTTGATCTTTACTTAAACAATATATATATCATGGTTATCGATAAGCAATCTTAAAAAAACTCCAAGTTAAAAATTAATTAAAGCTAAATTAGAAGTGAAGATCAAACCACTTCCTGGATCGAAGATCAAATTTTAAACAAATGATTAAGTTGTTAAAAGTTCAGCTTGAAGAACTTTAGAAAATCCAATCAAATTTAGTGATCGTCAAAATTGGTTTCCTATCGATAACTGTATATCGTTGGGTAATCGCCTTCGTGTGCCCTGAAGACCTAAACTGTATCTGTATCTGCGGTGGTCTGTCTCCGGCAAAGAGATTGTACAGCCGTTTTTCGACATTTACTAAGCCTGGGCCACCAGCAAACAGAACAAAAAATGAAAAGCTGAAAAAACAGCAAACAGCACGACTTCTGCTGCTGCTGCCGCTGCCACCGCTGGCTGGCTGGGCCCCGTTCAAAGTCCAAATTTCAACCACAAACCAGCCAAACTCGCCAAACAATTGCAACTGCAAAGGGGGCTGGGGCTGGGGCTGGGGCTGCTGGTGTTTGGCGATGCTAGACGGGGGACGCATCGGTGGGTTAGCTTAGCTGCTGGCAGCAGTGCCATGCACTGTGGAGCACCACAACACTGCAGCAAGCCAGCCGACTGTGAGAAAGTTTTAATGGAATGCAGTCAAACCACTCTGGCGACGGCGCACTCGGCGATTCCGACACCACCGCTTTGGAGCCCGACTTGCAGCATAAGCCCAGCATAAGTGCATATGGGGCCGGAGCCACTAGAGCGAGTGGAAGCAGGATGGCCATATGGTGCTCCATGATGAAAACCATCAATGGGAAAAACAACTAACCACAGGGAAAACCGAGTGCAGCGCAAAAAAATATATACCATACACCACCATCACCATCACCATATATGTGGAGAGTGCAGCAGGAACAAAAGCAATTGTAAATTACAAATGCTGACTTCTGGCTTCGGGATGGTTATTGTACCGAGCTGAGGCGATGATGATGATGATGATGATAATGATGATGATGGGGTTCTGTTTCTGGTTCTGTGCAGAGATTGCGCATTGTTTTTGAAGTGGAGCAGCCTGAGCACACTGAGAACTGCATACACTTTAAGCCATCAGATGCCATTTGCATACCCTTTGAAGAGGTTGCACTCTATTCGTAAAGCATTCAAGACAATAGATAATAATAATAATAATAGTAGATGGTCAAGCAGACTATCCTATCCAGTTCCAGAACATCTTTCTCATGTTTAATGGATAAAGTGATAATTTTTGTACAAACCCTAATTGAATACCCCAAGTTTAAGCACAAGTCAAAGGACTCCGAAAAAGAGTAGTGGAATCTTCGACCTCCTTGTCTGGCCCCTCATTATTGTTTGTTTTGTTTATATTATTTTCTAGACCGTACAAAGTGCAATTATAGCTGACTCTGCCTCTGCTTCTGCCTCTGCCGACGCTGTTATTTGTTATTGAGGAATGCCAACCCATTAACAATTGTAATGCAAGCCGACGATTGGAATTTCGCCTGGCCATTATCAGGAAATGCAGTGCAGTGCAGATAGTTCAGAGGCCAGACATTGGCATTCTCTAATTATACACTCTTCTCTACACTTACCGCAAAGGGTTTGTTTTTTTTTTTTTTAAACAGAAACAGTCAGTCTTCACTTGAGTTTATAAAAATTTAAATTAAATCTACTTTAGTTCTGGGAACAACAAACAAACTAGGCGACTTCAACAACAGCAAGAAGAAACCGTGAGCAGCACGTTCACCCAACACCAACTGAATGCACACTGAAAAACGAAAAGACAAGGCCTCCTGGGCGGAACATGAATGGCATGGGAACTGAAAACTGAACTGCACTGAACTGAACTGAACGCTCGATCCCAGCCAGAGGAAGAAAATACCACCACGCACACACACACACACACAGTCACAGAAGAAAATCATAATCAAAGGCCAAGCAAAGGCTAGGCCCAGGAGGCAAGGCAACAAACAGAAAACAGAAGAACAAACGAGCACGAAGCCAGCGAACGAACCTACGTTGGAATGCGGTCGGACGACTTTTCTACAAAAGTCCGCCTCAGAAAATCAAACTGGAGTTGGGCTGGAGTCGGAATCGAAGTTGGTGTTGGTGTTGGAGCTGTTTGTGGCTGCTTTTCGTGTTTTCTGATTGGAATAAGCCGAGCCGAAGCCGGAGCCGGAGCCAAGCCGATCTAACAATCCCAGTTTGTAAGCAAGCTGCGCCTGGTGATTGGAGTTCTGTTGTTGTTGGCGTTGTTGTTGTTGTTGGATCTGGTGTTATCGTTGTTGTAAGTGAAGGTAACCGCAGAGGTCCAATCCATGGAATAAGTCTTTACAAAGCCTCACAGCGGAGGGTAGAGTGGAAAGACATATAAATTACCAGAGGACTACCATAATAATAAAAAATAAACATTTTAATTTTTTTTTTTTTCATGCAATCTTTTATTACAGATTTTAATTGCGCTGTTTTCCTGCTGCCTATGGGATAGTTTTAAACAACAAGTTTATTAGCAACTCATTTCCGTACTTTTATTACATCCTAATTATTTAATTAAAATATAATGTGAAATCTAATAATGATCAGTAGATTTTACACAAATTGTAGATTGAGGATCGGTTAAGAACATCATACATATGTATCTTAAATATTTTAAAAATTATTATAAATATTTTTAATGCAATTTCCCAAATTAGAAACTATCTAAAATTAAGATATTTTAAAAAAGATGAATATCAGATATTCAGAATTGATATTCAGAACTTTAGATACTAACCCCGATCTCCGTTGGTATTATTTTGGCCACAGCTGTACGGCTTTTTCGTACCTTGGGAGCCCGGGAGACATGAGCTTCGACTGTGGGAAACTATTATAAACACTTTACCATTCTTTTTTGTTGTTGTTGTCTTCGACAAGACAAAAAACTGAGATTGGAATGCGGTGATACCAGATACGGCAACAACAAAAACAGCAACAACAAGAAGCTAGGGTTAAAGAGGGGACCAGAATGAGCGACGGAGACAGAGCACCCTGCATGAGTCGACGTCGTGCTCAGAACTTGAGAAGAAGAAGAACAAGCAGCAGAAGCATCAGCATCAGCAGGAGAAGATGCCGGAGGATGCAGAAAAATAAATAAATGCAACACACACAAAGAACATTCTTCCAAGGCATCTTTATGTGCGTATGCAGGCACAGTCACATACTCTCCAATATATATATATATGCGAGTGTGTGTGTGTGTGTGTTCTGCTGTGGCCTTCCAAGAAATGCAGCAACAAAACGACCGCCGACGTCGATAATACGAGAAGAAAACAGAGACGGAATAACAACAACAACAACACCCAAAAAACAACAACAATTCTGCTGGGGATGCTGGCCAACAAAGGGCAATATTGTAATCATAATAAATGCGCCCGATCCGTAAGGCTGCCGAGGAATGCATTAAGATCGGCTCGACTGCAGTAAAAAAAAAAAACATATAATACATTTTGAGCCTCATATTGCAGGGTCAACAATCTCCAGAAATTTTCGGAACACATTTCTCAACCCCTCAAGTCCTTTAAGATTGTATATATTTCCATACTTTTATAATTTTTTGAAAATATTCTGAAAGTATGCATATTTTCAATAATAATTACCAGAAGTGGTTCGCTTAATATTTGGAAATTGAAATATTTATTGAAAAATATCCTAGTTTTTCTCTATGTATCTGAGCTCGCTCCCTCTCCCACCTCCTTCCCATTGAATAATGATCGATTGTCGAAAAAACCTAACGGCGGCTCAGTTCAAAGATTCAGAGCCGCCGACGCCGCCAGCATTGTTTTTTTTCTTAATTTTTCCTAGGAAAACCCAATGGAAAATTGCTCTCAAACCCGAAAGTCAAGTCGTGTGCAAGCGAGACGGAGATGCATTTATCTTCGCAGCATCTCTATGGGACTTGGAATGTGGGTACGATCTCATGGAAATCGGTAGAGAATAGAGGGAATGGTCCAGGCCCAGGTCCAACTCCAGAGGCGGGGGATGGGGGCCCTCGTTAGTGGAAATAATAGATGAAAGGTCGTTTTTCACGCGGCCCGAGCTCAAAGGTCGTGCAGGCGAAGGCGACGAGATGATTCAGCTTTGAGAGCCTCAAGAATTCCGGGAATTCCGAAATGTAATTTTCTTCATCTTATGCTGCGTCTCGGTCTTCTTCTGGACCAGTCCATTTCCCATTCATCTGCTGATTGCCGTCGCGTCTGCTGGCGATAACAAATGGAATTGAAGAGACCGACCGAGAGAGACAATAGGATCTCGTCTTTCGGGAATTCGGGAAAATTCTATTTCCCAGCATATCGCCCCGCTCGGTGGTGCGTACGTGAGAAATGCTTGTTGTTTATTAAGCACCTTATCAGACGTTTTATTAAGGAAGTGTCTGGATTCGACTCGATCCCAGATTCGTGGGAGTAGGAAATGTGGGCTCTGCGACCACCGTCGACGCTGTGATGTGTGGGTGCGGCAATAATGGGACAAGGTTTATGCCCTGCGATCCCAGATAGCAATATGCCGGGCTGGTCGATAAATAAAAACTTCCAATACTTTAAATGGATTTTTGTAAACGATTAAAAGGATTTTATGGAAATAAATATTTTAAGTTATGGAGTTTTTAACCCACATTTTGGGTACTTCTTCGTTTAAAGTTACTTTTATTTAAAAGAAAGCTTATTCAGTTTTATTGGACATCGTGGGCTTAAATTGCAAACATCTATCTTACAGATTTTTGCCTGTATTCATCAGCTGTAAACCGGGGCTTTGAGCTCAGCTTTAGAAACTGGAAAACTGAGCGACTGGCAAGCGAGACTTTCTCTTTGTTCGGCATAAAATGAACGCAAAAGTTCAAAGCAATGAGCATAAAATGGAAGTCAGCGAGACCAGTGCAAAATATGAAACTGCACACAAATGGCAGCTAAAAGCAATAAGCATAGTGAAGATTGGCAACAGCTCCAACGGCCAACGGTTTTGAGCCCGTCTCCGGCCATGGTTTGGTGCGCTTCTTTTTCTCTTCAGTTTTTGTGTTTTGTTGCTGCTGAGTGGAAAACACGCATGAGTGCTTCACTTCCGTTGCGAGCGGATGTTTCAGACAAAGAAGCTAATGCTCCCAACTCCGGAATCGTCGGTGGTGGTGGGTTGGGTTCGGATTATGCGAGAGAGACTGTGTGCGTAAAAGAGGAAGTGCCTTACACATATAGAGTATCGTGTAGCGTATGGAGTAAAGTATTTGTATGTACCCAGCAAACTGACGCGTCATCTGGTTACACCGAAAAAGATTAAAAGCCATACTGGGTCAAAGTTTTAGCCAACGATATGATAAGATATACTAATTAAATATTCAAGATTTGGTATGGTAAGGCATACTTAACAGATTAATTCTTATCTTTTGAAAATTTGTTTAAGCTGAGATTCCAATTCTTTGTGTTACTATACTATCTCTTGGACTTTATTTCTGTCAGTGTGCTATGATGGAAGCAAACAATTTAAATTTAATTGGAACGAGTATGTTGATGATGTTCTACTCTGATGGATGACACATTTTTTGACCTTCTAGCCAGCAAAAAATTCGGCAAACTGGAAACTTGCACGCTTTGATCATCGCTTAAATTTATACGTAGACGAAATATTGCGTTGTCCAAAATTCGGGTGAATACAAAATTAAATGGCATTGTGTATATGGTACAATACCCGCCCCTTCTGCCGCTTCTTCCCCCTGCCCCTGCCCCTTCCACAACATTCCCAATTGAGAATGTTGTTTTTAAACAGCATCGCCAGTATAATATGTTGGTTGAGGGGCGCTAGCGGGGGGCGTGGAATTCGTATGAAATCACTCAATGCGAAAACAGGGTTACCATATGGCGGAAAGTTTCGCCTTTCCTTAGCCCAAAAAACAGTGCAAACACTCGTGTGTCATTTTATATTTATGTTTATACAGAGTGGAATATTCGCTGAATACATTTCGTAAACAGCAGTTGGTAATTTTGTAAATAGTATTGGGTAAAAACAACTGAGCCAGTATTTAGCAACTCTACGTCGCCATCTTTTCGTGAAACAATCTCTCGCTGAGTGCGAGCGAGATAGAGAGCGCTCGTGAAACGGGAACACAACCGACAAAAGTGAACATTTCGTTTTCGGTATATTAAGAAATTATTCAAAAGCTTTCCACGATTGTTTACAAAAGTTTAATGTTGTTTACTAATATTCATATTTTGTTTACTTTTAATTAGTTACATATATGAAACTGCAGATGCAAACATTTGTTTGCTGATTAACGAAGCTAATGGGACAACTTTGGGTTGTGTACATCAGCGATAGCAGTTTTATGCTTGTGTGTATGTGTTTTTCCGTTGTATGAGCGAGTAAACGTAAAAGCAAAGCAAACAAAAATATATTTTAACTTTTCGCTTCTGATGTCACGTTTTCATTATATGTATGATTTTTGGGGTTAAATTCGGTTGGAGTACAATAAAAATACTACGAAACTTCAGCTCACCTTGAAGGCTTTTCTCTTTTTGTTGAAAAACTCAAGTCTCCCTCGTATTTCCTCTGAGATTCGACGATGCTGAGTGTATAATGTGCTTTCACACAATCACTATTGATTTTCCGTGAAAGAAAATTGTACGGAAAAACACAACAAAAGTCACTGATTTAGACAAGCACACGTTATCTGCCTTATTTTTCGTCCACGTTTCTCTTGTTGTCAACAAATACAAAGCCAACTATCACAATTGAGTCCGTCCAATACTTTATTTTTGTACTTTATTCGAATATAAATGCATAGGTTTCGAGAAATATATTCAGCGTTCCATTGCTTCTGCACACTTTGAGTTTCGATTCCGAACTGGCACGACCAAACGCTACAAGCCCAACCGAAGCAGCCGTTCGTTCGGCTACAGATGTGACGGCCTGGCCGTTTTCCCGCCGTCTAGCTAGTTTTTGAGTGTGTAGTGAATTATTTATTATCTCGCTTTCTGGCTTTTTTGTTCAAGCATAGCCTTTTTTCCTTTCATGCATATTAAATTAATCTATTACTGAGAAAGCGCTTTCAATTAAATTTAGTTTTTAGCTGATTTACCAAAAATATTTATTTTAAAGCTAGAAATGTATATCTTTAGGGGCTTACTTCAAAGTGTTGATAATAAAATATATTTATTGCGTGAAAATATAAATTGACAAGTTTTTAATACCATTAATATACCTGTATATATATATTTTTTTATTGAGTTTTTAGCTTTTTTTATTTTTGTTTGACCATGTCGACAGCCCTGACTGCAAGGGAGACAGCGAACAACCCTGTGGCTCGCTAGAGTGAGAGAGGGAGCTTAAGTGCATTCTACTCGTACGGCCTTTCCACAGCTGTAATTTTTGGAAAACCTTCGCTAAATAAAATCCCATTTAGACATCGAAGGTAACTTAAAGTGGCTATAGATTAGCAATCGATTAGCGTGTGCAGATTTAGCAATGCAGTTTAAAAAAATCAAAGTGAGTGCTGGAGCGTATTATTTCAGATGTTGTTGTACTACGGGCTAGTATATTAGTACGCAACCCGTAACCGTAAACTGGCATAGTATGGTTATCCCTTTCGCACTTGCAGAGGCAGCAGCCAGGATCATTGATTTTTATGGCTCCTGAAAGAGAGAGCCAAAGAGCATGCGCCGGCTAATGGCGCGTGTCAATGCACCGCATTTCGGTCTCTACGCTCTCCTCCTCCTCTTCTCCTTGAGTATGCCTGCACTTTCCAGACGCGAAAGGGGTAGAAAAAAGTGGGAGGGAGAGGGGAGGAGAAGAGTGCGTCGACAGCAGCTGCAGTTTTTTTTTTGTATACGCCTTATGCCGCCCTCATCTCTCCACCTCTCTTTTATAATTTACCTGTCTGCTCTTCGGTTTTCTGGAAGCGACCTCTTATCAAGAAGCAACGATTAGAATCTCGCACTCTCAAAAACACGAGCATTTGTGGTAAGAAGCAGATGATATTTTCCTAAAAAAATTTTCACATGTCATGTCTTCATTAATCTTTCCTTTACTTGGAAATAATTAATATAATAGTCAGTTTTACCTAAGAATATGTCAAAACACGTACTATAAATACGTAAAAATTTATATATTATTTTAGTTTTTTTCACCGTTATTGAAAAATTGAATGTGCACTTCTATTAGTTTGTGAGCAGCTGCATTTAAAATGTTTTTGAAAACCCCCAAATCTAATTAAGTTATAGTGCATATTATTCAAAGTTAATCTAATCATTGAATACTTGGCTTTTTTGTAACAAACATATAAATAATAAAACTTCCAATCTATATTGCATTTTTTATTGATGATTTCATGGGCTGATTATTGTTTTAAGTCTATGGTTTGAAGTTCCGAAACCCTATAGCTCAATGGTAAGACCCATTGCATGACCAAATGGATACATTTACCTTCTTAATCATCAGACAATTAAATCCATTTGTGAGTGAGGAATACACTGAGTGCTAAAATTAATTACTTTGTCGAATATCTTAAAAATAAATTCCTTTGTTTCCTATCAACAGATGTTTTTTTAAACGATGAAGTAATTATACGATTCATTTTCAAGTCCGATTTTTGGACTCACACGTAAGTGTTTTAATGCCTAAAATTGTTTTAACTGATTGTGAAAGCTTTCAATCTAAGATCGAGATACTGCTATAATTAAGCAACCAAACTAAAATAGATTTTATAAAAATGAATTTTTTGCGGTTTTGAGTTAGTTCTTCGTATCTAACCCTGCGGGAATTCTTCGCAAGGCAACAATTCCCTGTCGATAAGTTAACAACTTATAATCTAACATACAAACATGTATATCTAATTAGACACCCGGTTGATATGGGTGTGCTGTCATATATATTGAATTCGTTTAATAAGCTAAAGGAAATACCGACACGTTCGCCCATCGAATGTGATACAAAAGATTGCCGAGTTTGAATCATTTATGGAAAAAGAGCTGCATGGTGACAGTGCGCGACGTGCTCGTATGGCCACCGACCGACCGACCGACCGACCGACCGACCGCCCGCTAACGGGTTGAACTTTTATAATTTTATAAATACACGCCGCTAAATTTACCAGAAAGATGTGTCGCGACGCATTTGAGAAATTTGCCTATAAATGCAAAGTCTAGACGACTTTGACATGTTGCAAGGCGACACCATCGCCGGCGGTTTCAACAATTTGTTGCGGAGATGTTAAAAAATTCTATTTTTGCGGAGGCTGGTGGCAGAAGACAGGCACCCTGGCCAGCGATTTCGGTGCGAAAGACTCAAAAGATCACTCCACCCGCTGACCACACAGATCTCCGCGTATCTCTAAGTTGCCGGACAAGTTTTATCTGAAAATCCCTGGCTCAAAGCCGAACGGCCTTGCAAGGCCTTTTAAAGTTGTTGCACTCGAAGCGTTCTTGTTGCGGCGCGGCTGCTGCTTATTGTGATTTTGATTGCTCACCCATACACTTCGTTTTAGATACAGTCGGGCTTAATAATGGCGTATTTTAAATGCCGATAAATTTAGAGACATTGAGATTTGGTTTAGTGCTGAGAGCAAAATTGCGAACTGAAAGCTTTAGAGCCGTAAAAATATATAAAACTACTATTTAGATACCAAGCCCTTAGGTAGTAAACAAAATATGAGTATATTGAGCAATATTTTTAACTAAATATACAATTATTCATACGTATTATATCTTACAAGTTGTTTAACATTTATTTTAAATTTTTTTGAAAACAAATTGCATAATAATATTGTTAAATTAACGTTCTTTTCTATTTTATTTCCGGTTTAAAAAAGGTTTAAATTTCATTTGAATAACTTTGGAGAACGCCCATTTAATTGAAGTGAATAGATACAATTCCCCTGCTATATGTTTTATTGCCACTCAGATGATCCACCTATGGAAGTTGGACTGTAATTTTTTAACTTTGCCTGTGTGGCTTTTTAATTGACAGCCAAATGCAGCCAGCGGGCTAAAAACCAGTTTTCAGTTTTTGCATTCTCCTCTTTTGCGCGGCAATTGGCAAGAGGTGTCATAACGAGAAGTTGGGCACGGCCCGATTAGATTGCCTATTGCCCATTACCCATTACCCATTACAACATGTGCTGCAGCCCGACCCTTGCCTTGCCTTGTAAAAAGCCATTTCTACCTGCAGCAATCAGGATACCGACAATTGCAGGACGTGTGCCGGCAGCTGCAAGCGGGGCATCCAACAACAATAAACCGATCACAGGATCACCGAAAACGGGGCCCAGAACGAGCATCTGCTTCTGGTATATGGAAGGGGCCCTTATCCTTATTATGTATGCTTCCAAATAAAAGGATCACACGGCACATGACGTCGCTGCCAGCTGCCACGATTCGACGGTTCTTTGTCAAGGTCTTGAGACCACCACCGACCGCATTTTTGGGGATGGTTCGGGTAGATGGAACAACCTAATAATGAACCGACTCAACTGGCGGTGTCCTGCGGAACTATTTCGAGCAGATGTGGAGTCCTGATCGAGTAATCGATTCAACAGTTAGATTAAACTACAAATGTCAGATATAATGATGTCATAGCCAAGAGTGATGGATTGGTTTTAGATAAAATGCAGTTAATGTGTTTTATGAAGCTTGCTAATTTAAGATATACTAAACAAAGAGTTTTATAGTAATTAATTTTTCATAAAAGTTTATCAAATTTATAATGAAAATATATTTAAAGCAATATATATTTTATCAATATTTAATAAATTAATAATGCAAGTAATTTATGGATAATTATTAACCTTTTTAGAAACTTAGCAAAAGGTTTCAAATTGGAACAACTTTCTTATTGGAACGAACAATGTCCAATAATCACGTAAGCAGAGCATACGCTACAAAGCAGTATTACGTCAAAGAAGAATATTGTGCAAGCAGTACATTTGTTTACTCAGAAGATCTCTTCACCATTTTCTTAATACTAGTATAGAACGTTTGTTTTGCTACTGAGATAAGTTATTTTTTATTACAGCTGTTTTATAACTATATACTTATCTACCTAAAGCAATCAACGCAAAAGTTGTGTTCACAATTGTTTCGTATTTTTGTGTGTTGTGAAATGGGTATGGTAATTATCAGGGAACACTCTAGTTCCGATTCAAAATGTACTTTGAAACTTATCGGCAAATAGCTTGCGTCATTCTTTAGATTGGAAATAAACCAACTATTCACATACATATACTCGGAAATTCTTTTCTATATATTATTGATATAAATAAATGAACTTATTCATATAAAATATAAATATATATCAGATCTATTCAAACTAAAAAACTTTAAAATTTTATAAGAACATTTTCCTATTAGTGAATGAAAGTCCAAAGAGCTTTTTTCTTTGTTTGAACTATTTTATGAATAAGACCCTTGAAATTGTTATATCGCCTTAGTCAATTGTTTTACCACGAACAGCATGGGTTGTCAATTGTTTTTTGAGGACCATCTGGTCATTGAAAAGTGTTTTGTTATCTTTTTGGGGGGGAGGCGCCAATTTGTCGCGAGGCAAAACGGAAATGCTTTCCAAAGATTAGCGAATGAAATATTCATTTTTTTGCGAAATTTTAGCAACTATGAACTAATGAATGACGCAATGCAGATGCACTAGGTAAGCGAGTGCGAATTCGTTCTAATGGATGGGAGAGTGAGGTAAGCAGCTGACTTTATGGCGAACCCCAACAATCTTTAAAAACCTACGCAACGCTGTAAATGGAAATTGGCATTGAGCGGTAATTAAAAATAGGAAAATTATAGCTAAACTAGAGAGCGTTATGTGTGGGTGGGGTGGTTATTTCGTTGCAGGGTTTCATCATGAATGAAATGCGATGCAAACTGAAAGCACAATCTAGAATGTAAGATAATATCTCCCAGGGGGTTGGAAAATTGCACAGAATCTCGAAACCGCTGGAAAATCCCAGCGAGAGAGAGAGAGAGCGAGCATTTTCCAATGGGGTGAGGCTGCCGCCTGCCTGTGTGCGTGCTGGTGAGGCATGAATGAAGAGAAATAATCGGGAGAGGGAGAAATACACTCAGCACCTATTTGTATGCAATTAAAACAAGCAGAAAATCCTTTGATGGGAACGAAAGCGAAAAATACATAATACTAATGCAAATAACACTTACCGGAGACATTTTCGCTAAAGCGATATCTAATCAATTTATCATTGGGAATATTTTCTGTTGATTGTTGTTGTTCTGTTCTATTCTCGAAGTTCTTAATTGTTTTTCGGTGTTTGTTTGCCACTCGACGATAAGATAGATTATCTTATTGTTTACAGCACACTTTTCCAGAACACTCAGTTAGTAATTATATGAGTTTTATATAGTTTGTGTAGTAATTATATTTTGAATAGCTCTTCGATGTTCTCGCGACGACCGGTGGTGTGGAGTGTCATGCTGCGACTAGAGGAAAACTATTTTATACCGCCGGCTAGGCTAGCCTACTTTCCTATAGGTATTTTCTATGCTCGCTTCTCATTTGTTTTCGTTTTTTTTTGCTGTTTTTGTTTTCCCGTCGCTTTTGCGTTCTCATTTGTTTTGTTTTGCTCGGCTGAGCGAGGGAGAGGGTGGGCAATTGGAAAGAGAGAGATGCAGCTGGGCGGAACGGGCGAAATAGTTTTTCATCCGAAGCGATGCGCAATTCGGTTTTTTCGGGGGGTGAGTTTGATCTCTCTCTTTCTCGCTCTCTTTATCTCACCAGCACTATTTCTCTCTCTCTCTCTCTCTGAGAGAACTTAATTATTATTTAAACTTTTGCAATATTCTACTTGGTTAGACGAAAATTCAAATTTACATTTGGGAGAGAAATACGTTACAAATGTAGAATTGTGCTGTGCAGCCCTGATTTTAAAGCAATGCTGCCACACCTCGTTAAAATCAATTGTGTGTACACACTTTCAGTTGGTATTTAAGAGTTGGCGCGGTTAGAAATTATATTTCAAATAAATTTGATCAAATTCAAAATGTTAAATTGTTATAGTATTTTAAAAAAAAATGAAGGTAACAATAATTGGGTTATTGGTATTTGTGCTGTTATAATTATTCCATTAAGCGGCTTTATTTATTTGAAGGATTAACTGAAACAGTATTTTAAAAATACTGAAGTTGGATAAGATATGTTGGACTTAAATATTCTTAGGCAAACTTATAGATCGTAAATGTGGAACAGATTTGGTACATTAAATTTAAATAAAAAGAGGGAAATTATAATGAGACTTTTTAAATTTTAATGCGGTAATTAGGTATATTTAAAGACTTACAAGAAAGCAACAGTATTATTCAGAGTTCGTCATAATTTATGTTAAAAATAGACAAATAATACAAATTTAAATTTATTTTTCATTCTTATAGAAAAAGGGGGAAAAAAACCATAAGCAATGTTTTATATGAGAAAAAATATATTAACTACTAAAATTCTAACATTAATAGTATTTCCATGGTATATGCTGAATATCGAGTTCTGCGTATTTTTCGCGGCGTGGCATTTTTGGCGGCTCCGCGCACGGTCACACTGTTGCTATTGCTTTTGCTCGTGTGAAGTTCGTCGTGCGGATGAAATTTGATTGGAAAGCCAGCGAAAATATGCCAAATAAAGTGAACTACCAGTGCCTCGCGGATGAGGAGCGCCCAATTCGAGCGTCGTTCGTCCAATAATCCATTAGTCCCCCCACAAATACCCCGAAAAATCCGAAAGGGGAAAGGTGCGTTTTCGCTCGGTTTCTTACGGTGTGTGAAAAGTTTCTACTGCAATCCATTTTTCTCTACGTGCGTGTGCTGGTGTGTGTGAGTGTATGTGCTGGTAGAGTGTATGTGCGTGTGCGTGTTTGTGGAATGGAGTGAGGCGCTGTAAAATGCCTTTACATAATTTACGCAGCCGAATCGAGGACTTGAATGCATTCCCCTGCACTTGAGAATTATATAAAAATCGCCAGCGCAAAAGTTGTGCGTGAAAATTTTGCGGCGACTTCCATCTTTCGTTCTATTTACTCGCGGCTGTTGAATTTATGTCAAATTGGTAACACACACACGCACACAGCCACAGCGTATGCAGGCCCTAGCTGCATGGGTGTGTGTGTGCGGTAGAGAGAGAGAGCGCGCAAAAGAGAGAACGATAAACAAAGTGAAAAAAGCGAAGCCGCTTCACAAAAAAAAAATGAAAAAAACGCTCGCAAATGTTTTAAATTCGATTTTAACCAAAAATAAATAACTTGCATGAAAAAAATGTGTTTATATATTTATTTAAAACATATGTTAATTATTTAACATTCAAGTATATGGTTTTAAAATTATTTAATGCCAAGAATTCAAGTTTGCGAGGGATTTCTGGCATGTATTGGTACATAGCAAAAAGGAATTTTAATATATCTGTATAAATCACACTATTGGTGGTATAGATTGTTAAAAATAAAACTATTTCCATTACAAATTACAAATAAATTTAATATTATTTCAAAAGCCCTCAGAAAGAATTAATTTTAGGTCCAAATATTTATGGAAAATGTAGTCCAAAGTTTTTAACTAAGTAGTTTAACTGAATCAAAATATTTGCATATGTGATTCATTTAATAAATATTTACATAGTTTCCCTAAACAAAGGTCCAAATAAATTTGAACTGATTTTATACAAAATATTTACCAAAGAGCAAAAACATAACAAATTGGAGTGACAAGCGGGAGTGAGGGAGAGAGGTTGAGTAAGCGAGCGAACAAGAAGTACGATTTAAAACGCAACGCCAAGAAATTGGCTGATAAAGCGCACACACACACAGCCACACACACGCACGCACACTGGCGCAATTTGTGGAAAATAGAAAAATACAAATTAATAATAATAATCAGCAAGTAGGTGAAGAGGAAGCACAACAGCAGCAGCAGCAGCAGCAGTGAGCAGTACAAACAGCAAGTGTAGTAGTTGTGATCGAAAATCGAAAGTGTGAAGCATTTTCTATAAATAGTGCAAATCCAATTCAAATTCCCAGTGAAAAACAAATCAGCGAATCAATAACAACAACAACAAAATACAACATCAAAAAATAAGAAAAGATTGTGTGTATATAATTTGCCGACTGGATCAGTCGGTCGATCCTACAGCGTGCGCTCGAGTCGCCGCTTCAAACTTGGCTTAACCATCTTAAGGAGAAGCCGTGTGTATCTCAAGGATCCAAAATGTCCACGCTGGACGCGCGCAACAATTCGGCGATGATGAAGCGGGCCGAGCAACTGAAGCGGTGGGAGGAATCGGACACAAACCGGGCTGCCCCCACCCCCCGGCATGAGCACGGGCGGAGGATCAAGTTCAGCTCCGGCTGCGTCTTCCTCGCCGCCTGCCTATCCGGGGACAAGGACGAGGTGATCCAGCTACTGGACCAAGGCGCCGACATCAACACCGCCAACGTCGATGGACTCACTGCCCTGCATCAGGTGCGTTTTTTACATTTATTTATAATTTTTTTTTAGATCATACAATTTTTCATTAAACAAAAACATATTTTCTGATACAACAATAAAATCATTAATTGTTTAGCCAAAGCATAAAATTAAAACTAGTTTACACAATTAAATTTTGTATTTATACCAATTATGTTTTGTTTTTCAAACAAATTAAGTTATTACCTAATTACAATTAATCTGACACTTTTTTGTCATTAATGTTGAAAGAGAACTTTGAGCATTAATATTATTTTTTCGGAATTCAATTTCATAATAAAAGAACAAAAATTCCATATTATGATATTATAAAAGCAGATCGTGGATGAGCCAATTATAAAAATAATATGATGCTTAATTCAAAAATATAGCACATTAATATAAAATTAAGCTTTTAATTTATGTTAAAACTATTTTCAGTAAATTTGTGTACCTTTATTTATTTTTTTGTTTGTTCGAATTTTTTGGGGAAAGCACCTGCATTTATTGCTTGCTATCAATTTATGGTATCTTTGTTATTTCCCCTTTTGCGAAAGACTATTCCTTCTTTTAGAATGGGAAAAGTTGCATCATGGGCCTGCAATTGCGATCACGCGACCGGGTAGGGGGTTAGGTGGGGGTGGTGCGGGAGGATCGGGCGGGGCGGTTGCTGCAATTTCGACACTGTTGCGTCCAACTGCGGTGCTGACGTGGGGCGCACTGTGGGGAAATCTAAACATTATTTTAATTACCACAATTTCTAAAGATTTAATATTCGTTTTAAAGAACTAAATTGAGAAGGTTTTTGTATTTTAAATAGATTATTTTGGAACAAAATAAAATTAGGTTCTATTGGTTCTTGTATTATAGTTCAAAACCCTAGGAAATTTAATTTTTAATAAATCAAGAAAATTGTTTTCTTAAAAGGATAGGATACAAAAACAATTCATTAAAAGTTGTTGTGTTGTCAAATGGGAGTTAACTTGTCCTCAATCCAAGGTCAGAACCTATTCCGTTGATTTAGGCCCACTGTGCAGTGCCTTTTTCTGGTCGTTCGCGCTCGATCGACCAATTGTTTTTGTTGCGTATTTCGTGCTCTCTCTGCGGTTTCAACATCGCCGCCGCAGCAACAATTCAAATATTAACAAATACAACAAATATATGGCTAATGCAAGCCGACGATTTACAAGTCGACTGAATGCCCAGAACAACAACACAAAATACTAGAGCAGAAGCGAAAGGAAAACGGCAACGACGGGCAAAAGCATTAAATAAGAAAAATACAAAATTTTCTATTTTTAACTGGCAAGAAAAACATACAATACTCTCGAACAGACACACACGCACACACATAAAAGCGAGTTTACATATTGAAAAGCCAAAGATTTTCGCAAAATCATTTTCATTTTTCCTCTCATTTGTTTAATGCCGAAAAAAATTCTGATTTGTTCTAGGCAAAGAATAACACATAAAAGTTAAAATGTTTCGTTTACTTCGTTGAATTAAAGGAAATGCTAAATGGCATTTTATTGTAATATACCATTATATTATACAAATTTACATATATTTCCTATTTAACAAAATTATGCACTTATTTTTTAGGATTTCAAGGGGTTTTTAGGGTTTCATTTATATAAAATATATTTTATTTAATAAATTGATTACAATTTCAAAAAAATTATACCCATTCATAAATTCTCTATGTGTGGATATGCATTTTGTACTAACTGTGTGCTCCAATTATGTTTCGCTTTAGATATTCAATGGAATATGGATTTAATGAGTTCATATCTTAAATAAAAATAAATTATTTAAAACAAGATTTCACCAAAAACAAAATAAATTAGTACATAGTTTCAATCAAAAAATCTTCTTACTCTGATTACAGTTTTTCAGTTTTTTGTTTCTGCCTGTCCACTCCCATCTTGCACTCACTGTGTGCTCCAAATTCTTTATAATTGATTCTAATTATGCTGCGCCAGCAAAGAGTCGTAGATTTTCACCGTTTAACCGCGGCGCACTTGTTAACCAGATGCTAATTTGCCTGGGGCTGTGTGTGGCGAGGGGTATGGGAGGGGTCACGTCTGGGAGAGTGCACTGTAATTACGTACAACAACAGCAGCAACAATACGATCAAATAATAATAACAATGGGAACACGGTGGAAACGTTTTGAATTACCTGCCACATTGTATGCGGTGCAAGTGCGGCTGCAACCTGCGGCTATTTGCTTCACTTGTTGTTTTTAAGTTGTTGTTGCCAAACCGCAAAGCGAAATATTTCGATTGCGTTTATTATAATAATTATCTTATCGCCTCTAATAGCTGAAAAGTCCGCCCCCGCTTTCGCCCAGCTCTGGTTTGCTTTCCCTGCCTGCATGTCCACATTCTCATATGTGTCTTATGTATGTTTTCAATGTTTTTGGACCTCCATTCATAACACAGATACATTGACAACTAGCGCAAAAAAAAATAACCAGGCGACAGGCTGAGAGCACCACACCTGCAACACAATTTCAATGGCATGCGACACGAGTTGCAGACGGGATAGGCCGTCACAGTGGTTAAAAATTATAAATTAATGTGGTTAAAGTGGTTAAAAATTTACATCCCATTTCGGGAAATTGTGGTTTAATGCCGTTCCGCTATTTTCTTGAATCTTTTTAATCGACTTTATTTCTGTTATTTTTGTATCCATTAAAGAACACTCCCAATAAAGTCCGCCACTTAATAATTTGAGTTATTTTAATACAAATAAAATTGTCAAAAAAAAAATAATAATACATAAATATATATTATATTTAAAATATAACTTAAAACCATTCTTATATTTATATAAGGTAAATTTTTTGTATAATTGTTATATAAATAAGGTTACTTGAACAATTTACCAAATTGAATGATGCAGTTGCTTTTGTTCAAAAAAGTAATATAAATAATGTGTTTTTTTTTTAATTTACCATTTGGTATTTCAACTATTTCCATAGTTTCTGATAACAAATTCAACTCAAATCTAACCGGAACATGCTAATTAATTTGCGCCTAACAACACACCCAAGTATAGCGTTAAAAGCATTCATTTAGTATTTTTAATGGTAAATTGCTCGGCAAATACATTATTTTTAATAAGCTCAAATAGACCGTGGTGGAAAATACGTATATCCTTTCGATTTGGGGGCCACTGTGCGTCCGCTACCTTGGACTTTGTGTGAATGATGTTGACTGATGGAGAGGAAGATTGAGAGCAGGACGGAGGTTGAGGGGATAGGTAAGGGGATTTCTGGTGGCCGGGGCTGACTTTGATTTTGATTTTGGCCTACAAGCGGCGCCGCGTGCATTGACGTCCAAACACGCTGGGGGACAAGTGGGAAATTATCAAAGAAATGGCAATAAATTACGAGTGTTTACAAGCGACTACATTTATAAACATTTAAATGCAGTTCAAGGATAATGAGAGGCTCTTTCGGGTTTTCTTTTATAGAATTTTAATTCATGGTCTCTCCACATTTTACACTTGAATTAATTATGAGTGTGTGGAGATTTATAATTAGATATATTTTTTGTTTGGAAATACGTGGGCTTTAGGATGACCACAAGAAATCTATATTTTGTTCCGGAAATAGGTGCTAATTATAATCGAATGAATCACAGGTAGAGACTAAACTTTCCTTTGAAGTAGGATGAGTTCAATGCTTCCACCTCTATTTAAATTAAGTTGATTTATTAAGACTTTCGTTGATAAGAAGATCTTCTGCCCTCTAATTTGAAATTTAAGATTTTCGCTTTGATCTGCCTTTTGCACAATGATTTGTTTAAATTAAGAATTGATTTATAAACCTACATTTCTGCCAATTAGCAATTGATATATTCCGATTTGATTTGTGCAGGCCAACTGGCGCCGCATAAATTAAGAAATTATTTTGTCAAGATTTCTCTCAAATTGAGCTACAAAGCTAGCTAAATGCTGAATGCATAATAATCATAACAATCGCCGATCCGTTTGACATGATGATCGTGAGTTGCTCCAATCGATGACGCGAGTCCTGGTTGGTTGGTTGCAGTTTGGATTGGAGTTTGGAAAAGCTGCGTGAGTTTTCCCAAAATAAATTTATAGCGATGAGATATGTTTGTGAGTTTTCGTTTTGAGATTTGTTGCTTTGTTGTTGTTGGTGTTGTTGCTGTTGCTGGTCGGCTAACGCGCTTTATTGACGTGTTTTCTAACCTTGGCCCGGTTCTCGACGGACTGACGGGACGGACAGCTGTTGAAACGCACTGCTCACGCTGCTCCGACAGCTGTACAGATACAGATACAAATCGAATATCCTCAAGATATACTCACACATGATCTCTGGCGTATGTTGTATATAAATGGATGCGGCCGGACGGTCGGTCGGTCGGTCGCTACATTTGATTTGATTTATTTCTCGTTTCGTGTTTTACACCCAAAATAACAAACGATTCTGCCTGCCACTGCCAGTGCGAATGATCAAAATGAAAATTCGCTCTATCTCTATCAATTCGCCAGAGATACGATTTGAGTTGAGTTGATTTGATTTGATTTGATGTGTTGTGATGTCTGCAGTAGAGTCTCCGCATCTATAAGCTGTTTCTGTACTGTATCTGTGCGTTGCATAATACCATTTCGAGCAATGGCAATAGCAATAGCCAGCAGCGGCACCAGCTACGAAATGTATGCCATTAAAAATGTTTCATTTTACAACCGAGTTTCTCTGACGCGCAGCGCAGCGCTTTGAAAACGGGCCTCTCCTTCTTTGCTGGTTGCCATTTCTTCGATCGCCGACCGATAATACTATATACTATATACATTTCGCTTACACGCGCCGCAAACACACAAACTCACACAAGAGTCCAAATTTTCGAGCTGTTTTATGGATAAACGAAACGAAACGAAACCAGCGGGAACTATAGGAAATTATTATACTTTTTTTTTTTTTTTTGCCAGCCCATGACGACATGAGCCTAGAAATAGTTGACCGCAGAATTATGGTTTTTCCTAGTCTATACATTGTGGAACAAATATTAAAGAAAGCACGTTTAGTGGCTGTTTATTTCGGTATTTAAGTTTGGATTTAATCATATTTTGTATTATTTTATTTATTCTGTTTTTCTGCTTATTGAAAACTGCATAAGCGAAAGTTTTATGTGTTGGGAAAACGATTATCATATCAGCTTATTCACACTTGAAATGCAATCTTGGGTAAATAAACATTGAAATGATAAGGGTTTAGTATTGTTAACATTGTATGACAAGCAAATGCTATCACTGCCACACCTGCGGTAAAATTTGTATTATTAATCAATCTATTTTAAAATAATAATTATATTTATGTAGACAAAATATTCCCCAAATGCCAGATCACACTATGAATAATCCAAATCATCGAAAAAAAAATGTTTTACATTTATGGTTTTCTTTTAAGTTTTTTTTTTCATGTTTGTTTATTCGTCATTTGCTCATTATTTTTCACACTTTTCTCTGCAATCCCAGCCACCTGGCCAGTCCAAAAAAGAAACAAAATCCATTCGGAAACAATTTGGCTGACCAAAAGGCGCCTACTTAGCCGACGCTGTATCAATCGTTATACAATTTGGCAAAGCTATGCCAGGCATTTTTAGTGGCGGGCAACCCATTGAGATACATGAGAACTTTTCTTCAAAATAACAGAAACCAAAAAAAAGAAACGAAAGAAAAAAATATATTCGAAGGCTTTTGCAATATGTCAGAATATTTCACACAGCGCAAATGCCTCGAAATCGGGTGGATATATGCATGATATATATTTCGGTATATGCATGGGTATATATCATATGGTTTATGTAGAATCTTTGCACTTTTATCTTGTGGCGCTAATTCAAATTTGTAATTTATTGAACTCAAGCGGTTCGCCCTGTCTATTTTCCCCATTTCGATTATAATACACATTGTATTGCTTAAAATATGCGAGGGTAGGTCAACGAATGGCACAAAAAATTATTTTTTAAATGCGTATTTTAAAATGTAATAAATTTCTTAATCCGCTGGGTGCTTTTTTGTGTTTTTTGTGCCGTTTTTGCTTAAATTGTATAATTTTTCATTAATCTTCTATATGTTCAGGTTCATGTAAATGGAAATAAACAAGATACTTAATCCTTGTGTTTTCTGAATAATATAATGGAAATGGAATAAATAGGGCTGTAGTATTTAACAAAAATAATTGATTTTTTAAAGTGGATAATTTTGATATGTTTCAAAATGTTATCAATAAATAAAACATAATATTTTACTCGGATAAATGGGAGAATCGTTTTTAAATATTAGTAAAGCCTAATAAGGTAATTAAAAAAAATATTAAGGGCAGTCCCAACTGAATTTCAAATTTTCTGAAGTAAACGCAAACTTGTTTCCTCGAAAAAAAAAACCCTCAATGAAAAACTCGAACTTATTGGCGCTAACTCACAAATAAAGTTTTCCCGGGGCCACTCGACACTTCCTCTTCTTGCAGCGAATAAGTATGCCTATTGAGGTGTAAGCCGGAGTTATGGAAACAAAAGGGCGAGGAGGGCACAGGGCGGGGCAAATGGAGCGCCTAATGAGGCACGTTAAGCTGGCTGGCCCAGAGAGAGAGAGTCGGAAAGCCGTCTCAACAAGTCGCTGTCTACGTTGGTCTACGCTGCGTATACGTAATGCGGCGAGGTGAATAACATTTGACGTGCAGCGGCTGAAAATGCCGCTCAATGGCGTGCCAAAACAAAAGGCTAAACTTAGCATGCAATTTTTTTTTCTTGTTTTTTTCGTATGCCAATGCAAATGGAAATAGCGTAGAATCCGTTGCTCTGACATTAAAGAAAAGGCAAAAAATAAAAAATAAAACTCTACAAGACCAGGGGGAATTACTGATGGAATAGCTCATGTCAAAAATGTTTGCATACCACAAAGTCATTGGACATTGTCATCGGATCGTCTCGCATATATGTATATCCATATATATATGTATCTGGATGGTCACTCGTGGGCGTTTCCCTTCCTCCCCCTCAACGCACCCTGTTGCTGGTCGGTTTATCAAAATTGTTCATAATTAATTAATTGGCTGCGTTCCAGATTTACAAATTGTTTGGCCCACCCGCCGTCTTGAACTCAGCCTCTTCCTAGACTTCTCGTTTTTTTTTTGTTTTTATGCGTTTTACTGCGAAATGGAAATGGCTTTTGGATTTTTAAAGCAACGGGCAGAAAGTCACTTTGAAGCTCAGCCAGTAAAAAGAATTCGAATTAACATATGCCAAACCGAGGAAAAGAAAAGAATGGAAAGATAGAGAGAGAGAGAGACAAGAATTGGTCATTTGATTTTATAATGCCCCTTCCCTCAAACGTGCTGTTATCAAATGGGGAAAGAATAAGCAGATCCGAACACTGCAAGAAATAGGGGAAGCCTTTTAATAAGGAACATGTATGATTATGAATTCAAATCAGTTCATTTACATTTACTAAAATACTTCTTACATAGTAATTAATATTCTATATTTTAAATATTTATAAAATATAAATATTTTAAAGAATATTATGTTCCAATAATACAATCAATAAAAATACTAATGAAATAAAATTTTAAACAAAAAATTTATTGAAAACAACGAATAATCATGTACATTTTTTTAAAACAACACAGAAACTCATCTGTAATTTTAACCAGCATTCTTTAAACAATCTGATCAGCTTCAATATGTTTTTATAGAAATGAAAATTATGTTAATAGTAATTTACTATGGTATTTGAAAAATACCAGAACAAGTTGCAGATAAGCACCTTTTGGGATACATTCCAAATCGATGATAAATATTATTGAAATATTCTGTGTGTGTTTTGTGATTGGAATAGAATTGGCGCCTTTTGTTGTGAGTCTTCATCGAAGTGAGTTTCTACGCTTCTTTTACTTTCTTTTCTTTCGGCTTCGCCAAAGAATGCTTATCGGCATTTGCAACTACGAGGCGAGGCGTTGTCGTCTCTTCCTCGACCCGACTCCACTCCACTCAACTCGATTCGAATGGAATGGAATACACATTGTTGGTGGGGCTGGGTGGGTTAGGTTCTTCGCTGGCTCACAGATATCAGTAAAGAAGCGCCGGAGTCGCTGGGCGATGATATCATCATCATCGTTGTCGGTCGGCTGGTCGGATGGATGGCACATGCACAATCCAACAAACCAACCAACCAACCAACCGACCGGCCGACCGTCCGCCCGACCAAAGATGTCTAGGCTGGTTCGGCGGAAATCCGCATAAACAACCCAATATTGCTGTGGACTACGGCTCTCTACGGCGTGTGTGTGTTTACATTAACGTTTTAGCAAGATAAACAAAAATTATTTAAAACATTTCACTAGCTCTTATAAAAACAAACCGAACAATCGGCCAGCGCAACTCTCTTCTACGAAAGTTGATTCAATCGTTTAATGGACTCGGAGATCTCGCTTAATGCAAATGTTTCTCATACGATATAGCATCGGGAAATCGATTTGTTTGGCTTGCAATAAAAATTACAATAAATTTTATTCGGCATCACGGATTAATTATTGTGATTTTGACCTTTTGAAACGGATCAATGGAAATGGAAAACTCCTGTCCAATTGATAGGGAACTTCTTATCATAAGCTCATTGATACTTTTATTCTTTTGTACATTCTTTTGTGTCATATCTAAAGCTCTCTAAGTGAAGAGTTTCTAATTTAAGAATTTATTGTTTGTACTTACATATATGATACTTAAGATTTGTATAAAAACAATTAATACCATCAGTTGGAAATAATTAGCAATTAGAAAGAAATTTGTGCCCACAAATTATTCAGTCTAATTTATATTTATTTATCTTGTTTGTTTTAACAACAAATAATTTCTCCTTAAGTTATCATCATTTTCAATATTATTAAGCTGTTAGCTAAATATTAGTATCAAATTTACCAACAAATTCCTTATCTTTATATACGTGTGGAAATATTTCAGACAAATGTTTTCCGATTTCCGTATTTTTCTACTCTGATTCAATGTTGATGTCCCAGCAATCATCTTATCTCTAGAACAACCTTCTAAAAATATCTTATTGACTCTTGGATTTCCCTTGAATTTTCTAGGCCTGCATTGATGACAATCTGGACATGGTGGAGTTTCTGGTGGAGCGTGGTGCGGACATTAATCGACAAGATAATGAGGGCTGGACGCCACTGCATGCCACCGCATCCTGCGGGTAAGAGATTGAATTTAACCCAAAAGAAAATACATAACTTACTCGTATCTTTCACGCTGGCTATTCCCAGTTTTGTGAGCATAGCTCGGTTTCTGGTGGAGAATGGCGCTGATGTGGCTGCTGTGAACAGCGATGGTGATCTGGCCCTGGACCTGGCCATCGATGTCCAGCACATGGCCATGATCGGCTACATGGAGAAGATGGTGCAGGAGCTGAACATCGATGTGGAGGCAGCCCGCAAGGCCGAGGAGCAGGCGATGCTGAACGATGCGAAAAAATGGTTACGCAGCGATGCCGCCGAGGTGGACAGGCCGCATCCGAAGACCGGAGCCACTGCCCTACATGTGGCCGCCGCCAAGGGATATACGAAAGTGCTTAGTTTGCTGCTGGCAGGACGTGGCAATGTCGATCGCCAGGATAACGATGGCTGGACGCCGCTGCATGCGGCATCGCATTGGGGCCAGCGGGAGACTTCCGAGATGCTCGTGGAGTCCCTGGCCGACATGGATATCCGTAACTATGCCGGCCAATCCTGCATCGATGTGGCCGATCGCAAAATAGTCAAATTCCTGGAAGAACTGCGGGCCAACAAGCGCAACAAACGGCGACCATCTAGTCAAATCAGGTAAGAAAAATAAAATCAATTTCAATTAATTTCAATTTCAATAATTTAATAATCTAAACTAAACAATAGCAATAAACAAAAATTTAATGAATTGATTATTGATGGATGATCTTTCAAAAGGTATTATTTGTAGAGATTTAGAAAGAGACTTGATTTTGTTATTTACTCCAGTTTATCTCCTTGATAAATTATTAATTACATTCCTCTTCCTTTCAGCAGAATCTCAGATGCGATTGAAAACCACGTAGACAAGACGCCACCGAAACTGGTGCGCGTCGAAGTGAGAACCGATGCCACAAAGGATGGTGCGTATGCCTCGATCTTGAGAATCCTTATTAAACCTCGGCTGCATAATAAACGCAAAAGCTTTCTTTGATTTCTCGCACACACACACTCTTGTGTTCGTCCTGTTTATTATCCTGTTTAGGTTCTCATGCGCGCTAATCTTGTATTGTTGGAGCATTTAAGTATATCGTCAAAACATTTGCCACTGCCTCTCGTCCTTTAGTCATTCGAGATACCACGATCATGTTGTATAATTTGCTTGCATTAGATCATCAGAATCAGAATCAGAAATCCATGATCATCCATCTGATGTGCATCCCCTATATATCTCTCTCAGTATCAGTATCTGTATCTGTATCTATCTCTCTGTCTCTCTATATATTTGTCGTTGTATTGTCTTTGCTTGTAAATCACGCACACTGCAGCCGCTGCCAGTAGCTCAAGTGAGGCTGCCGAAGCTGAGGCTTCAAATCCAAGCGCCGGTGATGATGCCGATGATGGTGATGATGCCGATGAAAAGAAAATTCATGAGGCTGCCGAGAGCGATACCGAGGAGCTGAGCGATTCCACAGAAAGCTCACACTCGACCAGTTTAACCCAAAGCGAAGAAGGTAGTCGGCATTTGTTTTGCGTCTCGATTCAGGAAGTTCCCTTTCGATCCTTGTCTGTGCTAAGCCCGCTAAAAGAAGCTACTAACCGCTATATCCTTGATATTTGTTTTTTTTGAAAAATATTGTTCTAATAAATTGTATTCCTTTTCAGCCGAGAATGTGAAGCCCAATCAGCAGATTCACGCCGCCGAGCATCCAGTGGAGGAGAAGGCGCCTTGGAGAATCAAGGTGCCCCGCACACCCAACGACAGTCCCACTAATAATCGTGAGTCGAGTATGGAATTCGTCATTTTTGATTCACAGGCTTCAGATATATACAATAGTAGCATGTTTAGGGAAGAGTTAAACCTAAAAAGTGAGCTAAGAGCTCAGCTCAACCAAGATAAACCAAAATTCATTCAAGCTATTTGAGATTATTAGCCAGGAAAACAAAATTCAGAATTAAGAATTGTTATTACTATGATAAACATTTTATTTTTTATAGTGAATTATATTCAAGGAAACAAGCTGTAATCAGCTTTAATGAAACGTTTCCATTTTCTAACTACTTAAATGAGATTAAGTTCCAAGAAATTATATTCTTAATTCCTATTCCAAGTTAATTCAAGATATTTTCATTTTTTTATGATTCAACGTAGTTGAGTTTGTTTTCTTGATAAAAGTGTAAACTATAAGTAATTGATAAAAATTATTATGCTCAAAAAGTTATATCTAAAAGCTGTGTGTGAGCGAATCTGAAAACGTATATATTAAAATATAATTATTTTTGCAGAAGTTCCTGATAGAGAGCTTAGCAGCAACAGCTCGGAGACCGCCAACGACGTCATTTTGCGACGCACGCAAAGCTTTGAGAATGATCAAAAGTGAGTTGAACACAAAAAAATATAAGTTATTGACAGAAATGCGTGCCGCACACACACACACACTCACAATCGAACACAAATACAAGCGCCTCACAGATTAACCTATATACATGAATATACATATATATAATCATTAATCTGGCAAACGATTTGACCCACAAATTAGACCAAAAGGTCCCGATTTATTGGTTGACTCTGCAGTCTGCGCTTCACTTTGCCTTTCATTATTAATATTATTATCACCGCGCCCCAGCAATCGCAAATTGTTTACCCACTCATTAAGCTTTTGTTGCAATTTATTGATAACAGAAAAACCCATAATTCTATGGTAACTGTTTAAATTTACCCAAATGGTATCACGATCCCCGGCAGGCTTATCATTTTCACGCTCTCCATGAATCAGAGGCTCTTCGCCAAAAACGTTGCCATTCGCATTTGGCCGAGTGAAGCGCAAACTGCAAAAGCAAACCGCAAATAACAAAGTTCTCTATTGATTTTAAAATTCATTTCGTTTTGCTTTGTTTTATTTTTATTCCTACGTGTAAAATAAATATAAATTGTATCACCAACGCACCAACAACAAACAAACAACAACAAAACTCATCAAAAAACGCTTATCGAAAATCTAACCTGCCCGCTCGCCCACCGCCCACCTGCTCGCTCGCCCGCCTGCCTGCCTGACAAAAACAAATCCGTCCACCGCCCATCGCACGATCGCCCACCGACCACCGACCTGTAAATGCATCTGCATCCGACAGATTCTATCAAAAGTACAATGAGCTGAGAGCACGCATAAAGGCCAATTCCTGTCCCATTCTGCCAGCGACGGCGGCTGCTCAGGCGAATGCGATTGCCAACTCCAATTCCAATTCGAATGCTACCAATTCCAATAACAACAATAATCTAAGTAGCAATAACAACAACAATAACAATAATAATAACAACAAGAGCGCTCTGCTGTTGGGCTCAACAACGGGCACCTGCAACTCAACAACTACAAATACAACAACAACAACAACCACATCCAGTACATTCAACAACACGCACTCGAACACCAACAACACAAGCACACCTCAACAACAGCTACTCCAACGAACTCCAACAGCAGCAGCCTCATCGGCCACAAATCAATTATATAGCGTACAAAGATCGGCTTCTCTCAAAGATAACTCAATGTATTACAGGTTTGTTTGGCATTCACCACCCGCCCTCTGGACTTAGATCAGATTTAATAATTAATTTCAACAACTCATGGAGAAGCTTCATAATTAAATTTTTGTTTTATAAGTATGTCAATATAAAAGTAATAGAAAAATGTTTTTTAAAATGCGATTATTAAAGAAAAATGTCAATTTAAAAAGACATAAATGTTATTGATGTGATTAAAATGTCTTTACATAGATTTTGTTTTATATTATACAGAATTTGTGTTCCATTTACATATAAATAATTTAGCAATTGTTTGAATTTAAATCATAAACTTAGGTTTCTTTTATAATGTATATATAGAAGTCACAGAAGTTAGGAAATTAGAATATGTTGAAATCAAATCATTTTGTTGACTAAAATCTGATCTCCTTCCAAGGACCACGCCTACTCATAGCTGTTAACCCAGACCTAATTTGTAATCTAAACCTAAACCTAACTATGCTTTCGCTTAGCTTCTTCTCGTCTAACACCTCCAGAACCGAAACTCATAGCACCAAACTATTTAACATATATTTCCCTAGGCCACGCACCAATGTCGTCTATTTCTCTTTGCTGTATCCGTCATTAGCTAAGTAGCCTGTTCTAATACTTTCCAAATATTTTTCATGTCCCCCAGGAAACCGAGTGTTCCAGTTGGCACGCCCACAAGTGCAGCGGCTACGGCAAATTCGGCGCTCAGTTCACCATCGACAACTGTACTAACCCCACCAATACGCAGGTAAGTTACTTTTTTTATGAAACTATGTTTTACAAAACTTTTAAACTGTATTGTCGAACGGTTAGCCAAGTTTCAGCAAAGAACACGGCCCAGAGCAACAATGGCAGCTCGTCCACGGCCAGTGCCAGCGATGCGGAGAGCTCCAAGCCCCCGCCCAAACAGTCCACGGGCAATATAATCAAGAATTTCTTCAAGTAAAGAGTGACACTAAATTCGTTGTTTTCGTTCACGTTGAAGCTAACCTCGCTAGCCAAACTGCTAACCCGATTTTTGCCCTTAAACTGGCTTTAATATTGTGTGGCATGATTCAGGCAAAAATAACTTATCCGCCAAAAATCAATGTGCACAAAGCTTTAGAATTATTATGGGTTTTAATATAAAAAAAGTTTTCAAGATTCCTTCCTCCATTTTAAATAATTATGTGCATTGAATTGTGTCTGCAATAATATTTGTTTAGCATCCAAATTCATTAATCGTTAATGAATATTAATTAAAATAAAATATCAGCATTTAAGTCACTAATTGTAGATCATCATGGTAGGGTAAACAATGAAATATGTATCATTATATGTTAGCTCAGTTTTTGGGGAGAACTAGTTTCCACTATTTAAAACAATCCCGATGAAGAGCTTGTTAGTTTCCATTATTCACTTTTGGTTTTAATAAATATAAATTAAAAGCAGCTGCCCCTTTAATTATGTTACCTATTATACTGTTTTTTGCCTTATAAAATGCATTAACCAAAAATGTCGCAAACGCTATTTTACCAATTTAAAGATCGATTTCTTATAACCAAGAAATACAATTCCATAAATCTTTGTTGTGTTATTTATTCTGGTATCAATTGAGCTCTCTAAACCTGGTATTTGTATCTTACAGATCCTTTGTGCCACCGGTGCGTGACGAGGAGAGCGAAACGCAGCGCAAGGCGCATGCCAAGCGAGTGAGGGAGACCCGCCGATCGACCCAAGGCGTTACCCTGGACGAGATCAAGAGTGCCGAGGAGTTGGTCAAGAAGAAGAACCTCGGGATGGCTAATAATAATAATAACAACAACAATACGACTACGACCGGCAGCAGCGTAAGTACTCCCGCGTCCAATCGAAGGCTCTAACCAACAATCGAATCATTCACAATCACAACAAAAATCAAACCAAACATCCACACTCGATGAAGATCTCCCTCTCTCTCTCTCCATAGAATCATTAAATCTATGTATATCATGTATCTGTAATCTTAGAGGAGGTTACAGTACCCAAACACAAAGTCCAAACACTCAAATGTTTAGCAATTTACACACCAGATCGAAAACCGAACATAAACTGCTTATGGTTATGGTGTCCCCCATGTTGATATCCCTTTCTGTTTTTATGTGTTAGTCATTGTTCGCTCACCCACAAACTATATCATTGAACCAATTAATTAATTAATTCCCTCCATTGTGCGTGTGAGTGAATGTCTGCTATTGTATTTACTAAAACCCAAAATAGTGATTAGAGTTTAGTAAATATCATGTAGTGAACAGAATGCAATAGGTTTCTTAGTGGCCCTAAAAAGTATGCTATATTTTTCGCATCGAACAATTTCAGAGTGTCTAAGAAAGTAAATATTCATTAATATGATGTTGAGAACATTGTAAGATTAATAAATAAATTCAAATCTTAAACTTTAGTAAAATTTAAACTTAAAGAACTATTTAAATTATCAGCTTTGAAGGAAATGCCTTCGTTTTTAAACATATTTTTCCAATTCAATCAATAAGTAGTAACATTAATTACATTTTTTGTTGAATATAAAATATATTATGTTGGAGATTTATCAACTGCTTCAAAAGACTACAAACATCTTTAGCTTAATAGATAAATTGATTTCCAATTAATTTAACTTATTTAAAAGAATTCAAAATGAATAGAGATGCTTTATATTTATTACATCAATTACTTCAAAGGGTTGTGAACACCCCTAGAGAGCTTGATTAATAATGAATGTAGAAAAATATATAAATACAATCTGTTGCATTCGGTTGAATCACCTCACTAAAATAGCAGCCCTCAATTGTCATCTTCTCAATCTTCGAGTCTCATCGATCAATCAAAGCTCATTTAGCGTACGTTGCTACTCGTTTTCTGATTTCTGATTATTCGTTTGTGATCGATCGCCCGAGATCACACTTAACCAATCAAGTTGAGTTCCTGCGTTTCGCTGCCGCCCAACTCTGCTCCGCCACGCCCAAAGCCCAACGCCCATTGCCCCGTGCCCCCCGCCCTTTGACCGCCTCATCAATGTTCAGTGCTCGCCATAGCGTAGCTTCACTTTATGATTTCCAATCATCGCAGCAGATCAGTGAACCATAGCGTAATTACCATTCCGACTCGTATTTATGTTTTCAGTTGTTACAGTTTATTAAGTTATCTCAATGTTCAGTTTTGTAGGCTCTCTCTATATATATATATATAGTTCTATTTATTGTATGTCTATGGATTATCAGTTCTGCATGCCCCTTTAGCATGGGTCGCCCTAAGTATATCGTATATCGCTATCTCGTATGCAATTTGATATTTGTATAAACACTTTTCCAGTGAGACCTTTTTGATTTTTGTTTTTTGCGAAACACACTCGCGTCCAACGCCCGAGGACAACTGTTTTATTATTTGTTCCAAACTAATATTATTAACAGAACGAAACAAGCTCGACATCCGCCATCGACACCACTCCATCATCGATCACCAGCACAAGCAGCAGCAGCAGCAGCAGGGATCAGCAGCAGGAGCAGCATCTGGTGGAGCAGCAACCACCACCACCGCCCACCACACCACCGCCTGCCATAATTCCCACCGACGAGACGGAGATCCAGGAGGTGCTGCCCCAACCGAGTGAGAATATCAATGACACCACCGCCAGCTTCACACTATCCGCCCCGCGGAGATCCCTATCCGCGGATGCGGATGCCAATAGCGATGCAGAAGTGGATCAGGCCGTGGTCAGTGCCAGCTATACGATAGTTTCCAGGCGGGAGAAGCCGGCAGAGGAGAGCCCAGAGCAAGCGGAGAACTCGAAACAAAAGACTGACCATCCAGTTGCCAAGCCATCGTCAAGTGAGGAGCAACCAGCCGAGGAGCCGCATGTGAGGCCCACGGATCTCCCCCTGATTCCAGCACCGGCGCCCGAGGCCATCAAATCAGCCTCGACAGCCACCACACCCGCTGCTCTGGAGAGTCCAGTGCGCCTGAGGGATAAACGAGGATTGGCGGCCAGCGGTCAGGATGCGGAAATCAAGTCGGAAACTGCCTCGCCCGTTTCCGCGCATCCGGACTTCAATGCGCGGGACTCTCTAGTCCTCCCCTACGGTCGACGCACAACCGAAAGTGGTGCTGCAGCTGGAGGTGGAGCAAGTGGTGCTAGTGGTGCTGCTCCCGCGTCGTCATCCTCCACTTCCGCAGCTGAGCGGCGTCCGTCTTGGCGCCTGAAAATCGATGCCGGCTCCAAGGTATGCCCACAACACTACCAACCCAACCGAATCCAAAATATATATCTTTCGATCGGTTGCTCCCCAATCGTCGTGCGTGCCCCTCAAAATATAATTGTTAATCTCTAAGTGTAGCATGGATCTAGCTCGATTAGTGTGTGAATAATAATGTATATCTTCGGCTCTGGACGAAGTTGGAAATATCCTTGCTTTAGCTGAAATTGTAATTTATTTGGAAACTTCATTTTATTTTATTTAAAAGCTTATCCATTTTTATTAAGTTTAAGTTTATTGCCAGATTAACACATTTCCATTATTAAATTGGCTTTTCAAATAATCTCATTATTATTATTTTTAAAAATATTTATTATTTACAAAAACATTTAAGTCGCTTTGCTTTAATATTTAAATATTTTAGATCTTATCGCCTGACTATTTTTTTTTTTTGTATACCTAAGTTTTGAAGTGAATTTTGACTTAAGCATTTTGTATTTTTCAATGTTTTTATTTGCAAGTATGCTTGGTATCTTTAACTATTAATTATTCAACTGCATCTTTAAGTAAAAATCAGATTTTCTAGTGTATGTATTATTTTAGAGCTTTAAAAACTGATATTTTATTTTATTTCATGTGTACATAATATTCAAACATAATTTATTATCCATTCGGCTGATGAACATTGATGTATAAATGTACAAAACTTGCTAAATTTGGCATATATACTTGAAAACATTTCTATATAATTAAACATTTGCATATTTCCGTTTTGCATAACATTTATTGTATTTTTAAAGGTTAAACCTTTAAAATAAAACATAAGATAACATTTTTGTGCATGCCATTGATTATTAAAAATATTTATATTGTAGTTCCTATGGTTAATTATTAATGCTCTCAAATGGTTCAAGGAAATAATGAAATGGCTTAGCTTAGGTTGTGGTTTTTGGGGCTCTAACTGAATAGTTTA
The DNA here is from genome assembly GCA_021224005.1 of Drosophila setifemur. Lineage (NCBI taxonomy): Eukaryota > Metazoa > Arthropoda > Insecta > Diptera > Drosophilidae > Drosophila > Drosophila setifemur. The sequence continues at coordinate 10,153,577 of JAJJHY010008789.1, forward strand.
TAAAGGCAAATGGTTTCTGAGGCTTGTTACTTACTACTAAATGTAAAGTATAAACTAACTCCCGCTGCATTCGACTGAATCAAGACATATAGCTTTCTGTAAGACAAAACACATTGCACACAAAACAACCAACAAACAAACAACGAAAAACCGTATAGAAAAACATTTCAAGACATTTAACTCTTCGATATTGAGAATTTTCATTGCTAGATTAACTTTAATACTAATGAATATCATTTCCATGTAGTTCAAGCTGGAGGATATAACTAGCGGTGGCACATATCCGCCCAACAACAGCACTATCATACCCAGCGCTCCGGCGGTGATGGCCGCCGCAAATCTATCCACCACAACTGGCATCCAGCGACGCATCAGCAGCGGTCCCAATGCATGTGAGTCATGGACATCTCTTCATTTACTTATTTATGATATTAATTAAAATTAAATATTCTCTGTTTATAGTAAATGCATCCAATCAGTCGTTGAACTCTGTGGGTCGTCCGGTTTCTGCCCCCAGCGAGAGCACAAATAACAGCACCTTTGCCACGCCCGCCGCTCGCAAATACGATACGAATGCCACATCAGCGGGGGCAGCCTCAGCATCGGCGGCTACCACTACCAGCAACACATCCTCCAACTCAGTGTCTGCAACCAGTGCCAATCATGCCACGGCCACGGCGACCAATGCCACGTCAAACCATGACGACAAGGGTAAGGGGATTCAGGGAAAGTTTGAAACCCAAATCAGTTAGGGATGTAGTTTTAGAGATGTCTAGTTACCGGGTTTTGGTCAGAAAAATTATATGGATAAAATGTTGTATATATTTTAATATCACGGAAAATTAACAGTCATTAAAATATGGCATTTTAATCTAGAAAAATATGACGAAGGAAATCAGGCTTCATTTATTAAAGTAATGAGTTATGATATTGAGAATTATTAAATATACTCTTAAACTTTAACTATGCTTTATTAAAGGCTTTTATTTAAATGGAATATCTTCAAAAACTTGAAATATATTTTAAAATCCACTTAAATTTTAAATTTGTTACTTAAAATTGTATTCCAAAATGCAAGAATATATATAGTTTTGAGATATGTTAACACAATAATTTCTTTGGAACGAAATAGTCAATTTTCCTATATTATTATAAAATATTTTCCTTTAAGTATTTTTAACATTTAACATTTATAAAAATTTGTAATCCCACAGATAACGACAAGGAGAACGATAACCGCACACAGACCGTCATACAGAGGAGACGCAAGCCGAAGCGCAGATCGACCGGCGTGGTGCACATCGATATGGATGTGAGTATCTAGGCAGACATCAGATACATCATTTACGGTGCCTAATTGCCTGGCAGTTTGTCAGAATAAAAGAGCCATGGCTCTGAGCAGCAGGCCAAAACTATTCTTATCCCAGAACGCTAATTAGTCAAGTAATTAGAAAAGCCTAAAATTGCAAATCTTTTGTTTTTCTTTTCTTGCAGGAACTGGATCCCGAGCGTCAGAACGAATCGTCCAACAACGACAACGAGGAGAAGGACAAGGAGGTGAGTTCACTTAGAATATAGTTTATATGTTATTAAAGTATTTCCTTATATTAACTACCAACAACAACGATAATTTAATTTTCACACCTTTGCCAAGTTAATAGAATTTGTGTCAACCGCTGCCTATTTCCGCGCTGCACCTGACAATGTTTATTTTTTTTTTTCCCCAAAATCTCTTGGTTTTGCCTCCGTCACACCTTGTCACAATTTTAGATCGCTCCGCGTCCTTCAAAGTAGCTACGTCTCTCTATTTTTTTTTGTGTGTTTGGTTGGTGGTGCTGTCTGGTCCAATTAGCGGGCGACCCAAAAATGAAATTATGATTGCGCGAAATTATGAAAGTGCGCACGTGGCATGGCATTGTGGGTTTTGTTTTTGTTTTTTTCTGGTTGGTTGGACATTTGAGTGTAAGTGCAAGGAGAATTGCAAATCCTTTCATGGCCGAGGTCGGAACTATTAGTGCACATCCAATTTGCATCGAGAAAATAAATTGTAACGAACCTGTTAACCATTTATCTGAGCAAGTGTCAGCGCCGGTGTCGCCTATTATTAAAAACTGACACAATTTCTGAGTGCATCTTGTCATTAATGTGTTTTTGCTTGCTTCGCGTAGCGAATTATTAATTGTTTTGTTCATTGGTCAATTTAGACAAGAGCAACAAACCACAAATCTTCTATTATGGATTAGCCATGCCTGAAAAAATTGTACCAATTATTTTTATGTATAATTGGATGCTAGGCAAATAATTAAATCTGCCATTTTCAGCCATGGAAATCAATTAACTGATATTTAGGAATTTGGACAGGTTCAGAAAGAATTTGGAAATTTTTTGAATACATTTTAAATTCAATTATGCAATTTTAATTATTGATCGAATATTTTTATAGTACTTCTCTAATCTAGCAGTTATAATATTTAATATTTTGTTATTTACGTTATTAAAACCAATTCTCTTGGTATTTACATGAGGTAAACAAAGTTATTTAAATAAATAATTCAATCTTTAGTTAACTTAAAACTGCAAATGCATAAATTCATTAATTATTGTTAAACTAAAACCTGAAAGTTACTTTAAATACTTTATCCTTTTGTGCAGGGTCCCAAGTGAATGATGCATAAATAAACATTTGCATTATACCTCGGATGTTGACTGCAACAATCTATTATTAGTTAATTTTATATTTTCCGTGTCTCGTTGCCCATTAAATAATGTGTTCCCCCAGACGATCCATCTTGAAATGGCAGACCAGATGACGCTTCTATCTGATTGACGATGTCAAGTGTTGCAGATGTGCACTTTTCGGTTTCAGCCAAACGAATCTGCTGAGTAAATCACTTTCACAATCGTTTTTCTAGACATTGGGCATTCTGCAACAAATTGGGCAATTACAGAGGCACGACCCAAAACAATAGAAATTCACATAATAATAATCAGATGAAAAGCGGGCATTAACATATTTCTAACACACGTACATTGAACTTTGTTGTTGGCCGCGACCAGAAGCAGTGGAAAGAGTGGCGAATTTTCCGTCTAAATTTATAACAGTTTGTGCCGCAGGCATTTGCTTCCTCATTTTTCCTCAGCTGCAAAGGGAACGAGGCGATCGTCATTCGCTATTTATAGCCAGGAAAATGCATTCAAATGAAAGTGCTTAGTGCTGGGATGAGGGGGGAATGCTTTTTGGCCCAGTTATAAAGGGGGATCTGAAACAAACTGCAGCCGAGCAACTCCCCAAATTGGATTCTCCCAACGCTGATAATTTTAGATGAACATAAAAATAGTTTTTTCTATGCTCACGCTCTTCTTTATTTGTATACCCTTGCAGAGGGTGTTGTTATTTTAAACAGAAGTTTGCAAGGTAGGGAAAATAACTTAAATATGACAATAAAAGTATACCCTTTATAAATATAATTTTTTTTTTTGAATAACCATTTAATAGAAAATATATTCTTATCTGGACATTTTGATTAAAACTGAAAGGTTTGACAAAAAAAAAAAACTAAGCATAGCTTTATTCATTTAATTGATATTCTATTCATAATCAGGAAATAGTTATTAAAATTTAAATAAAAACTAAGTAAACTATTTAAGTTATTTATATGCCAGGGTATTTGAAATTTCGATTCCCAAGTTTGTTGTCTTCTTTTCCCGCTGCAGTCATGTGTCAATGACTTTTTTTCGCCTTTTGGCCCAGTTCGTTGGGATGCTCTCTTTTGTGGCTCTTTTCTGGCTCGGCTGCTGGTGCTTGTTGTGACCCCAGCATAGTTAACAGTCTTGCGTCTCGGACATTGGGCCACATACGTGTGCGATTTACTAAATTTAGACGGGCCCCACCAGGTGAAAACCCACATACCCACAAACGCACATTTTCCCCACATTTTCTGTAAATTTGTTGTGTGCGCAATTTCAAGTGAAAATTCGCCTAAATTTCCCTGCTGCACAACAAAGAGTCAGTCCGTCGTCCCCCTTTTATGTTTTCATCTTTAAGTTTTTAATATTCCGAATTATTTGTGTTATATTTTTCCGGCATGTCTTCTCTTCGAGTATCTCTTAGATGTGACTTTTTTCGCTCTTTGGCTGCTCTTTCGTGTTTATTTCTGATCGTTCGCCAAGTTCGCTTTCAAATAAAACATTTCAAATCGCCTGCGAGCGCACAGTTGAGTTTTGTGCGGCCAGCACAGCGGATCATCTCAGTTTCAATTCAATTCAGTTCAGTTTCAGATTCAGATCAATCAGCAATCAATCAGATTATCCAATCAAAACAAGCCTAATTTTTGAAGTAAAGCCCAATTAAGTACAGAAGAATTCAATACGTCAAGTGCATCGATACCAAAAACCACAAGACCTGTCAAACGTGTCAAAGAATTATTGCAAAAAAAGGAAAACAAAACAATTGAAAAATGAACTGCAATAAGTTTAAGATCAGTTTTCCCCTGAGATCGTAGAAGTTTTTTTTTTTTTTTTTGAGGGGATAGAGGGGATTTTCCAAGCCAAAGTCGATTTGACTGCTGCCAGCAAGTTTCTATTTTATTTTATTTTGATGAAATCGCTCCGTGTTGCCTTTTTTGGCCAACTGCGCATAATTTTGGACATTTCAAGTTGATTCTCCCCGAGGTGGCTTCTTCAAATATGGTCAACTATTTTGATAAGTTTTTAATTTGATTTCGTGCGCAAATTGAATTTGTTGAATTTTTTCTCAACTTTAAATGTTAGAGTTCACTGGAGTTACAACAAATAAATAATACAAAAAAATAAATTTTAGTTCTGCTCAATTTCATTTATATACAATTGCGTTGAATTAAATTTAGAAACCACTTTAGAATTTATTTCCATAATCAACTGGATTTTTAATGTAAACACTTCTTGAATTAGTAATAATCTTTTAGTAGAAAATTCTCAAAAATATATTTCATACATTTTCTTTTATATAAATATATTGTTTGTTATTTATTTAGAGTCAAATGCATTTATTTTCAACAGAGACTATTTCCTAATCCCTTTTATGATGTCTCGACCTCCAGATAATTTATCTTCACCATGACACAACAGAAATTGTATTTTATTTCGAAAATATTCGCTTTTATGCGTTATTAGCCAAGCGAAATGTTTGAATTACCACGATGAAGAAGCCGTAAATGAGGAAAATTATTGCAAAAGGCCAAACATTTAAGCTCTCCGAAACGCCGCTTCATTCATATGCGGCTGTCCTATAGATAGAAAGATATATAAATACAAAGACGGAGAAACATGGAATAATTCTACTAGGAAGCAGCATTGGAAAATTGCTTGAAAAGAAAAACGTTTTGCTGGTGGGGATTTTCGGTGTTTGTTGTTTGTTGTATCGCGTGGGCAGCAGGGGATGAGAAGCATCAACTTTGAGAAACAAATAAATACCAGGCCGCCGGCTGCGGGATACTCACTTAGCCCCATCTATCACGTTCTTGTATGTGTTTTCAATCCGATCAAGAGCATCCCGGCGAGGTACAGAACTTTAGCCAGTGGAAATCCGAAAAACGGAAAAAGAAAATTGTCAAGATTTACGGTTTGACGTCATTTTCCCGGTTTCCCGATTGCGCCCCAAAACCGCATGTCAATATTGCGTTCTCCATATTCGAAAGATTGGTTTCGTATATACTCGTATACGAATATATCCCAAGGTATATATGGCACACATGTAAACACACCGAAAAGTTGTTTGTTTTTTTTTTTTTTTTTTGTTCCTTTATTTTTGTTTATGCCAATTTCATGAACATTTCGTGTGTTCTGTTCGCTTTGATTAAAATTGTAATTGCCTTTTGTGAGCGCATCTGAAAATGGAATAAAAATCGATCAGAAGTTGAAATGCCCTTCAATTGCTGGATCACTCCCAGGGGTTTTCTTTTAATTGATTGATGTGTTCTTAATTAAGCTTGTTGGAATTGGAATTAAGTCGAAACTTAATCCAGCAGTATGTCAATTTATCGCTTTTGGGTATTTCCAAAAGATCATTATTTCTTGGAAAATACTCTTTGTAATGCAATTATTCCTTAAACCTGAAACCTTTCATTTGATTATGGGTTTTAGTAAATTTAATAAAAATTAATGTAATTATCCGGAGATTTTTTAGTTTTGTATTTTCTCGGAAAAGAATTTAAATTTTAAACCTTTTTGTGAATTCGTTTATTAATTAAAACTAAAAACCTTTCATTTGTTGAAGGAAATCTTTAATTAAACCTCTTGTTAATAATAAACTAATAATCAAACCAAATAAATCTCCAAGAAAATCTCTGTTCAAACCTTATGGTAAAGTAAGGATTCCCTCTTGCTAGGAAAGGGCAATTGAGTCTTGTGGCTTTTGGTTGGTTTCTTTAAACGTATTTGCACTGTGGCCTTGATGATTGATATACGAACTGTTGGGGGAGATCTCACCCCCATTAAGATGCGATGCTAATGGAGCCTATCCTCCACCACATCTTCTCTAGAGTCCATTAGCGAGATGTCGTTTCGCTCGAGATCGCGCACTCAGGCCCCGCTACCCAGTCGCCGGCGGTCCTTGTCCTCCAGTTCAAGGATGGCTCCTGCGAGCGGAGGAACTAGTGCTTACAACTACAACGGGAGTAGCTACAATGGCTCCGGGAGTTCGGGTCGTCCCCTGAGCACTGGCTACTTCCCCAGCAGCAGCAGTGCCGCGTCCAGTTATCAAAGTCCCTATGCCAGTACTTACAGCTCCCGGGAGAGTCTGTATGGCGGTGGGGCAGGCGGCGGCAGGAGCTCCTATGGTAATCGCTACGAATACGGGGCCTCCAAATATCAGTTCATCAGCAGCTCTCATGCGAATAACAAGCATAATTCCCATCCGGCTTCGACTGCTCCGTCCTCGGCCTCAGCTTCGGCTTCAGCTGTAACCTCATCCGTCACGAATCCAACTTCCATAGCTTCCTTGCACCATGGCAATCGCTACTATTTAAAGCTGCAGCCCACTGCCGCATCATCCGCTTCTGGACACCATTATAATAGCCACCTGGTGCTGGGCAAGACCATTGGCCACAATTATGTCCCATCTAAAGCCAGTTCTGCTCTCTCCTCTTCTTTGTCCACCGTCTCCTCGTCGTCATCCAATTCCAATTCCACTTCTACCACAAATGGAACAGCCAGCGGCGGTTATGACAGTTCCAGATACAATCCCAGCTCGTATTCCTCTGCGGGATCTTCGTACTCCGCCAGTGATCGCTATGTCAGTCCCTATTCGAGCAGCTATGACAATGGGGTGACCACCGCCTCTCTGAGTTTCAAGTCACCCGGTCTGAGTTCGTCCAACTCCTTCAAGACCTCCCGACTGCTGAAGACCAAATCCCTGTCGGCGTCGAACAGTAGCCTGAATGCGTATGGAAATACCCCAACCAGTAGCAGCACCTCGAGTGGAGTAACCAGTGCCGGAGCCACTGTGGCTGCCATCTCGGCATCCCGGAGTAATTCTCTGAGGGAACAGGAGCGAAAGTCTCGCAATCGCACCAGGTCAAAGAGCGCGGCTCAGCGATCGATTAGTGCCTCCTCGGAGAAAAGCGAGGGCTATGAAGTAAGATGGGTTGAAAGGTTAACTAAGCTAAGGTTGTTGTTGGTAGTTTAAATGCATAAGGAATATTTTTTATTAATTTTTAAGTCCTTGGTTCGTAATATCTAGATTGAACAATATTATTTGGATTATTTTGTGATCCAATTAACTCATCATAAAAGTTCTGTAAGATAGCATCATAATTTTGAAAATGAGTTAAATAAGTCACACAAAATAATTAAGAAACCCAAATTCTAGATTTTAAAAGATCCAATAAGAAACCAATAACATAATTCAATTTAAATATAAATGGTTTTGAAAACGTATAATATTGATTGTAGATTTTAAGAACTATTCCTTTTTTAAAAGGAGAGAAACTAACTAATATTAAAAACTATAAAAAAAACTAATTGCACAGTATTATACATTTTTCAAAGACTTAAAGAAAAGTTGTATAATGATAACCGTTATTGACTTATTCAAGGAATATTATTAAGACATTTAATCTTTTTTTTTAAATAGTTGATAAGAATTGTAATAAAATGTAAAATAAGATATATAAGCTTGAATCTTTACTAATCTATTCATCTTATTTTTTAGAGCGGCAGCGAGCGAACCTCTCGATCCCGACTGGGCAGCTCAGCGAGTACGGCCACAACCAGCGAATCGAAGAGTTCCGGAGCTGACAAGGCGGAGAATGGCGATGGCATTGACTACAAGGCCCTCTGGGAGGCGGCCAAGTGAGTTTATACTTCTTAAATCTCATGCATTTCAGATACTGTATCTTTGATTGCTCTTGCAGATTGGAGAACGATAAGCTGAAGCAAATGCTCAAGCAGAAGGACGATGAAGTTGTGCAGACGCGCTCGACGCTGGAGAGATTCGCCAATGCCGTAAGTACAGCAAACACGCCCCTAACAAATGCCACGCCCACATCAGCCCACTAAGAAACAAAGGCAATGAACAAATATATAAACAAAACCAAAACTACCAGCAGTAATCAACCAAAAACAACACGCAACACCCTCCATGAACTTGGTTCGATAAAAAAAAACTCCAAAAACACCTGCACATAGTAATGCAACCCTTTAGATACCAAGATACTTTCGCCACCTCTCTCTCCCACTCATGTGAAGCTTACTGCTAGCGCTCTCTCTTTCGCTAACTATATACCAACCACCCCGCTCTCGCATATATATATCTTTCTCTGATCTGTTGACCAACAAAACAAAAACCAAAAACAACACAACAACTGAACAAGAACAACCAAATCCAAACCAATTCAAAATTGAATACGAAAACAAAAACAAAAAACGAATCTTGTTTCATTTCACATTCGCAGACATCGAAAAACTCACTCTCTGAGCTTGAGAAACGCGAAAGAAGAGCTATGGAACGCAAGCTTTCCGAGTTGGAAGAAGAGCTCAAGGTAATTACAAACAACCGTGTCCTTTTGCTATCTCATAAAATGTTGCCGTCGCTGTATTGAGTTCTGAGAACAGGACTCCATAAACAAAAAATGATTGCGATTTCGTTTGATTTCCGTTTTTGTTGTTATTTATAATTTGGCCGAAAGTTACGGTTTTTTTTTTTAATTATTATTATTTTACCCCCTGATGCTTCGACGCATGCGAAGTGCTTTGGTTTGAAATTTATGTTCCTCTTTCAGATCTGTTCAGATTTTCACAATTGGTAGAAAGTACAAAATATTATTTCAACTTAATTTTAGAAGAATATTCGAATTGTTTTCTATCCAAAGATTTCCTTTAATTTTATTTGTAAAAGAATTTATATCAATTATTCGATCGATAAATTTCTTGAGAATATAAATTTATAGTTCCATCAAATGTTTTAAAAGTGGAATACCAGAATAATACTATGAATTATATGAAACTTTGAATTGACACTTATTATAATTAAATTGAATGTTTCAAAAGTAAATATCCAGACTAATTCTTTGAATTATTTTGAAGTTTCAATTCACCCTTTCTTAGCTTTAATAAGTTTACATTAAATCCGAATCCGAAAATAAAGTTGAAAAAATGTTTTTACTAATTCTCAAGATTTCGAAAATCGAAATAACCTGGAGTTTTGTTATATATTTTATTAACCCCCCCTTGATTTAAGCAAATTAATTAATTCGAATTGCGCTGTTCTGTTCTTATAACCCAAGACCGTTTTGTTTTCTACCAACATATACTATCTCCCCTGCTCTGCTATATCCCGCACTCGTTTCTTCGCACCGAGTTGGAATAAACGATTCTGTCACCCCTCAATAAAAACCATTTTATTCGAATAAATTTAATTTATTGCATTGCCTTTCGGCCAGATGCGCTATTTACACAATATATAGAACATCTAGACGACTAGCTGTTTTCTGTATGTGGGAATGCAAGTGGCACTGTTGCAGAGACCTTATTTGAAATTGATTTACCGAGACCTGTGTATAGTATCTATGATTTATTGTGCCTTTCGCTGTACAGTAAGCGATCGCTTTGATTTCCGTTGCATATTTATTCTTTCTATCATCCCCTCCCCGCCGAATGTTTGTCATCATTTCACGATCGAGATCATCTCATATACTTGGTTTGTGTGTGCGTTTTGTTTTCTTTTGTTTTCTCTCACAAATATACAACAGCAACAACAAACATCAGACATCCGACATCTCTTCAGACCATTATGTTTCTTCTCTGTCACCATCATCGTCACCCGCTCAATCAAACTCAAGCTCTCTGTCTGTCATTCGTCAATCATTGTCATATCACCTTATGATTTCTGGTCACTCTCCCCATGCGTTTATACGTTATACGTTACACGTTTATCGTTATACGTCTACCAATCGCACTCACTTAATTGTAAATTTACAAACAAACAAAAAATATATAAAAAAAAAATACGAAACAAAAATAATCAAATCAAAAGCGCTCTCATTCCAAACGCTCACTCAAATTTGTTTTTCTTTTCTCTCTCTTCCCACGCGCCTCATCGATCGAACAATCAATCAATCGAACAAATCGAAACAATCGAAACTGTCGAAAATATCGGCAATCGAACCAATCGCTCCACTTCGTCTGTTTTCTTGCGTCACCGCTGTGTGCTGAGTTGTTGTCCTTACTTTTGTTTGTGTAATTTTAGCTATTGCAGAAGCTAAAGACTGAGAACGATCGTCTGCGAGCCGAGAATCGGGCCCTCACGCGGGTCGTCTCGAAGCTGACCACCTCGGCTCAGAGTCAGCTGGCCAAGTCCAAATAGATCAGAGCAGATCCAAAAGCATTTAGATTGCCCAGCACCCAGCACCAGCAAACCAAAAAAAAACAAAAAAAAAAATTACACACCAATCCTCCCACACCCTTCCCCTGCTCACACGCACAATGTCGCGAATATCGTCGTTATCGTTTCTATACAATACAATACTATATATTTAACACACCTCGATGTCGTTTCGAATATATACGATATACTAAGCATAATCGATTACTATCAAATACTTTGTGATTGTTCACTCGAGAGCAATGGGTACCAATAATGAAATGTATATCGTAGATAAATTAAGCTCACGGGCTTTTGGACTGGTCGCACTACAACTCCTTGGAAGGCAATTTATGCCGCAGGATACTTCGAGAGTAGTACACTTTTTTGATAGTACAATCTTAATCGTTTGCTAGGTAAAATAAAATGTTTGCGAATTTATAATGTAATTTGGATATCAAAACACTATCATATGGGAACTATTCTATAGAATATGTAAATCAAACTCAAAATCAAAGTAAAGCTCATCGAAACCAACGAAATCAAACATCCAGTCCCCACCAGAAAAAAAGAAAAACAAACAAGAACAGCGTCAGCGTCGGCCCAAGGATCAGCTAACTATGAAATGTCCAGGCTAATGGGAGCATCAGTGGGAGCTGAAGTGGTCAAGTTGGTGATGGAAGCTGGAAGCTTAACGGTAAATGCCCCACCACTGACACTGACATGAGCCATTCTATGAATCAACCCGCCCTGCGCCCCACAAAATCAAATATTATGAGCTGGCTGTTGTTTTGTTGTTACACACATACCACATAATAATAAAATAATATATAATAAAATATATTTTAGCTATAACCGTGTCATGGAGTGTTTCAAAATTTCGAATTTTTGTTGGTTTTCTAGAATTATAAGAAATCAAAAAAAGTTAATAGTTTGTAGTGTTATGTATATTGACTGCTGTTTCTATATCTTTTTCCAAGATAAAGCTTTTTTGTGATGCTTTATCTTGGCGCCTAAGAGAGTGCTATAAATGCTTATCACTGCACAGCACTCTTAATTAATTGGAATATAGAATATGCTATTTAAATCGTTTTTTAATCTTAATAAAAACTAGATACCAAATTTTTGAAACACTCTAAATGTACATACACATTAAATACTCCTAATACCCTTTTATATATAAACTATATTATGGATTTATACCTCTTGTTGGTAATATTGTTAAAAGTGTTTATACGCCATTTCGTTTATCCTTTTCTGTGTGTCTACTCGAATACCAAACCAAACCACCATCGATCGATCTTAAGTTACATGCAAATATGAAATAAACAATATCTTTGCCCATTGTCGTTTCTATTCAACTAAATGCTGTTTATTTTTTGTGATATACTCCCCATTGGGTGGGGTCAACATTCGCATCAGGCATCGCATCGGCATCGGCATCTCTTTCCAAATTCATGTGATCCATTCCGACATTATATGACCGATCGTCTATATAGCTCGCTTATCACAACACACGAGTCACAGTAATAAAGAATACACGATTCAGATTCCGTAGATACAATTATCTAAGCTCCTATGTTTCGAATGTAATTTGTGGTTAAGTGCATGTTATCTGGGTTCGTTTATTTTTTCTTTCCTCGAGATAGGGCGTCCAGATGAGTTGTTCTATTTTTGGGTAATTACTAATTGTTTGTTGTTGTTTCTGTTGTTGTTGCTGCTGTGGCTGCTGCGGTTGCTGCATCCAAACAAAAAAAAAAGATACAAATAAATTAACGAAGCATGCCCCAATGCACATCTAACCCCCCGCCCGCCATAATCGTATATTGATTTCTGTACTTGTTTAATTTGAATTAACTGACATCTGTATCCATTTCAACAGCAACTCGATGCCTACAAGTCGGATAATCATCGCCTGAAGGAGGAGAACGCCGCGTTGATTAGAGTAATTAGCAAATTAAGTAAATGAAATTATGTTTTACTTTCAGTGTATGTATGTCTGAGAACTTATATCATCGAGAAGCAACAATTTTACTTTATTCACCAGCTGGCAAAAGGCTGAAAAAGAAAAGAAAAGAATCAAATGGTAGAGAATGGAAGTGAAATGGAGGGAGAGCGGCGGGAAATTCGCCAGGAAATTTCAAAATTTGTTTATTATTTGTGTTTAGGCATTTAAGCATTAGGTGAAACCATGTTTCAAATATCGTTGAGAATTGTTTCGTTCGTTTTATATAAAAAAAAAACAACAAAAAAATATAAATAAATAAATCTTATGTATTTGGTCAAATTTTATATACAAAATAGAGCAAATTAAAAATAAACTTACACAAAAATCAAGCTTAACTATATATTTACGTAAAATGAAATGAAATGAAAAGTAAGGACAACAAAACAAAAACCTTTACATACAAACTGAGAACATATTCATCAAATGAGCCCTAGTTACAGATTAGTTTAACTACTACTACTTATATTTTTTCATATATAAATTATATATACACATTACATATTATATATATATATATTTAAAGCAAACAGAATCATAAGTTCAACATTTCAATGTGTAATATCATCAAGGATCCAGAGACCTCATAACGTACATGAGAGTGTCGTCGGAGATGTTTCGAAACCAGCCCACGCGTCAACTTACTAAGTGTAATCATTATCATCCAATTGTAATTGTGTTTAGTGCTGCAGATACATATAGTATACATACATGAACATATATATGTACGCATCGGTGAAGCTATCAAATGCTATATGTATGTACTATATAGAACCCTTTAACTGAGGAGCCACCACACAGCGAACGAGCTCCATGGCGCTCTTCTAACTACATAGATACATACGTATCTGTATCTATCGAAACAGATTTCACTGCAGATGCATTATTATTTCTATTATCTGAGTATGTTAATTTAAGCAGACCCACTTTTAGTTTTCCTCTTCACTTGGCAACGTATTATATACATTATACATCGTACTATATATTTTACTTTCGCTTATAACGAAACAAATGATCATACGCATATTTCTGTTATTTATTAAATTCGCTTAAGAGATTTGTGTTACTCGTAAATGGAAACGATAATCAAGCATAAACAAACAAACAAACAAAAAAAAAAAACAAAACAAAACCGTGAATTGTGTAATATGTAAAATTGTGTGAGAAAATATTTAAGAAAATTTGATTCAAATACGAAACTTAATAAATGTGATCGCAAGCAAAATGAATATTCTACTTAATGGTTTTTGGCAGGGTTCTGGCATTTTTCCTTAAATTTTACTAGATAACAACAGTCGATTTCTGTGATGACGTCGATATCTCTCACTCTCGAGGTTACTCTGGTTTATAGTTTTATTTCCCGTGTTCAAAACTATAATTAATTATAGCTTTTTGCTGATAATGTATATTACTTAAATCTCACAGGGGCTTTTACAGATATTGAGTTAACTGTCTTTTTTATTTTTATTCATGGGAATGAAAAATGCAGAAGGCTCTATAAAACACGTTTTTTTATTCATTCACAATTACTTTCAATTTTCCGTATGTTGATTTTTACCTGCCCTTTAATTATTATTTTTGGTTTCTTTTAATTTTAATTTTTCGTAAATGGTATCTTTCTTTATTTACTTGTTTTACAATTATCCCATTTTCTGGATATCAACATTGAAAATCAATATTTCTTTATGAAAGCAAATCTTGCCATCTATATTAAGTATTGTTGCAATATGATGCATTTTCATACAGATAAAGATTAATGGAGCCCATAAATTCTTCAGCACGTTGCTTTTTTAAATCTATATAAGGAGATGTAAAAATTTGCAGAAATAGTTTAGCTCGGATTCGTCAGATAGAATTTTATAAGCAAATTGTACTTGCTGTCGATTGTTGATATGCGGTAACGCCCTCTTCTCAGAAACCTTCAGAATAACTTTATGAAGACCAAAACTGACAAACAATATTATCACCTAAAGGACCCATAAACGGTTGAAGGCTGATACCAAAAAAGATATCTGCTCAGCTATATAAGACAGCAGATCGGCGGTGATCGCACCAGTTTATCGAGCAGATTTAAATGAAAATGGAAAGGATTGTGACTTTGTTGGCCATTGTGGTCTGTGGATTGGTTTTAGTTGATGCTCAAAATTGTCAGGAGTGTCAGGAGGCTAACGATGTCTACTGTTATAACCAGACCTCCTACCAATATTGCATGGGTAAGTCCTGAAGGGATATCCGCAATATCCAAATGATTCTAAAATCTACTTTTCCAATTAGGAGGTGCTACCATTGGGAGTGTGGAGAACTGTCCCACTGGCTCTGTTTGCTCCAATTCCGATGCAACCTGTGTCCCCAGCTCCGATATTGGTAATGGCGTTTTAGATGTCTGTGGATCCTCATCAAGTGGTCAGAATTGTGCAGTGTGCGCTGCGACGGGGTCCAAATTCACCTGTGTCAGCAGAACCCAGTATGCCCGATGCTCCGGCGGAGCAGTAGTCAGCTCCAATGTGTTTACTTGTGGTGCGGATGAAATCTGTAACACCGAAGCCCTGGCTACCTATAAAACCCTCTGTGTGCCCAGCTGTGCTGCCAGTTACGTAGGTTTTTGTTCATTCCTGCTAAACCATACCTAACCCTTTTATTTGTATTCCTAGCTGGATATTGAATCCACGTGCACGAACAGTGATTACGCGACGACAACCACCACGGCCGATCCAAACGTAACTCCCTCGACTCCAAGTCCGACAACTCAACAGACCGCCTGCACAGCAGCAGCTGATTCACTGTCAATCCCAGCAACCAGAGCATATTTCTACGCATTATATACCGCAGACACGTCCTGCAACAGTTATCTCTATTGCCAACGGAATGCCGCCACCGCGTCCTCCACCTGGACAACCGTATTTTTGACATGCAATAACGCAGCTTTACCTTATTTCAATTCGGCAACTAATAAATGTGTGGCAACTAAGCCATCTACTTGCAACTAATCATTTAAACATATCTATGTATATCTAATTAAAAAGTTGAATCTGAAAATAAAACAAATTACATTTCTTTAAAATATATTACCATAACAAAATGATTTGATTTATAATTTCCTGGATACCATTTTGCTCTGATATATAATCTTTAAACTAATTTATTTACATGCATTATTTCCCTATGAGGGTTAATAAACTTTATTAAACGTAATTTATTTATCACACTCTCTAGGATTTACCATTATTACTATCATTAAAAACAAACCTGACAAGGTTTTAATAAAAAAATGTTTCTTTCAAATGAATCAGATTTTAATGCTGCTTGAACAAGGGCAAACCTAGAATTTGAAATTTAAAATTTTTATTGTTTATTATTTTGTTGCATTTATATATATTTTTTAAATTGTACTGACTTTACAGCATACATATTTATGCTTTTTTTTTATTTCCTTAAAAGGGAAATATTTGTTCATGACGAAATAGTGTTCTTTAAAAATATCCAAAGATTTTTAACTATTTTTTTTAAACGGTGACATATTTTAGACATATGAAAATTGTTCTATATTTCAGAAAGCTTTTATTCCAAGTACCTGAACCCACAATACTTATCCTACCCAAATGTATAATTATTTTATGTTTTAAAAGAAATCTAAACTCTTTGAAAAATTATTATTTGTTTATAAATTTAATCCATAAGTAAATATAATATAAATTTGCCAGGCTGTGGTCCGAATTTTATTCTGGCAATCAAACGTGAGTCAATGGCAGGAGAAGCCCTTAAAAAAAACCGGATAGG
Organism: Drosophila setifemur; assembly: GCA_021224005.1. Taxonomy (NCBI): domain Eukaryota; kingdom Metazoa; phylum Arthropoda; class Insecta; order Diptera; family Drosophilidae; genus Drosophila; species Drosophila setifemur. Next base: position 10,170,196 of record JAJJHY010008789.1, read on the forward strand.
AGCAATCTTGCATTTGCCGCAGTTCAAAGTGTCAACAAATTACGTAGAGTTGGCCATAATAAGTCAAAACACTTCGAAGAAACCGTCAATATTACTTTATGGCGGAAGATTTTCCGCTGGCACTGCCAAAACTAAATCTCACAAACAGTACTATCACCTGAGGGACCCATAAACGATTGAAGGTTGGAGCCAGGCGCGATTTCTGCAAAGCTCTCAGCTATATAAGACAGCAGATCGGCGGAGGTGATCATATCTGTGTATATTTCACATCGAGCAGCACTATTTAGATTCGGAAAACAAAATAATGCAAAGGATTGTGGTAGTTGTGGCCTTAATGGCTTGTGGATCACTTCTGGTTGCTGCCCAAAATTGTCAGGAGTGTCAGGCGGACAACGATGTCTACTGTTACAATCAGACCTCCTACCAATATTGCATGGGTAAGTCCTGCCTGAAAGGATGTGCGCAATTTTCCTAAGGTATCTAAAATGAAAATTTCCAACCAGGCGACGTTACGATTGGGGATGTGGAAAACTGTCCCACTGGCTATGTTTGCTCCAATTCTGATAGCGTGTGTGTGGAAACCCCCAGTGCTACCGCTCTGGATGTTTGTGGATCCTCGGGAAATGGTGTCGGTTGTGCGGACTGCTCCGCAAATGCAAAGTACGTTTGTGTGAGCAGCACCCAGTATGTTCGATGCTCCAGTGGAAACCCGCTCACCTCCATCGTGTTTAGCTGCAATGCGGATGAGATTTGTGTCAATTCGGCACTCGAGAGTTATCAATTCATTTGTGTTCCCAGTTGTGCTGCAAATTTCGTAAGTATTATACATAGATTAAGTCCCGAGCGATCCTTAAACTGTTTTTAATTTGCAGGCGAGCCTCGAGGCCACTTGCAGCAACAGTGAGTATCTGCCTGTGACGACAACGGCGGCTCCAACGACAACGCCTAGTCCAGCAGCGCGAGAGGAGGCCTGTAGGGACGCACAGCCCAGCACCAGTCCTAGGTTCTGGTATACCAGGAACTATGCCGACTCCACCTGCAATAGTTATCTGTACTGCCAGTCATCTGGTACCACTTCTTGGGTGGCAATCCTTTTGAATTGTGGAACTGCATCGCCCTTCTATGATGCAACGCGCAACATGTGTTTGGCAACTAGGCCTGCCAGCTGCTCGGTTACACTGCCTCCGGCCACTGATGCACCTGTGACGAGCGCTTCAACAAGTGCTCCTTCTACGGGAGATTCTTCTACTGCAGAACCTACAAGCGCTCCTTCTACAGATCCTACAAGCGCTCCTTCTACTGATCCTACGAGTGCTCCTTCTACTGATCCTACGAGTGCTCCTTCTACAGAACCTACAAGTGCTCCTTCTACTGATCCTACGAGTGCTCCTTCTACAGAACCTACAAGCGCTCCTTCTACTGATCCTACGAGTGCTCCTTCTACTGATCCTACGAGTGCTCCTTCTACAGATCCTACAAGTGCTCCTTCTACAGATCCTACAAGCGCTCCTTCTACTGATCCTACGAGTGCTCCTTCTACTGATCCTACGAGTGCTCCTTCTACTGATCCTACGAGTGTGCCTTCTACAGCTGATCCCACAACTGCTCAAACTACAGCGGTTCCAACACAATAATATCTCTCACATTATTATAAGATGTTTTAATACAAGCTTTCCACATGTGTAAAATTTGAAAAACAATTATAATACTATAAAATACTTAACTAAATGCAAATAATTATTCCATATTCAAATTCAATATTAGTAAATAAAAAACCAACAAAGAAAAAGTTACCTCACTTGATGATTATATTTTAATTATATTGATAATTGCTGTAAAAATCGAAATTGTAAATAGAATATTATTCCTTTGATAAATTTAAAAAAAAAACTGCCATCCCAGAGTTTGTTATTGTCTGCAAATTTGTATAATTCAGCAATAAGTTTTCAATATCCCGATTCAATTACGATTGTAATTACAATTCCCTTTGTATATAAAATGCACCGATATAATACTATAAAATAAAATATTTTGCAATCTAAGGTAATCCTTAAAATGCCACTCCCAATAAGTAAGGGTTAAACAAAATATTAATTCGATTTTTATACCATTTTTAATACGCCTTTAATGATTCGTTACAAATAAGTTAATTCTATGAGTAATATTCCATAGGGTTCTTAAGACCATTTGAATGTGAACACCTACAACCGACGACGACATCAACTTAGACGCTACTAACGAACAGCTAATGGAACTCACTTGTCTGGGGATGTTTAGTTCAAATAACTTGAATAAATGTTCTGCCTGTGGGAAAAGCCTCGAGTTTGTTAGCAGAGTATATATGTGCTATATGTATGCCGTGCAAATACCATAGGATTATTGGCCATAACCCCATAAACGGAGAAATGAATGCGATTGAATGTGGTTGTAACAGCTCGCGTCATAAGTATATATCATATGCATGTGATTTTGCAAGTACAAATCGGTTTACGCTAAAAGTAAAAGCATTTTCAAAATATCAAATCAAAAATATTCATGTTGAGGACGATCCGATGATACTAGAGACCTTGATATTGTGTGTGCATATGCTGTGCCTCTGTCGCACTAGGCTGTGGGGTTTCTGTTTCTGTGTCGTCGTGAAATTAATGGGTTAAGTTCTGTACATTGATGGCCGTAAACACTTGGACATAAACACACAGTTGCAGGCAGGCAGGCAGGGCACACACACGTCAGCGCTTCTAAATATACACACGGATGTACAAACATATGCCCACTCGAATCTCGAATATGATAGTCCGGACCCGCCTGCCGCCGGCTGCCTGATTTATGTAGCGCACCCAGTTCGACGGGCGGAACAATATTCGAAACCCCAACACACACATATGTGCATATGTACACAGAGAGTCTGTCTGTCTTATAGCCTACGATAATTTACAATAAAAGTTTCTTTCGCGTAATTATCTTAATATTCCTCCGCCCAGACAAAGCCGCATCGCATCCTCCGGCGGCTGTTGGCAGCGATTGTCGCGGCAATTAAACATTAATTTGCAGACCGCCGAGATGCAGCAGCCACAGGGGAGACTAGTTGGCGTCCACTAAATGCGCAAATGGAAATTATGGCCATTGACGACGCACGACCGCCCCGGTACACTGTACGTGGGCAGTGAAGAGGGCACAAACTGCAAGCATTGAAAATAAAAATGAGTAAATTAAATCGAAAAATGATGGATGGTGGACGCACCTTTGGCACCCTATGCGTGGTGGCCATGTAGCCGATGCAGAACGACTTTGTGGTGTGGCTCCACAACACCTCGCCGGTGCCCTGGGTGGGGTAGTAGAGCAGGGTCAAAGCGCCGGCATACAGATCCTGCTGGCGCGGCAGCAGCGGTGAGTCGAGAAACTTCTGCTTGAACGTACGGTGCAGACTCGTCACCGCACAGTCGCTGTTGAACGCTCCGTTGCAGATCTCGCGGGCCAGCAGCGTCTTCATCAGGTGCTCCCCGTTGCCGGTCGTACAGGTGGCCATCGACAGCTCGTCCGAATCGGTGGCCCAACAACCGGCCCCGTAAGTAGCTGCCTGGCCCACTCTTCCTGGTACCTTGAGCAGTATGCCACCGGAGCTGCAGCCCGCTGCAGTGTTTCCCGCTCCGTCCACACACACCGCTCCCACGGTGTCCAAGGCGGCGGAGAGCTCCACCTCATTGCCGGGTTCCGGCACTGCAATGGTTGCTTCAGTGGTCGAATTGCCCAACCTGCTGCCCCTCACCAGATCGTATTTGGACTTGTAGTGGTTGAACTGGAACTTGGCCTTGGGGGAGATCAGCACGGCGGGATCGACCAGGGAGCAGCCCACCTCGTCGGCATAGCGCTCGGCTCCGGTACCGGCCAGCACCATTGGTGGAATGAGCTCCAGGAGCTGCGGACTGGACTGGGCATCGCAGATCTTGCGTGCCAGCTGGATGGGATTTTTCACTCGACTGACATTCGTGCAGGCACCAAAATTCAGGCTGGAACCATCCATAATAGCCGCATCACACTGGACGGAGCCGTCCATGCAGAGATTGGAGCCGTAGCCGGCATTTGTGTAGCCACAGTTCTCCAGTCGGATGATGGCTGCTTCGCAGGCATCCAGTGCGCATCCACCATTGCGGAGGATGTCGGTGGCCTTGATGCAGGCCTCCTTGATCACCCGCTGGTACTTGGTCTCGTCGATGCAGTTGCCAGCCCCTGTGCCACAACGATCAATCATTCGACATCTGTCGCCCATTCATTTTAATTGTGGATACTAACCTGTGTGCACTGCCACGAAGCCGGCCATGGTAGGAGCGTATTTCTGTTCTTCTTCTCTTGTTGTTGTGGTTTTTGTTGTTCTTGCTTTGCCGACCCACTGCAATCCGTGCGCTTTCCGGCGTAAACAAATTTGAAATGAAAGGAGCAGCTGTTTGACAATTCACATTAATTTTGGGTCCATGGTGGTGGTGCGACCAAGCTAAGGGTTAAGCATTAGCGGCGGACTTTTATATGGCCAGGCTAAGGGTTAAGCGATAGAATTTCTATTGAGATCTCTGTTAAAGTTTGTTATAAACAGAGATGTTACATTTTATAGCGGTACTCTTGATTCTTTACCGGGCAGACGTTAGCATAAGTCGTTGGTCTAAGCGAGAAGGAGATAGAGGAGCTATAAAGTGTTTACCCGCTTAAAAACTAGGGTCCCTGTTAACTAACTCATGCACTAAAAACAAAGTAAACTGATAGAAGGGCCAATGTAAAAGGAATACAAAATCAAAGAGAAATACATTCACACAAATAAAAATACCTTAAATTCGCCATTTCTTTCATTCTCTGCTATTGTTAATGTTCCTTGCTTTGTTACATAAATCAGTTCAAATTTTTTAGACCTAATTACCTGTTAACTATAACAGTCTGCTTCTGGTAAACTTTAAAAATGCATCATACTCACTGATTTACAAATTGTGCAAACCGTATCGATTACCGATTACACCTATCCGATATACCTAAAAATCCCCTGAACTTCCCGCTCTGGTCATACTGAATTTTTGATTTTGCAAAAAAATAAAAAAAATTATTCGCACACAAAGTAGGCGCTTTACCATTGTAATGCTGGCCGTCTAATTCAACAAATCGACAAATACCTGTTCGAGCCAGCCCAATGTCAACGAGATCCGCGCCTGCTCTCCCCCGAATCGAGTGAAATATGGAAAGAAAGTGATTTGTGACTGTGACGACGAACGACTGTTTGTGTGTTTGTACTTAGTGACGTGCGCTCGCTGCGCTGCTACTGCGCGGCTACTGCGCTGCCCCGACTGCAACGCAAAAACGCAACAAAAGTTTGGACAGCCAGAAAATTGGATAGAAATCCGAATCCGATTCAGATCAAGGCATGGAAAAGTTTCCGCTGAAGGGCAGCAGGGAGGCAGCTGCAGAGGGCAACAGCTACATAACCGCCTACCAAACGGTGATGAAAAAGGTACGGAATCGGAATCGGAATCGTACGTGATAAGCAGCTGGGATTAACCCATCAGCTACGCACCGAAGCATTCACACCCCCTCCTCCGGTTACTTCTAGAACCTGATTTCAGTGCTCGGATATCCCCCGAGAAATATTGGTTGCAACCTGCTGTATATTTTTTATTATACAAAAAACAAACATCGGCTAGGAAAAGTAATATTCTCACTCCTCTGGGGACTTCTGGAAGCAAATTTGAGTGGGCAGATATTTCCACGAAATGTTTTGTTTGTGTTATCAAGCCACTTCCACTGGGGACATATGCAGTTATTTAAATTCATGAGAATGAATTATTGTTTATTAATTATTATTGTTATTGATTTTGGAAGCTATACCCCATTTTTATGTCGTTCTCAAGAATTAATTAATTTGTTTGTGTATATAAGAAAGAAAAATGATCATCTGATCATTTTAAATATCATTAAATTTATAGAGTCGAGCTAGTTATTAATAAAGTATATGCTGTGAATATTTAAAAATTCTTAATTGAAAATACAAATTATAAATTTCAAATATATACATATTTCCTTCATTAACAGATATATATATTTTTTAATATTCATTTTGGTATTCCCAACTTCACATATAACTTGAAATCCTACAAAGATTCTTCTGCGGAATATCCCGCATTCCTAGATAGTAAAACTATAGGCAATATGCTCAGTCTGAACCACAATCCACTGGCACTTGGGGGCGGAAATGCTGGCAAATGTAATTATACGAAGATATGTCGGTACATATTCCACAAATTATTATATGTATAGCTGCGCCAGAGATCTTAATCTTATCGGGTCCAATGCGTAAACAAAGCGCCGAATTCTCCATAACCATAACCGATTTTGTTTCGTTATTTCTGCGCTTCAGTCCAACGGCCACACAAACGGAGGAGCGAGTGGCGACGGCGACAACAATTTCGAGGGCAATTTCCGCGACCACCCGCTGGCCCAGCACTCCAAACTGACCACCTCGCTGACGGCGGGGGCGGGCACCGACGAGGAGGACATGATCGACATCACACCGCGCTCCAGTCCCGGCGATGTGATCGGCGGCGGAGGCAGCAGCAGCGGCTATCACCGGGAAACGGCCACCGAGTCGGATACCGAGCGAGACTTCGGACAGTCGGGCAATCATCACAATCAGCGGACAATGCACCAGCATCACCATCAGCATGTGCCAACTCACAGTGCCTTCGGGGATCCCATGGACGGTGAGTACAACAACAAATGGACACAAATTGCATTATTTGAATTTTCTTTGATGAAAGATCAAAAAACCAGAATTTACATATCGAATTGCCAACCAAGACGGATCCATTGCGTAAAGCACTGTCTGCGGTGTTAATCAAGATCATGATCATATGAGAGCGGTGGCTACGTCACCTCAATTCCGATTCCGATTTTTCGGCAGCGTAGCGCACAGCTGTACTTACTTGGTGGGGAATTCAATTAATACGTACCATCATTAGCATACACAGCAAAAAAAAAAATATAAGCATTGCAAACTTGGCAATATAAAAAATAGCAAAGGAAAAGATTTGATTACCTATTTATAATAATCTGTACAGGTTGTGGTGCTTTGTTTACTTTACCCCAGCTGTACAAAATAGAATCTTAGAAAGTAATAAAATGAAATATTTTATTACCGACTTAAATAAATACCTACTGGCCAGTTTTGCTTTGTTTACTCAATCTCCAACTGCTTCAAATAAAATTTAATTTTTAATAAGCAAATAGTTGGGATAGATAATTTAATCTTAAACAAAAAAACTATCTTTTGTTGCTATGCACACATATGTGCATAATAGCTATGGCGACAAAGTCGTGTCTGATCACTGGAATCATTCCCCAGCTGGCAGTATTGTTTAGCCCGATACAAATTTAATAGCTAAACCCAAGCGACTCACGTGATGCTAATTTAACAAAAAAATCACTCAATTGAACAACAATCCAGCTGGCGAATGAATTGAGAGATATTTATTAGAATGAATTATATGCATTATTTGTTTTGAGTAAACACCATATTTAATATTTGATACTATCGGAATTAAGACGTTCACATAGCGCTAAAACGACCCAAACCAGTGAGAATAATAAACATTGATGGTGCTCAAGTTGGGAAACATGGGTCCGTGTTTATGGAGACATGAAAAATGTATGTGCAATGAATACGAAAGATCAGTCGGTAGCCGAGCCATATAATAATAATAAATAATCGGATTGTGAAAAACAATACCAATTAGTAAATAATAATTAAGTTGAGAAGAAGATACCCTTTATTTACTGTCAGAATAAAATAGTAAATATGTGAAAAATCAAGAAAAGTAAAATCTTGTAAAAGATAACTAATATTTTGTGGATTATATCCAACCCCATGATAATACATTTATTTTGTAATCATTTTAAATTATCTAAAATGTACATTCCCATATTTATTGCTATAGGAGCACTCTCCTTCTACGGCTCCTCGGATGTGCAGGATGATATACCGGGCATTGGGCAATATGAGGATTTCCACACCATTGATTGGCAGCGGGACATTGCCCGGGATCGCATGCGGCATCGGTACATAGTCAAGAAACGACAGGACTCGCTTTGGGATCTAATAAAGGTAAGGTTTTCCTCGAAATATATTTCCAATATTATTTGTATAATTAAAACTATATTCTCAGGGCTCCATTGATGCTGGATCCGGCTGGCTATGTGTTTTACTTGTGGGCATAGCCGCAGGTTGTGTGGCAGGAATGGTGGACATAGGAGCTAGCTGGATGTCGGATCTGAAGCATGGCATCTGTCCACCTGCATTTTGGTTTAACCGCGAGCAATGCTGCTACCCAGCCAAACAGTCGGTCTTTGAGGAGGGCAACTGTTCAACGGTGAGTTTTCTATGATTTTTCCACGGAAATCAATTAAATAATAAACTTTTTCAGTGGAAAACCTGGCCGGAGATCTTCGGACTGGATCGCAATGGCACCGGACCGTACATTGTTGCGTACATTTGGTATGTGCTATGGGCTCTGCTCTTCGCAGCCCTCAGCGCCTCTTTGGTGCGGATGTTTGCGCCGTATGCCTGCGGATCTGGTATACCTGAGATCAAGACCATCTTGTCGGGCTTCATTATTCGCGGCTACCTGGGCAAGTGGACGCTGCTGATCAAATCGGTGGGCCTAATGCTGTCGGTGTCGGCTGGCTTGACCCTTGGAAAAGAGGGACCCATGGTCCACATTGCCAGTTGCATTGGCAACATATTTTCGCACCTGTTTCCCAAATACGGTCGGAATGAGGCCAAGAAGCGTGAGATTCTCTCAGCAGCAGCAGCGGCAGGGGTTTCTGTGGCTTTCGGAGCACCGATCGGAGGCGTTTTATTCTCGCTGGAGGAAGTGTCCTACTACTTTCCCTTGAAAACCTTGTGGCGTTCCTTCTTTTGTGCTTTGATTGCCGCCTTCGTCCTGAGATCACTGACTCCCTTTGGTAACGAACATTCCGTGCTTTTCTTTGTGGAGTACAACAAGCCCTGGATCTTCTTCGAACTTATTCCCTTTGTGTTCCTGGGAATCATGGGAGTGAGTTAATAATTCATTATTTATAGATCCTTACTAATTTATTTTTATTTGTAGGGTGTAATTGGAACTCTGTTTATCAAGGCCAATTTGTGGTGGTGCCGGTACCGAAAGTTCAGCAAGCTGGGCCAGTATCCAGTCATGGAGGTGCTCTTCGTTACCCTGGTCACTGGTATAATCTGCTACCCGAATCCCTTCACCCGCATGAACATGAATGAGCTGATCTTCCTGCTGGTTAGCAAATGCTCGCCCGGAGATGTCACCAATCCTTTGTGGTATGTACAAATATGTATTTCTGGAAAATCTCTAATTTTTAAATTTTATTTTATTTTAGCGAATACAAACGCATTAACATCACGATGGGCAACAGCATCATCGAGGTCACAGAGCCTGGCCCTGGGGTTTATAGCTCCATTTGGCTGCTGATGCTCACCTTTATACTTAAACTGGCATTGACCATTTTCACATTTGGCATGAAGGTGCCAGCGGGCCTGTTCATTCCCTCTCTGTTGTTGGGCGCCATCATGGGACGCATCGTTGGCATCGGCGTGGAGCAGTTTGCCTACAGCTATCCAAATATCTGGTTCTTTACCGGCGAGTGTGCGGATAGCAATCTTATTACTCCAGGATTATATGCGGTGGTGGGAGCGGCAGCAGTTCTGGGTGGAGTGACACGGATGACAGTCTCATTGGTGGTGATCATGTTCGAGTTGACTGGAGGAGTGAGGTATATTGTGCCCCTGATGGCAGCTGCCATGGCCTCCAAGTGGGTCGGCGATGCTCTCGGTCGGCAGGGCATCTACGACGCGCACATCGCATTAAATGGTTATCCATTCCTGGACAGCAAGGAGGAGTTTGCGCACACAACACTGGCCGCGGATGTAATGCAGCCAAAGTGAGTTTATTGATTATTCCCCTGTTTAATTTAATTTTTAATTGAAAAATTCTATTTCAGGCGCAATGAAACGTTGAACGTCATCACCCAAGACTCGATGACGGTGGACGATGTGGAGAATATGTTGAAGGAGACCGAACACAATGGCTATCCGGTGGTGGTCTCCCGGGAGAATCAATATTTGGTGGGCTTTGTACTCCGCAGGGATCTTAACCTGGCCATAGGTGGGCATAACCATTATTTTATTTTGGTTTCTGTATTTAAAACCTTTACAATTTTTCAGGCAATGCCAAGCGCCTGATTGAGGGCATCAACAGCAGTTCCATAGTATTATTTACCTCCACCCAGCCCACTCAGAATCTGGGCCCCCAACCGCTTAAGCTGAAAAAGATTCTTGATATGGCGCCGATCACTGTCACAGACCAGACGCCCATGGAAACGGTTGTGGACATGTTCCGCAAGCTGGGCCTGCGCCAAACATTAGTCACCCACAACGGGTGAGTGTTCCGGAAATCGGATCATAAATAATGCTATAATTTGTGCTATTCTCTTGTAGTCGCCTGCTTGGAGTGATTACCAAGAAAGATGTGCTGCGTCATGTGAAGCAGATGGATAACGAAGACCCCAATACGGTGCTCTTCAACTGAATTTATCTGCCAATCGGAAGCTGGGCGAGCGCTGCTTCTAGTTATTATTATGTGAACCTATCGCAAAAACCAACAATATTTGAAATGTGCAAAATGCAGATTGCAATCTAAGCTTAAGTGCAAAGTTGAACGTGTGGATACGGATGTATGCGGAGTGAAGAGGACTGATGGAATGGTTTAGAGAATCTACAGGATCGGACGTTCGAGTGTGGGAGATTTAGCAAAATTGTGTGCAGTTCTATTATATATTTATATATCGCATATATCTCGTTAATGTTAATTGTATAATTTATTTTACGCTAGGCAAATGGTTATAAAGGAAGTGTATTCATTTATATTGCCATTCTGTAATTATGTCATTGTGAACTCGTACGCAACACTTTTTCTATATACCGCCACGCATTATTTTTATATGTCCACCTCGAGCCTGATAAAGAGTGTACACTATGGAATGTTTAGTAGTTGATATTAAAAAACCTTTTTATTTTGATGAAAATGTAGGAGAAAGGAGGCTCTTTTTTAACGAGATTTCCCGCTTGAACATTTCCCTTTTTTTACAGTTGATATATTTCTTTTTCTTTTGGTCCGAAATTCAACACAGAGAAACTCTTGTTTATACAAAAATATATAGTCTATATCTACATGTGGTATTTGTTAGAGATCTGAGAAATTTTAAAATAAACTCGTGTAAATAGAAACCCTATGAGAGGATTAACATAAGCAGTCAATGCAAATAAAAGCGATTATTTCAAAAGTGAGAAAACCGTTTGGTGTTTCTAATGCTCCACATAGAAGATCTGGAACTCGTCGCCATAAAGCCCGGTAATTATCCAGCAGCTGTAAAGGATGCGTTTAATCACATTTTTCTTTAAATTTAAAATGATGTGAATTTAGCTCACCCATTATCACTGCTGCGTATGTGGCTTCCCTTGCCCCGTAAACCGCCCTTGACATGGGCATGGGCTCCATCACTGACTCTGTAATATTCCAGAGCTCCGTCGCTGGCCGGGCAGTAGATGATGTTTCCATCCCGGCTGCAGGCAATGACGTTCTTGAATGGCAAGGGTATCTGCACTATCAACTGAGCCATGTCCTGGGGTTATTTAAAAAAATAATGAAAATTATCCTCCCTATCTGAATTATCCTTTGATTACCTCCTCTGACTGTCGCATATCATGGTAGAAGGCCTGTCCACTGAGATCGCAGCTGAGCACAAACGGATTTCCCTCCATCTCCGTGCGGAGCAGTGTGGAAACCATAAAACGATGCCGGCGCAGGGCTAGCAATTGGATCTGTTTGGTGGCTGCCACTTGGCGACCAGTGCTCCAGCAGCGATATACACCTCCATCGTTGGTGCCCAGCACAAAGTCTTCCAAGCCCAGGGCAACCATGGCCGAGGGTTCCGAGGTAACCGATGCAGGCAGGGAGTACCTGGTGGATTAATAATTAGATTCCCAGTCTATTGATTTGTTGATTGGGTTACATACTCCCAGTCCAGACTCATTTGTCTGCTCAAATCCCACTGGCGAACGCTTCCATTGGCATAGCAGGCCATCAGGAGATGCTCCCTCGGCCAATCCAGCGCCACAGCTGCTCCCTGAGTGGAGGACACACTATATAGCTGTTTTATGTCCACGCTGGCATCGCTACCACTCCTGGAGTGCTCATACAGCCAGATAAAGAGCTCTCCGTCCATGGTGGAGCCGGAGAACATGTTCTTGTTGAAGGGATTCGTGCAGAGACTCTTCAGGCAGGATTTCAATGGCAATGTCTTGGCCTCTGTGTAGATCACCAGATTCCTGTGGGACATCCTTTGGGGCACGAAGAGCTTCAGCTGCTGGTCCACGTGCTCGCACCAGTCATCGTGAGGCGCCACCGTTGTGGCCACCAGAACGGGAGCGTTGTTCGTGTGCACACTCAGCCAGATGGCCAGTCCCTGGGAGTTCTCCACACCGCCCATTTCCAGCTTCTGGTAGGTGAACACCTGCAGCTCCTCCTCCAGCCTGCACTGACTCACCGCCTGCTCCTCCATCAGCGGAGTGGGTTGCATCAGCTCCCGTTCCACCATCGGACATATCTGACGTAGGAACTTGGCCAGGGCCCGCTCATCGTATTCCACATCCTTGCCGCTTGAGACTCGCTGCTCCGTTTGTGTGGCCATATTTTGCTTCTCCTGCGTTCCCGTTCCCGCATCTTTGCTAGGAGGAGGGGGATCCGTCCCCGTGCAATTGTCAACCAGGGCGTACTGCTTTTCCAAGGGTTGGGTGGCCGGAAACTCCACCACCGGCGAACTGTAGTGCGAAAGTACGTCCATTTTTCACGAACGGGCTGGAACTACAGTCTTGGTTCCACCGCTTGGCTATCTGTTGCCTAGGTAACCGACGGCGGCAACCCTTATTTTGAATTTGGAGCATTTCTGGCGATCCTAAAAGGAGGTCGAAAGTGTATTAAATATTTTTATTAAGTATGTTACAAATTGCATAATTTTTTAGCTTTTTCAGATGTTTTAAATATTATTACTTAAATCTAAGGAAACTTATTGAACATATGTAATATGTGAAATAAGAAAACATACATATGCAGTATATTCTTTATTAAATAAATTTTTTTATAAAAGCTATATGTACAAATATTTATATTCTAAAATCTTAACATCATCTTCTGGGATTAAAACTCTTGAAATACAAATTGGTTGCCGAATTATTTACAAAACCAGAATAGAAATACTTTTTTAAACTTTCCTTTAAAGATCTCTTTGCAAAACTATTTTCAAACCTTTTTCTAAAAACTTTTAGATTTATTAAGAGATGATTTGGTGACTACCCTTTAATTCTATTTTTCAATCGAAACTAATGACTGAATACAGAAGGCTTTGCCTGTCATTAATAAATTGCTGTCATTAACAAATCGCTGTCATTAAAAGCACATTTAATCTGCTGCTGCAGTGACATTAAAAAAAAGGAGAAAAAGAAAAAATAATTAAGAAAAATGTTGGTGGCCTGGACAAGATTGGCTACATGTAAGAGTTTCATTATTTTTGATTAGCTTAATTAGTTAGAAAATTAAATATTATGTTCCATTAGCATGTGCCAAAATCGGCTTTAGGATGGGCCAGCAAAATGGTGGACAGGTGCGCGGTAATCTTGTTCAGTTTCCCCACCTAGGCCGCTCTTTCCATGCATCCTTGTCCCTGAGGGCTAAAGATGATAAAAATGAGTGCGATCCCAAGCCGGAGGATGTTTGCAAAACCGAACCAAAGGAGGCGGATCCCTGCGCGGAGGGCGCATCCGGTGGAGGGGATGCCAAAAAACCTGTGGGCAAGGGACGTGAGGGCTATATCAGAGCTGTCATCGGTCCCGTCATCGATGTGTACTTTCCGGACGAGCTGCCGGAGGTACTGAATGCTATGGAGGTGGTTGATGCCCCCATCGGGCGTCTGGTGCTGGAGGTGAGAAGGTGACTTGCAATCTGTATTATGATTTAACTAAATATTACTATTCCCCGTAGGTCTTCCATCATCTGGGCAACAACGTTGTGCGCTGCGTAGCCATGGACGCCACTGAGGGTCTGCGTCGTGGGCAGAAGGTCATAGATACCGGCTATCCCATCCGTGTGCCGGTGGGCAAGTCCGTCCTCGGACGCATCCTTAATGTGGTGGGCGACCCCATCGATGATCGCGAAGAGATCAAGTCGGAGTTTTACTCCTTTATCCACAACGAAGCTCCGGAGCTGGTCGATCTGACTGTGAAGCCGGAGATTCTCGTTACCGGGATAAAGGTGATCGATTTGCTGGCCCCCTATGTCAAGGGTGGCAAGATCGGACTCTTTGGAGGCGCCGGAGTGGGCAAGACGGTGCTAATTATGGAGCTGATCAACAACATTGCCAAGTCCCATGGTGGTTACTCCGTTTTCGTGGGCGCCGGAGAGCGCACCCGTGAGGGCAATGATCTGTACCACGAGATGATCGAGTCGAAGGTCATCTCCCTGGAGGACGACTCCTCGAAAGTGGTGCTGGTCTTTGGCCAGATGAACGAGCCGCCAGGTGCCCGTTCGCGGGTGGTGCTCACGGGTCTGACTATTGCGGAGTACTTCCGGGACATGGACGGTCAGGATGTGCTGCTCTTCATTGACAACATTTTCCGCTTCACCCAGGCGGGATCGGAGGTGTCAGCCTTGCTAGGTCGCATTCCCTCGGCTGTGGGTTATCAGCCCACATTGGGCACGGACATGGGAACCATGCAGGAGAGGATCACCAGCACCCGCAATGGCTCGATTACTTCCGTTCAAGCGGTCTACGTTCCGGCTGATGACCTCAGTGATCCTGCTCCGGCAGCCACTTTCTCTCATTTGGATGCCACCACTGTGCTCTCGCGCCCGATTGCCGAGCTGGGTATTTATCCGGCTGTGGACCCGCTGGACTCCTCATCCCGCATCCTGGACCCCGACATTGTGGGCGAAGAGCACTATAATGTGGCCCGGGCGGTGCAGAAAACCCTGCAGAGCTACAAGTCACTGCAGGACATTATCGCCATCCTGGGCATGGACGAATTGTCCGAGGAGGACAAGCTAACGGTGGCACGGGCCCGCAAGATGCAACGCTTCCTGTCGCAGCCGTTCCAGGTGGCCGAGATCTTCACCGGCCATCCTGGCAAGCTGGTCCCGGTAGAGAAGTGTGTGGATGGTTTTAAGCGGCTGCTGAATGGGGACTATGATGATATTCCGGAAATCGCCTTCTATATGGTTGGTGATGTGGACGAGGTGCTGGCCAAGGCCAGCCATTTGGCCGCCACCATGGCAGCGGATGCTGCACCACCACCACCCAAAGAGGGCGAGGCTAAGAAGGAGGAAAAGAAGCCGGAGGAGGCCAAGGCCGAAGAGCCTAAGTCGGAGAAAAAGGATGAGGAGCCCAAGACGGAAAAAAAGGATGAGGAGCCCAAGAAGGATGGGGAGCCCAAAAAATAAATCTATTAAAAAATGGGAAATATTTGTAAATTTATTGATTGATTGCTTATTATGTTTAGAAATGTTTTTCATTTTTAGAATATAATAAAATACAAAAAAAAGAACACCAGTTGTGCAAGTAATGTTATTCCTTTAAAGAACATTATTAACAGAGGTATTATTAGACCCTGTACCCAAAGGGTAAAGGGTATATTAAGTTTGTGCAAATGTATGTAACAGGCAGAAGGAGGCGTGGCAGACCCCACAAAGTATATATATTCTTGATCAGCATGACGAGCTGAGTTCATATAGCCATGTCCGTCTGTCCGTCTGTCCGTCTGTCCGTCTGTCCGTCCGGATGAACACACGGATCTCAGCAACTGTAAGAGCTAGAGGAACCGTATTACCAGTTTAGATTCTTCTAATACTGAGTAAATTAGAGTTTATTTTTTTAAGTCGGTGCCACGCCCACCGCCTCCGCAATTTGTATTTGAATTTTTGAACTGCCCTGCACTGCACAATTTTCAAGCTAAAATTTTTTTAAAAATACCCATGCAATTGGAGCATAGATTTCTACCGATCCTGAAAGTTTCATCAAGATTGGTTAATTAGAAAGCGCACAATAAATACCCAAAGTTTACAGGCGAAAAACACAAAAAATCTGTTTATTTGCGCAAACAAACGGTAAATCGCTTGCGTTCGGTGGTTGATTTTTCTCGGAAGTGCCGCTGTAGCTGCGCTGCCACTACCTTCATATACATACATAGGAATGTGTATGTATGTATGTATGTATGAATGTGCGTCTTCAATATATTTATACTGTATTAGCTGTCTGTTCAAAAAGTTTGGGATTGTCGAATGGTTACGACGTTCGACTTAAAACGCGAGAATCTTGGGTTCGAATCCCAGACCTGATTCGGTGTGAATATATATATATATATTTTTTTTTGGTTTTTTTTTATTTTGCCTAAAACCAAATTTGTACAGGGTCTGTAACAGTCGGGAAACTCGACTGTAACGTTCTTACTTGTTTTTAGTTTGCTACAGGTTCAGGTTCATAAAATATAAATTTTGAAAATTAAATTAAATACAACAACATAATTAAATAATATTAATTGTTCTTTAATATGTATATTTTTTCTCTTCGAATTTTTATTTTTATCAAGAGTTAACAAAGGTTTTTGCCTTGAATTTCTCAAAAATTATTTGTTCCCAATTTGAATATATTCAAAAATACAATAAATAATAAATAATTAAAATCAGCCTGCTGTTTTTTCTGTTCGCCTGGTATTTGATTCCTGAACTCCCATACAATGTTATCAAATTTAAACAAATATGTTGTTGGAATTTGTTGTAACGGATATTTGAACTGGGGAACTGAATGGGATGATTTGTTTATTTAATGTACCAGGCGATCAGAAACCGCAGCAAGTTCCCAACTCCCAGTCAATGTGACTTCAATTAGCCGTTGTTTCTCAATCTCTCTCATTACCCATGACCAATATGAGAGAGCCCAATGGAGAGCAACGGTTTTCCAAGTCTCCATAAAATAGAAACAATAACAGATCGGAGACAGCCTACTGTTATTTCTGTTCGGCTGGAACATTCAGTCTGGAATCCCATACAATGTTAACCGATTTGAACAATTACGTTGTTGGAATTTCCAATTTCCGGAACTCAGTAACAAGTAATGGGCGTTTTCTTTGATTTAATGTACCAGGCTAACAGAAAGCTTCAGCAAGTTACCAGCGATAAAATTATGTTAGAAAAAACATTTAAAAATGTAGCATACTTTTGGGCGCTATTAAATTCGCTCTTGGGTAGTTTGGAAAAAATGTTGCATCTTTTGGGGATACTTAAAAATGAGTGTAGTAATTATTATCGACCTTCTGCTTTTTCTGTTCGCCTGGTACTTGCTTTCGGAAATGCCGTGCAAGGTTGAAAAATTTGAGCCATCATTTGTTGTTGAAAGTAACGGAAATAATCTACGTCACTGATCGGAGTGTTTCGTTTATTTCATGTACCAGGCGAACAGAAAAAGTAGCAAGTCAGCAAGTAGCCAACTACTCCTAATCAATGTTCATCCCAAAACAATAAACGGTTTCTCTATTCTCTTTAGCCATGCTTTATAGGAAGAGAGCCCAACAATATGAAGAGAGCCCCATGGAGAACAACGGTTTCCCAAATCTCCATGGATGAGAATCAATAAATGATGAAGGTCAGCCTGCTGTGTTTTCTGTTCGCCTGGTACTTGATTCCTGAAATCCCGTACAAAGTTGACAAATTTGAGTCAGGGGTACAGAACAAAACCCATGCTTAAAAATAAATAAGATTTAAATTAAAATCGAGGACTTAAATGCAGATAAAGATCATTTGCAATATCCTAGGAATCTCATTTATTTGGAAAAGTTATAGGCTATATAAAAATTTAATAATTCATTAAATCATTGAGCTTAACTTTGAATTACTTTTCATAGGCACTAGAGCCGATTTATAAAAATCGGCTATATAACTGGTCTGCAAGGGTATTCTAAGCTTCGGACCCCGAAGCTAGCCTTCTTTTCTTGTTGTGTTTAAATTTCCCTAAAATTTAACTGGCACGCACTTAACATCCACTCTCCAACAAACTTACAATCCACCGGATTGATGCAGTGTAAACAGTGCTTACATTCCACGAGAACAGCTGATTTCTACTTGCCGGCTGTTGTTACGTTTCCTCAGTTTGTCTTGATTCGCAAAATGCTTCGCATTCTGAATTTTCGCTTGGGAAATCGCTTATATTCTGTAAAAACTGCCAAAAAAGATGCTAAGAAATACACAGACACCATCAATTTACCAAAAACAAAGTTTCCCAATCGTCTGACAGCTGCGAAACGGGAAGAACAAGAGCGACTGATTTTGGAGGTGATTTTTATAGTTAATCCAGAAATTTTTAAAGTTTTTAAAGATAACATTAAATTTTACAGAACAAGATTGCAGTTTCGTATGAGTACCAACAAGAACAGTTGGTTGAGCAGAGGAAACCCACTTTTGTGCTGCACGATGGTCCTCCTTACGCTAATGGACAACTGCATATGGGCCATGCTGTCAACAAGATCCTCAAGGACATCACTCTGCGGCAACGGGTGGCTCATGGTCAGAGGGTCAACTACATACCTGGTTGGGATTGCCACGGCCTGCCCATCGAACTGAAGGCCACCAGTGCGGCTCCGGGTCAGAAGGCTCTAGAGATTCGTCAGAAATGTAAGTATTTCTTGAGAGGATTAAAGCACTCTTTATACTCTTTACATTCCTCAGCTCGCTCGTTTGCTTTGGAAGCCATTGAATCGCAGAAGGAGGAGTTCAAAAGTTGGGGCATATTGGCCAATTGGCAAAAGGATGGCATCTACATGACCTTCCAGCCAGAGTTTATCGAAAATCAGCTGCAAATGTTTTACAAACTCTATGAAAAGGGTTTGGTTTATCGAGACTTGAAGCCGGTCTACTGGTCACCTTCTTCCAGGTGGGTCTGGGACTTTTTTGACTATACTTAATATTTAATGATAATTTGTTTAATAGAACAGCATTGGCGGAGGCGGAGCTGGAGTATGATCCCAATCACATAAGTCCCTCCGTTTATGTGAGGTTCTCCCTCAACCCAAATGGATTGGAAATAGATGCAAAGAATAAGCGGATATACGCCCTGGTTTGGACCACAACTCCTTGGACACTTCCTAGCAATCAAGCCATTTGCTACAATTCCTCTCTGGAGTACGTTTTGGTCTCAATATCCGGTCACAACACCGACGAGCTATATCTAATGGCCTCTGCTTTGGTGTCAGATTTCGAGGCTACTACACAGCTGAAATGCGAGATAGTCCAGACTTTGAATGGAGACTCCCTGCACAATCTCACCTATAGACATCCCATAGACCAGGAGCAGATGGATCTACCATTTTTGGAAGCCAGCCATGTGCAGGAGAGCAAGGGCACTGGGTTGGTTCACACCGCTCCTGCCCACGGACCCGAGGATTTCTTAGTCAGTCTGGCCAGGAAAATACCAGTGAAATGTCTGGTTAATGAGGAAGGAGTTTACACAAAGGAAGCTCCCAGTTTTCTCATCGGGAAATCAGTCTTGGATCAAGGCAATCCCTTGATTTTGGAACACATAACCAATGATGTCGTGCACTCTTCTACCATGGAACATTCCTATCCCATTGATTGGCGCACAAAGCAACCTGTGATCATTCGAGCTAGTGAGCAGTGGTTCATCAATACGGAGAAGCTGAAGGCCCCGGCTGCTGATGCTCTCGAGCGGGTGGAGATCTATCCCCGGGCTAATGCCGAGGCTAGCAAAAAGGCTCTGCTCACTCAGCTCCAAAAGCGACCCTACTGGTGCATCTCTCGTCAAAGGGCGTGGGGTGTTCCAATACCCGTTCTTTACAGTCGGGATACGGGAAAAGTTGTCCTCAACTCGAATCTGATTGAAAACTTTTGTAAGCAGCTGCGAGAGGAGGGAAACATCGACTTCTGGTGGACCAAGTCGCTGGAGGAGCTGGTGCCTTCTAAGGCTTTAAAAAAGCTGGGCCTTGAGGCCAAGGATTTGATCAAGGGGAGTGACATACTGGACATTTGGTTCGATTCCGGCAGCACGTGGTCGGCGGTGTTAAAGAGTGACAAGGTGGCTGATCTGTATTTGGAGGGATATGATCAGTTTACGGGCTGGTTTCAATCCTCTCTGCTGATGAGCATGGCTGCTCGTGATTGTGCTCCCTACAAGTACGTGAGAATGGATTGAGGATCTTAAGGAAGTTTAAATCATTATAATCTCTTACAGATCCCTCTTCGTGCATGGCTTCACGGTAGATGAAAAGGGCTACAAGATGTCCAAATCCCTGGGCAATGTCATCTCTCCGAAACAAATAACCAAAAAGTATGGAATAGATGCCCTCCGCTGGTGGGTAGCCTCTCATGGAACCCAGCATATGTCCATCACCGTAAGTGATAAGTTACTCCTGAACGCAGCCGAGAATCTGAGTAAAGTCCGAGGCACCCTGCGGTATCTGAAAGGGGTAATTGGAGAAAGGGCAACCAACCAGAAGAATACCCCCAAAGTTCTGGATCCCAGCTATTTGAACAGATATCTGTTAAGTCAACTGGTTGACTTTGAATCGGAGGTCAGTTAAGCTTTATCATAAATGTAAATAATAATATAAGAAGAAACTATTTCGCCTGCCAGGTTGAGAAGCTGTACAACGCCTACGAGTACAATCGCGTGGTGGCCTGCATCCAGAACTTCCTTGCCAACCAGATATCCGCCATCTATGTGCATCTGATCAAGGATCGAATGTACTGCGGGGACGAGCAGGAGCTGATCTTCATTCGCAGTACGCTTACCCATTGCTACGAGCAGTTGTGCAAGAGTTTGTGGCCAATTGTTCCCTTTCTGGTGGAGGAAAGCTGGAGCTATTACGACACCAAGGGTGGAGCTTTCCATGAGCAATGTGTGCGATCCAAAACGGAATGGCAGGACAAGAAGGCTACCGAGGTGATAAATGCAGCATTGGATGTGAAAAGGCTCGTCAATCAGCAGGCAGGAGAGGTAAACAGCTGGCACTTGGCTGTAAGCATCAGGGGAAATGAAACTCAGCTTAAACAACTGGAGGAACTGCATCCCAATCTGGGAGAACCCCTTTCGAACACCGAGCTGTGTGAGATACTGCAAGTGGGCTCAGTTACTCTCTTTGCGACCGATGATCGGGATCTGCAAATAGCTTTAAGTACTCTTCAGACATTACTATGTCCGCGTTGTCGTCGCTATAGCTTGGATAATTCCGAGCAGGAGACGTGCAATCGTTGCTCTTCAGTAATGCTTGCCAAGAACTAGAATCCTGTTGTTTTTTAGTTGTAAAAAATAGATTTATGTTTTTAAAAACTTTGCAAACATTTCATGAGAGTGTCCCTTAGTTTAAGACGCGTTGTTGGCTTTCCGCCGCAAATAATATGCGTCTCATTGTCCTCGAACTTGATGACGGTGTCCTCGTTGACCAGGTTCAAGGTAAGAGCTCCGCCAGTGCGGTCCAGCTTGATATTGGAAAAGCCATCCTGCGTCAGCCGCTTCATCAAGGCCTCCACATCGATGCTGCCATACTCGTATTTAGTGTTCTTCAGCACGTCCTCCTTGGTAGGAGCAGCACTTGTACCGGCACTTGACTCTTCCTGTGGGCCATCCGCACAGGGCTGGATGCAGTGCACTTTGTCTTTGACTTGCAATACGCCCGTCAGAGTGGAGAATGTCACTCCAGCGGCCACTTCGCGGGGCGATATTTTCTGGGCCAGCTCGGAGGTGATGTAAATGCGGTCCAATTTTCTTTTTAGAGGTAGACGGATGATCTCCCCACACTTAAACGTTATGATCTTCTTGTCTGGCTGTTCTATGAATAAATTCGGCGCCGACGGATGCGGCTTTGTATAGGCCTCTGGAATGACCAGGACATTCGGCTTCAACTCCTTGATCAGTTTGTTGGCCTGCTGGTAGTTCAGGGAGGTGTCGATCGGGCAATAAAAGGCCTTCATCGCCAGCGGCTGGAACGGGGCTAATACTTGCAGATACGGAAAGTCCGGTTCCGTGAATATGATCGAGTTGTTGGGATTGTTGCCCCACATTTCGATGAAGTGCACGGCATCGCCGAAACGCAGGCTAGGATGTCCACAGAATACCACGCAGGGCTGTTGGGAGGAGAACCAGAATTAAGTTTTGAATTATAAAAGATGAAATCTCCCCCTCACCTGTCGGAAGTCCTTGCTGAATCCCTCAGAGAACACATGATTATAGTGCTTCAATTTGTTGTTCCTCAGGTAGAAGGCGTGTGGGAAAGGGTCATCTGGTAGATATACCTTATTTTGCTTCGCCGAGCTCAGCCATTCGGCCAGGATATTGGAGTAGGCCAACGAGCTGTCTGCCACCGGGGATATGAAGAACATGGGCACATTGTTCAGACCCGCATTCTCCAAATTTTGGGTGAGGCACTCAAAAAGATCGTAGACCACACCCGAGGGATAGCAGGGAATCAGAGCAGATCCATTATTCCGAATAGTCAAGGCCACATTCATGCACAGCTCGCCCAGCTTGGTGTCCGGATTGACTGTGGGAGCCTGGGTCAATCCCGTCATGATGAGCACGTCGGCATGCTTGAGCGCCGACTGATTAATGGGTCTGGGATGCGTGGTCAAGGTGGAGGACCCGCTCACATAGCAAATCTTCTCGTGTGCCGTACTCAGCACCCAGTTGCTGGAGCCCAGACAGTAGCCCGAGCTCACGGGCGTTGCAATGAAGGCTCCGAGAATGTCCAGCTTCTCGTCGTAGCCCATTATGGTGACCTTTGAGAGGCTGCCCTGTACATCCTTTAAGCTGAAGATCGTTCGCCACTTCTTCGCACGGAAGGCTTCGCTCAACGGACTCGGCAGCAGGTGAAGCTTTTCCTTCCACAGACGCGCCGTGCAGGCCTTCGGGGAGACCTCGATGTAGTCCACAAGTTCCTCCAGGAAAAACCGTCCAATCTGCAGCGTCGGCTCCGTGGCATAGACTTTGCCCTTGAAGCCCGTATTCTCCGTGATGTATGGCAGGGCCAGCATGTTCAGGTAGTTCGAGATCAGGACCACATCTACCTCGCTGAAGTCCAACATTTTGTCCATCGGCAGGTTGAACTCTGGCGTGGAATCCACAAACACCCGACCGCAGCATTCTTTTAGTTCTCCATCCATCTGGGGATCATGATCCCGGCTGGGTATGAAGTTGGGAAGATTGGACAACTTCAAAGACTGGACGAAGGGCAGGGGCAGAAAGTTGAGCACCGTCTGCTCCGTCAGGCCACAGTCCAGCATTATCCTGAGCCCCTTGAAGGTGATGATATAACATGGCTTGGCCAGATCCCCGCTGAGGCAGTACTGCGGGAACCCCCAAACAAAAGCTTAAGTCACTTTCACTGATAAAGGTGTGTACTGTGGACCGGAATGACTTACCAAACGCATTTTGCGGGTGACTTCGAGTTCTGCAATTTGTTTACGTTTTCACCAGGGCTGGATAGGTAAAGAATAGTATGGTGGTTCCTTTTTAGGAACCAGTTTTGTTCCGTATCGGAACTAGTAAAGTGAAACTGCAAACTGAAATCGTTGTACCTTTAAAAATGTCTCAGCAAATTCGCGTTTTACAATGCTTCGAATGCAAAATGTATCAGGTAAATATTTATATTAAATAAATCGAATCCCAATTAATAATAAACTCTTTCTCAACCAGGTGGATCTGGTCAAGAAATCTAACAAATGGGAATGCAAGATTTGCCGCCAAAAACAAGACTTGCTCAAGGAGTTCTTTAGAGGATCGGGACCGGAATGCCGGGCCAAGGTTCAGCAACTAAATCTGGAGCGGGGACAGCGGGAGGAGCAGAACTTAATCCTCAAAGCACAACAGCAATTGGAGCAGGAGAATTCTAGCCCAGAAAAGCAAGAAAACCTGCCTTTGCACCAGAAACCCAACAAGTGGGCCAGCTATGTGGATGAATCAGTGGAGGCTAAGCCTCCATCTTCAGCAGATCCTCGAAAAGCTGCAGATGAGGAACTAGATTTGACAGAAGGAGTATCTACAAATAACAAAAGATCCAGGAAGCAAGCAAACAAAACCGTAAAACGAGCAGCTGAAAGTGAACCTTTGGTTGCCAAGAAGAGTTCCAAATGGAACGAGTTTGTGTAGACATAGTCATAATTTGTACACTTTTAAAATTCCATTTAATAGGAAACTATTCCTCATATGGAATCCATTTCTTTTATTTATCCTACATATATTGACCCTTTAATTTACGACAAGCTTTCCATTACTTCTTGATGTTTTATTAAAATCTTTTCCGCTCTCGTACATTTATGTATGTTGTGTGAGGCGTGTGAGGACCGGAGCAATGCGTTCTAATCCAAATACATTCGCATTCATTCCACTAATGCTAGAAAAAATACACGTTTTATATTCCTTTAAATATGGTTAGTTAGAGTTGGTTGTGTACTAGGTTACTTGATCTTGTTATTGTTGTCTAATTGCCAATCCGGGCAGCATGTTGGACATGTTTATAGATCCTGCCCAAGCAACGATCAGCCGCAATTGGGTTGAATACTCGTGGAGAGATAAGAGTTAGTTTATAGTTAAGTGCCACGCTCGACGCGCATTATATTGAGAAGAATTGTAATATTAGTAGCCGACTACGTGTATTATAACCTAGTGCTGGAACCACCGCCATTTAGGCAGCAGTTCCGCCGGTGGCACCCTCCTTCTTGGCCACCTTCTCATCCGATCCGGTCTCATCGATATCCGCTGACTCGGTCTCTCCTCCGGGAGCACCAGCCTTGCCCGAGGACCTGCGCCGCTTGCGGTTGATGCGCCAGGGGCGCATGGGAAATTTCATAGCCGGCAGCTGCTCCATACCGAGCACCTTGTAGATTTGGCGGAAGGCTACGTAGCGCAGGAACAGCTGTGCCGACACCGTGAGATCCTCGCGCTCCTGCTTGGTCAGGTCCACCAACGCGTCAGTCGGGTCCTTCTCACAGGGATCCAGCAAGCCGGGTCCATTGATTAGAAAGCCCGACGACAAAGCCTCCATAATTCGGCGCATACAGTCGCCCGGAGAAATGGGGAAACCAGCCGACGAGATCACCTTCTCCACCAACAGTTCCAGGGACCACTGGGGCAGGGACTGCCACGATGCAACCCGCTGGCACAGATCCCGCAGAATGCGTATCACCATCACGCACGACTGCAGGCCGGTGGCACGAGCCTGGAACCACTTGGCATGCCGCAAGTCAGCCAGAGCCTGCAAAGGATAGATTTATAATTTTTTTTAATAAAAACTTAAATAGAGATTCTAGTTAAAATTTTTCGCTTTTATCCTTAAGGTCTTAAAAGATCCTTATTTTAAAGGAATAGCCAACTTACCCGTAGGCATGGCTCGCGGTTCAAGTACTCCTCGTCGTCGCCTTCTTCCTTAATCGCCACATCCGTATTAGCATCGCGCAGCAGCGGTGAAGTGAGAGTAATCTTCACCGAGACAGCCTCATCCAGCACGATCACGGCCGCATCATCTGAGTTGACCTCCACGCGGTAGTTGACCGGAACGTCGCCTGGAATCGAGAGCAGAGGGGCAAATCAAGTTGGGAGCCGCAAAGTTATGCTCTCAAATACATGGAAATACTAGATTCGGCTTGGAAAAAGAGACAAACATTGTGAGTGAAGCAAGAAATAATTCCGGTGAGGGCCCGCACGATATGCACGAATATACAATGTTAAATAGTGAAATTATAGCACGTATATATGGATAATGTTTGTTTCTTTCCACGATCAAGGCATCCGCTCGTTTCCCAGCAAACAGGAGATTCGATTCGATTCATTCGTTCGACTTGCGTGCTGGGATCGGGATCTCCGTTCGGCTCTCGTAAACGGAATTGCATCCGCATCGGCATTATCCACTCGTTGCAATTCCACTTACAGCGCGCAGATTCTGTATTTTCTGAATTTGGACTTTAACTTGAATTATATAGTAGGTATAGAGTAGTTTTCTATGGCATTGAATTGCTTTCTTTTGGTTAGTTTGCAAACAACATTCGTTTTTGAGTTGAGATTTGCAATCAAGGTTTGGACAATCAAGTTTGATACACACAATAGTCGGCCGCTCGGGCATATATGCATACGAGATATATTGAGATATTTGCTTGGTTTCGAGTGAGAGACCGAGATCGAGAGATGATGCAATTTTGGCTCAAGCATTTTTGCAAAGCGCCTGTCGCGTTCGCGTTTGTGTGTGGATCAATCGCATTGCTTCTTGGCGTGTTGTGTTGTTGTTCAACGTCTTGGCCAGCAAAGGACTTTATTTACACAAAGTTTTGAGTGGAAGGACTCGAGGACTGGCGGTGAACTGACGCAAACTTTGTATAAATATACTCCTTTGGTTTCGATTTAAGTTGGTTAAGTTTGATCGATTGACTGATGGTTCATTCAAAAGGCCACCACACAACCCATCCCATCCGCTTGCAGCAGGGACTCTAGACTGGAGGCTGGACTCCGCTTGTTACCGTGACCGTGATCCTCTGGTTGGTTGTGGTTGTGATTGGTTGGCTTGTTGGTTGGTTGTGGAGGAGCAGCAGCAGCCGAGCGAGCCGAGGGAGGAGGCAGCGAACGAGAGCAACCTGGGAGTCAACCTGAGCTACAGCTACAGACGGATAACGACTGAACGACACTCTAGACACTCTAGGCGATAGACGCTAGGGCTCTGAGCTTAGCTTAGCTTCTAGGCTCGAAACTTATCCTGCAGAGAGAGAAGCTGAAAACGGCAAATACGTTTTTATTCGCAATTAGTTGCTATGCTGGGGCGTTGGGCGCGGTTTTTGGCGGCCTGGCGTGGCAATCTATCCACCGTGGCACCGCAACAACAGGGCTCAACTGTATAGTTTCCCTAGTACTATGTACAATTATTTCTATTAATCTATTTTTTTGCGATTAACAATTTTTACTGACACTTTTTGCTGACTTTTTCCACACAAATTGCCCGTCGAACGTGAATAGTTATTAGGTTTAGCGAATGTGAACGGATCGTGAGTTGCGTTCTGTCATCTTTAGCGCTCCGAAAATGTTTAGGTTTTCGTTTTATTTGACTAGTTTTCGAGCTGCAACCAAATTCACCTGCGCTGGTCAGTGTGAAATTGGCCCAGCTGTGCACTTCATTATTTACTTATTTATTTTTTTTTTGGTTTTTTTTTTTTTTTTTGCTTTTTGCCGCATATTTATCACTCAAGCCATTTCTCTGGAAAAAGTTCTGTTTGGTTTTGTTCCTCTCAATAGGACAACCGAAATAATGTCATTCAAGAATGGTGCTAAGCAAGGACTACTACCCGCATCCTTACACTTACCTGCCACCTCCTTAAGCTTGTCGGGCAAAACATTCGCCACACGCTGCAGCAGACCAGCTGTGGGTTTCTCCGCACACAAGACCACCAGCTCGACAGCATTGTCGCCGTGCAAGAGGAGGCCCTTGGCCAAGTAGCCCACCCGCATCACGCCCTTCAGGATGCGCACAACATTGCCACCGTTGTCGGCGTCTTTGTGGAACGAAAATATCTGATTGTCTCGCCCATCCTTTTCCGACGGCTTGTCGGTTTTATCTTTCTTAATCGCCTGCCCCACCTCGTTGGGCTGCTCTGCCAAAGAGTCCGAGACCAATTTGAGCGCCCGCTCGGTGTGCGAGACGATGCGCTGGATGGTCTGCAGTTCCTCCTCCTTGGGATAGATCTCGGCGTGGCGTGCAATAGCGTGACGGTCGTCAGTGCTCTCCGGACGACGCACATTGCCCCCGGGCATCATGCCAAAGTGCGGCGGAGGTCCGTTGCCCATTCGGCCAAATCGCTGGGCACCTGCAAATGAGAACAGAGAATATTAATTAAATTTGAAGGCAGAAATAAATGTCATTTAATTATAAATCTTTTTATTCACTTCGAATGTTCATTAATATTTGGAAAAAGATTCATACTAAACTTTAAAAGAACTTGTTCTTCTATTACAAGTACATAGTAATTGAGAATTACTATTATGTAATTAAAAAATCTATGGGAGCCATTCTGTAATTAATTTTTTTTCAAGGAGATTTGACGAAAATAAAGACTCACCTCCGAAACTGCGGGACATCCAGTTGTTGTAGTCGTACTCCTCGTTGTACTGCCGGTTGCGCTGCTCCTCCCAGTAGCCGCCGCCACCCTCGTGCTCATCCCCGCCGCGATGCGAGGACATCATTGCTCGCTGGGCACGGGCCTCGGCCAGTCGGCGCTGGCGGGGAGTGGGTTTGAAATCAACCACCAAATCAGGCTGTACCTTGCGTTTGTACTGCAAGCGATGGCGGCGTCCCTTCATGTGCATCTCTTTGGCATTGGGGTCGTTGAACTTGCAGTCGCAGAGCTTGCAGTTGAAGCTCAGTATCTTGCCCTCGTCGTCCTTGACCTCCTCGATGTACTCTCCGCCAACTGGCTTAATGTTGTCCGTATTTTCTCCCAGCGAATCGTCCAAGCCATCGTCAAGGTCTGCAGCTGAGTCACTCTCGCTGACAGCTCCCTCGGGCTTAGCACCTGCAACAGCTCCAGCAGCTGGAGGAGCTGCACCTGCTGCCCCAGCAGCAGCGGGCACAAAGTTAATCTTGCCCAGCTTCTTTGGCTCCTCGGAGGGAATAGGCTTGCCCAGCTTCTGATGGAGTTTCACCACCTTCTGGTGCTTTGCGCCACGCACATGAGCGGCATATGCATCTGTCCCGGTGCAGGTCACATCGCACAGCTCGCAGTGGTAGTTGTTGCCCCGATTTTGGGTTGTGCTCGTGGCACTGGCCGACATCTTAAGCGATGCCTCGCGCTTCTTGTGCTTCTGACCCTCGAGATGCTCGCGATAAGTTTGGGGACCGGCGCACGAGATCTTGCACACCTCGCAATAGTGCAGCTGTTGGGGGCGTGGCGGGGCCTTTGGACGCATGCCCCTCATGGCTGGAGCTCCGGGAATATTTGGACCCATCTTGCGCTGATACCAGTTGTTGGCCCCACCATTTGGCTTCTGACCAGGACCGCCCTGGTGTTGCTGGGCCACATACATACTGGCTGCGTTATATAGAGCCGTATCATAGCCACTGTAGTTGTTGCCCGCCGGCGGGGGTGCGGAGTTGGGAGGCTTGGGACCACCATTCGACTTGTCCATCTTGTTTTTCACAGGATTTTTCACCGGCGGTGCCGAGTAGTGCGTCTTGCTGACTGCGGCTGCCGAGGCTGTGGCGTTGTAGCTGGCCGGCGACTGTTGGTAGAATGTCTTGGAGGCGTCGTACGACTGCATGGCGCTGCGGTAATCACCATAGCCACCATATGAGCCCCCGGCGCCCCCAGAGGCAGCTCCTCCGCCAGCGCCAGCCGCTGCATACCCGCCCTGGCCGGCAGCCACAGCAGCGTTTTGGTAGGCGGCAGCGTTCGCGTAAGTGGCGTTGGTTACCGCCGGGTACGAGACCTGGCCCGTGTTGTACTGGGTCCCGCCGTAGTTGAACCCGGCGTAGTTGTTGTTGGCCATTGTTCTAGAGCTGCAATTACGAAGGAAATCGAATTTGTTGCCAATCTGGTTCAATACCCCCGCACCCGCGTTACTACTACCCATGCGCTACTTACATTAAGTGTGCTCTACTCCTTTTGCTCGCTATCCGACTGTTAGTATTTATGCGGATTTATTCGGGAATTTATATGTGCTTTCCGAGTAATGGCCTGTTTATAGCTGTAATGGCAAAGTGGTCTTAGTCACGTCATATTGAAGGGAGCCCCCACCATATTTTTTCTTCACTATTATTTTCCCTTCCGTTTCAATTTTTTCACCCGTTGACGGTATCGATTTTTTTCGTGCAACCTTAGACGCACTTTTCGCGTGTGAAGCCGACATGCAAGCGTTTACACGTGTACTCCTTGGCTCGATGGGCACTTGAATCCTAGCTTTAATGCGAATCAGACAGGGTTATTGTAATTTTAATTACCTTCAATTCGCTCGTTGAAAAATCCAGTCTATATGCGCCGGTAGAGATGTGCTTCACGCCGCGGCAGCGCTTCGATTAATTTATCGATGTCAAAGCAAGCACATGCTGGTGTTGCCAGACTGTCCGCCGGCTTTTTCAGAGAAATTGTTTATTTTTGTTATTCTTGCAAAATTGAAATCTTGCGAATTTTAAACAGTCGTTTCGTAAAAAAAAAATTGTTTGTTTGTACCTAATCGTTAATAATTGTGATTGGGGTAATGAGTATTTTAATAGAGAGCTTTATATGTATGCTTATCACAACTTATTCCATTTATATGTGCAAATTTATTGTATTATGTATTATACATACGATTTGGGCTTTGTGTATTTATTTTAAATTTGAATAAATATGAACTTGAAATTATAGAAGCTATTGCAATTTACATTATATTCTCATATTATACCTTTAATATTTTCCACAATTGCAAAAAACTTCCCTTCGACAATATGGCAGCCCTCAACACAGATCCACAACGATCGATAACTTCGATTGTGTGTTTGGCAAATGTTTTGTTGTGAAATTTAAGTGTATTAACTCGTCCTTGTTTTTTGTGTCCTGTCCGATGGATGAGAAGCGCTACCTGAAGCGTAAGGAGAAGGCGCGCAGTGATGGCAACCGGGAGCAGGTGGCCGTCAGCTGTAACCAGCTGGGGGACTTTTACAACCAGCAGGGGAAGTACAATGAGGCGGTCAAGGAGTACTCGCAGGAGGCGAAGATATACGCCAGCATGGGCAAGGAGCTGGAGACAGCCAAGGCCAAGCGGATGGTAGGCGAGATGTTCACCCTGCTATGCGACTATGATGCGGCCAAGGATCACATCAACGACTACCTAAGTGAGTGCGGTACAAATGAGGTAAATGATTATGCACTTACAGCAGCTTTCCTTTAGAGATTGCCAAGCGCCTGAAGAACCAGGTGGAGGAGCAGCGTGCCTATGCCACTCTGGGTCGAGTGCATCTGTTACATGGCCAGAGTCTGGCGGAAAGTTCCGCTTCGGGGGCCATGGAACAGCTAAAACAGTCGGAGAAGAGCTTCCTGCGCAGCCTTTTGCTCATAAAACAGTAAGTTCCTCTGCAAGGGTATGCAGTCTTGTGAAATTTCCATTAAACCCCCACTTCCTCTTTCTTTTTTAGAGTTTCGGGTCAGATTTCGAAACTGGAGCAGCTCGACATGCAAGCCCGCTGCTACCTGAACATCGGCGTGGTAAAAGAGCACATGGAGGCGTTCGAAGAGTCAATCGAGTACATCGAGAAAGCCATCAAGATCAGCAAAACGAATGAACTGTTCGATCTGACCCACTTGTGCTTCATTTCGATGAGTTTGCTATTCAATTACAAAAAGAATGACGCAACGTCGGCACTGCGCTACTGCAACATGGCTTTGGAGGTAGCCAAACGGTTGCCCAACAAGGTGAAAAAGATATGCGAGACACTGATCACCAAGGCGGAGATCCTGATCAAGGCGGGAGACTTCGCCAGTGCCAAGCACATACTAACCAAGGCATACAAAAAGAATTCCCCCGATGAAAATGATCGAGTTAGCATTGAGAAGCAGCTGAGGATTGTGGTGAAGATTTGCCAGACCCTAGATGAACTGGTCCTTACCAGCTCGATGGATTATGGAAAACTGAAGAGCTTGTATGAGAAATTAGGTGATGGTTGTTGTCATCTGCTGAACTATGATAAGGCTCTGGTTTATTACCAAAAAATGCTGGATAATGCAGAACTTAATCAGGAGAGCGGCAAGAGTCTGGTGCCTATATTTGTGAGTCTCTACCAAACTTATCGCGACAGTGGGCAGTTCGACAAGGCCTTGGAGTACCTTTGGAAGGAATACGAAGTGAACCAGGATGTGCCCTCTGAGGCTTTTACCACACTCTGCACCATTGCAGAGATCTGCGAGCAGCAATCGCATCCTTTTTGGACTGTCCATGATGTTTATCAAAAGGCTCTCAGGCAAGCGGAAAAGGCGGGCAGCTCTTCGGCCAAGCTAGAAAAGATTGCCCTGGTGGGACTTAGACGTCTGGAGCTGAAAAATAATATGCATGTTCTAGTTGAAAATCTGCAAGCGGAAGCTAAAGCCAAGGGCATTGATTTGGATGTGGAGGAAGGCCAGGATAATGATGAGGATGATGGAGAACCTGCTGTGCAGCAAAATACTCCCGATTGGGATGATGATTTCGATCTGAACACCCTCACCGATTCGGATGCCAGTGATCTGGATGAGAGCGAGAAACCAAGACCTCAGAGAACCACGCGTGGAAGCAGGACCATTGTGATTAAGAAGAATAACAAAGGGGAGACCCAACTACATCAGGCCTGCATATCGGGGAATCTGGAGCTTGTCAAACGCCTCATCGAACAGGGTCACACGGTTAATGTGCGAGATCACGCAGGCTGGTTGCCTCTCCATGAGGCTTGCAATCATGGCTTTCGGGAGATTGTGGAGCTGTTGCTGGACAAGGGAGCTGCCTCTGCGATAAATGATAAGGGAGGCACAAGTTGCGATGGGATTACCCCCTTGTACGATGCCTGCGCCAATGGTTTCTTGGATGTGGCGGAACTTTTACTCGATCGAGGAGCAGATGCTACTGTGCGGACGGATTACAATGAGACCTGCATTCAAGGGCTGGACAAATGGCGGGAATCAGCTCAATTGGTGGATGGTGAGCAGGCTCAATATGCTCAACTAAGGGAGCGCCTGCTTCGCACACTCTCCAAGGTGGGGATCTGCAACGACAAGAATGCGCGACCTCTCACGAATGCAAATGTAAAGCGAACTAGCAGGTCAAATATGGGTTCCTTATCGGAGGAGGAGGAAGACGAGGAAGAGGCGCTTCGCGAGAGCCAAAGGCGATCTTTGAGTCACAATCGTTCGGGCAGCGAATATGGATCTAAGAAAACCACCGGCTCCACCCAACCAAGTGCCAGCAAGGAGTATCGGAATGTGATGGCCCAGCTGAAGCGACCCAATCGCACTTGCGACGACCCTCCCGTCAGTAGTAGCAGCATCAGCAAGCAGAAGCGCACTGCCTTTCTGGAGGAGGATGAATATGATGCCGATAACTGGCTCATTGACGATGTGGGACCTGAACGTAAAAGGAAGCGGATTAACTCAGGAAGCCTCACCACTCGCCCCTCTAAGGAAAACCTACAGGATTCAGCTTTATCTCTGCCAACGAACTGGGAAGATGATCTGCTTCAGGCCACACCAGAAGCGCAATCCACGCAGCGTCAAAAGCAGATGCGAAAGCTTACCCTCTCCCGATCCTCCAGCATGAACAGCAACCACAGCAGCTCCACTGGTCATAGTAGAAAAAAACACCAAGCCACTTTATTGGACAGCGGGTTCAGTCGCTTCCGAAGCGAGAGTCCTTTCGGTAGTGAGTCCTCGCAGGATGGCGCCACCTCGCTGATTAGCCTGCGCACCATTGAAGCCGACTCCACCACCAGCACCATTCAGGTGCTTATATCTCCTGCGAAGTCCTCGCCTATTAAGGTGCAAACTACACCCATTCTGGCCACCACGGTTTCTTTTAAAGTAAAAATACAGGATGAATTGCTGCTGGTTCCCATCGACCGAAAGAAGCTGCAGGACATTAACATGCGCTGGTTAGCCGAAGAGGCCGGAAGGCGCTATAATAAGTAAGGGGTTAAATAGTTAAAATGAAGGAATAATTGATTGTAATTATTTTTCGCAGATTGACTGGCCTAACACCCTTGTTGCGCCTGAAGACAGCTGATGGCTTTGCCTACGAGGAATCGGATGCAGTTAGTGTGGCTCTCGAGCAGAACATGCTGATGGCTACCATTCTGGATTGGAAGATCTCACCGCTCTCGCAGCGGTATGAGGAGATGTGCCATCAAGTCCAGAAAAGTAAGAATATATATATATTTTTTTTAATTGTAACTAAATAAACTCCATCTTCAGCTGTTGACAACCGGGTAAAGATGCTCCTGGAACGTTCGCAGAACACTCAAATGCTGGAACTCTCCGGCTTGTGGATGCGGGCCGAGCAAACTGAGCCCATTTTTAAGTCCCTCTTGCACCAGGCCCGCCTTACTATTCTAGATCTCTCGCGTAATTTTATTGGCAACGAGGGATGTCAGCAGTTGGCAAAGTCTTTGCCCACGTTACTTCAACTCAAGGCACTTCGCCTACAATGCAATGCCATCGGATACCAAGGATTGGAAGCTTTGCTTTGCGGTCCAAGCATGGATAAGCTAGAGCTCTTAGAGGAGCTGCAACTCGGTCAGAATCCCTTGGGAAATGCTAGTCTTAGAATACTTAATAAGTTTTGCGCTAGTCCCGCCGGTCGTGCTTTGACATCCCTGCAGATTGCACAATGTGAGCTAACGGAGCTTCAGGACTTTGATCTGGGTTTCAACCAACTGACCCGTTTTGATATTAGCTTTAATCAGCTCACCCAACAAAGCGTTCGCCTGCTTACAGATCAGCTAAATAGTTGCCGCTTGGAGCACTTGAATCTTAGTTATGTAAGATGGCCACTCGATGAGGCTTGTGGCTTTGCTTTGGGCGAGCGTTTGGTCTCCCTTCTGGAGGGTGGCACCTGCGAAAGATTCATCCGCGTGGAACTCGCCGGCTGTGGCTTAAGCGACGCCCATCTGTACCAGATCGGCCAGCACTTAAGCAAAGCTAAGCAACTACAATGGCTGGACATAAGCGATAATTCCAGATTAAGTGGTGCTGCCTTGGGTTATCTGCTGGATGAGTTGCCTCAACTACGAACACTTCTCGCAACCAATTGTTCAAAACTTATGGATGACACTCGACTACAGAAACTGGAGCAGCAGAAACAGCTGCCCAGGCGCCTGGATCTAAGCATTGATGAGCAGGTGTTCTCCATGCCCGGCGCACTGGAAACCCTTCTCTCCATTTGGCAGCTGCAGTTTGGCGACAAGGCCAAAATGCTTACCTTAGCCAAGCGGAAAATTGGAAAAAGATACAAAGGACTCCTCAAACTGTTAGCAGATGGAAGCGATGTCTAGATAAGTAAAAACCTGTATAAACCATGTTATTGTATGTCCCAGAGTATACTTTTTTTTACTGTTTGACAATTTTATAGCGAATCTGAGTACAGATCTTATCGCTTAGTAAATACCAGCCCGCCAAATTGCTGAATCTAAGTGGGACAAACACTCAACCCCCACAGGGCTTATCTTATCGGCGGATGATAGCTGGTAATAATGAGGGTCTAGAGTCTAGACTCTTGGGGGTGAGAGTGAATTCGAGAGTTTATGAGGAATTGGAAATTAAACTTGAGACTCTTGATGACTCGTCCTTAAATACTTGAGATCTGACTCCAAGCATATGGTTATATATTCACCTGAAATAATCTCTTTGTTTGAGAATTTATACGTTACATAGAATAATTTTTATAAACCATTTCCTGTATATATAACAAAAATCCGCTTTTAAAACTAAAACCACTATTCAAATGAGAAGTTAAAACTTTTAGATTCGTTTAATTGTTACTTATTGTACTTTATTTAACGGACTTGTGAATGTGAGGTGAGGTGATAAGGTAGCCTGAGAGGCACCGCCTTATGCGGAGCCACCTCCCTTGGCCACCTCGAACATGTTGCGCGAGATGATGAGCCTCTGGATCTGGGAGGTGCCCTCGTAGATCTGGTAGATTTTAGCATCACGCATAAGCTTTTCCACGGGATACTCGCTGTTGAAACCATTGCCGCCGAAGATTTGGACGGCATCGGAGGCGATCTTGTTGGCAACATCGGCGGCATGGCACTTGGCAATGGAGGCGTAGTAGCTGTTACGACGGCCCTGATCGATTTCCCAGGCGGACAGACGCCACGCCAGACGAGAGGTCTCCACACCAATGGCCATATCGGCCAGCATGAACTGCACGGCCTGATGGTGGGCAATTGGCACGCCAAAGGCCTTGCGCTCCAGGGAGTACTTCAGGGCCTCGTCCAGGCAACGCTGGGCCAAACCGACAGCTCCGGCAGCCACTGGCGGGCGGGTCTTGTCGAAGGTGCCCATGGCGACCTTGAAGCCGGCTCCCTCACCAATCAGCACATTCTCCTTGGGCACGCGCACATCCTCGAAGGTGATGCCCCTCGTGTCGGAGGCCCGCTGGCCCATGTTCAATTCCTTACGACCGGGCGTTAGTCCGGGGGAGTCGCGCTCCACAATGAAGCCGGTGAAGGCCTTGCTGGCCGGGCACTTGGGATCGGGATTGGTACGGGCCAGCACGAAGTACCAGTTGGCCACACCGCCGTTGGTGATCCACATCTTCTGGCCGTTGAGGATGTACTCATCGCCCTTCTTTTCGGCGCGGGTCTTGATGCCGTTGACATCAGATCCTGCTCCGGGTTCCGTTACTCCATAGGCGGCCACCAGTGGCTCCTCGAGCAGACGTCCCAGGTACTTCTTCTTCTGTTCCTTGTTACCAGCTAGGATCACAGGGGTTTGCTAAGGGGAAGAATCAATATTTGAAAACCTGAAGAGAATTAAATGGTAGGCAATACTTACACCGAGACCACTAGCCTCCAGGGCGGTCATGATGCCGGTGCAGCCGTAAGCCAGCTCCTCGGCGGTCAGGCAGGTGGTGAACACATCCAGATCCAGGCCACCCAGATCAGCGGGAATGTGGTTGTTCATTAGGCCGATCTCCCAGGCCTTCTTGATGATGGGCCATGGGTACTCGCCGCTCTTGTCGTACTGGGCGGCAACCGGGATGATCTCTTCGCGGGTGAACTTGTGGGCCAATTCCTGCAGCTGCAGCTGCTCCTCCGTGAGAGCGAAGGAGGTGCCATTGGACGACACCTGAGAGACAGCGGCATAGGCGCGACTATGCGCCACCAGTTGGCGCAGGGCAGGCGTTGCAAGCTGGGTTTACATAATAAAATATTTAATTAAAATGCTAATTTAAACACGATTATATATATATGGGTATTTGGTTTGGGATATTTGTTTTGCGTTACGAGTTTTGCATATATTAAAGATTTCGCTGATAAATTTAACCTTGTTAAAAACATCGACCATGAATGAAGAAATTAATATTTTAAAATATACAAATGTTTGCTCTAAATGGCAAAATACAAAAAAACAGTACTCAGCATATTTTGTACAAATTAATTTAGTTTAGTTTCATAAAATATTGGACGCAGTTGAATAATTAAAAAAGAATATATGTATGTATGTACATACATACATATGTATATTTCAATTGGTTTGTATGACTACATTGTGATATTTCTTATAATTTTTAATTGAAACGTTTCAATAATCTTTACGTAGGTTTGACATTGCAAAAATGCAAATTATTTAGTAAATTAAATTCATTTCAAATCGCGATAATAAAGATCACATTCGAGTCGAGTCGAGTGCAAATCCATTTTCATTTAGACACCGCTAATAATAATTTCTCGAGGGGGGGCAAAGTACAAATGATTAACCGTAGATAGGCAACAACAAATGTGTTTACGAAACGTAACACACACACAGGCTTGCAAATTCAAATATATACCGCAGACGATCAACAGTTGCTGTCGTCACTAGTTGATTTGAGGACTTTGAACCCGCGATTTTATATCCCAGACTTGTTTTTCACTTTCTTCTTGATAGAGAATTACTGATATATGGTATGCTCTCACCTTGTTGAGGAACGCCATTGGGCTAGTGGTTTATTTTCGTATTTTATTTCGATTTAACTAGGTCGCCTTCCTAACTCGTCGGTGGATGGCTGCGAAATGATCCAAACGAGTTGAAAAATCGCCGGTATAGCTAGCAGCGACGCTTTGGACATTGGACTTTTGCGTCTGTACTACAAACATATGTATGTACATATGTGCATACAAGCAAACATCCATGCAGGGGAGAGAAATGAGAGATAACGGGATGCCACGACATTTGTATGCGCTATCAGAAAGCTTTTTTTATTTATTCTTTTTCTAAACTAATATGAGTGGGTTAACTTTGCAAATATTCTTATGTATACATTTATTGTGTTCCAGCTTGTTACCCAATTATAATGTACATTATATACTTACATTTGCATTTCAGCGAGTTGTGACACACCCCTATTTTGCGATCTTTCAATGTACTCCACACATTCCCTACACCATAAGCATAAAAACGTAAATGTAGTTCCGCGTAACCTTCAACAAGTAACGTGAGGAAGAAAGCTTTCAAAACGTAGTGACACGTAAGGCAATGCTTTTATATAAGTTGAAGGGTATATTGGACCTGAAGAAATAGATTTTAATGGAATGAGTTAGAAAATGTATTATAATTTACATTATTGACTTTTAATTTCTTAAAATTTTTTGGTTTTTGAAATAAAAATTTGTGTGGGAATCGAAGTATAAATTTTTAAATAATATATCAAAAAGATTTATTAAAAATTCGCATTAAATTAAAGTTTGATATAAGTTCAATAGGGACTTAGAAAGATTTTCAATAGAAACTACTACTTATAACAAGTATTAAATTAAGGTTTGAAAAAAAAAATTAAATACTTTTTTAAGAAAGAATACAATGTTTTAATTATATTTAAATTTAAAGATAATCATATTTTAAAAAAGTTTCTTAAGATACTAAAGAATAATTCTACCAAAAATTAATTCCACTTAATCTAAATACAGCCAGACGAAAGCTTTCGTTTCCACCTGTTAGGCTCTTCAAAATGGGAGCATACTTTCGCGCTTGACACAAATAGGTGAAACATGTTTTGACTGCGTTAAAAATAACAAATTGAGTGATATACACAAAGATTGTGGCACCCCACTTGCCCAGCAATTTCCAGCGAAATGAACTGGGAGTCCGTGACACAGTTGACAGCCAGATAAAAAAGCGAGCGAGTCGAGACGGTATCATTAAATCAGCATCCGCCACCAGTGTAAATCATCAACCGATAAGGGAGGGGCTGAAGCAGGAGCAGGAGCAGGGGAAGGAGTAGGAGTAGGAGTCGGAGTCGGAGCAGGGCATCTCTTATCAGCCAGGCGCATAAAACTGGGTCCGGTTAAAGCTTCCGCCAGGCCAGGACGCCGACGAGCTACCCGATTGGCAGCCGAAGTGGTTCGGGTGGAGGTGGCTGGGGAGGCCGAAAGTCCTGTGGCATCTAAGGCACAACTGGGATAGCTTGCTTCTAGGCAGAGCTCGCCAGTCAGTCATTTGACATTGCTCCTGCGAGAAGGTTGTCCACGCTCCGAAATCCTGAATCCTCCGCTGCCATCGCCTCCTCCATCGCGTCCTCCGAGTGAGAGTGAGAGTGTTAGTGTGTGTGCGTTTCGAGCTACCCACTCCCATATCTGGGATACATATAAAAGCGCAACCCCTCACCCCATTAAAAAACCCGCAGAGCTGTGAAAAATTAAACAAGTGTTACCTAAGCCCCAAATAAATAAAAATATAGTAGCCGCAGAGTAGCAATTTGAAGGTCCCGCCGAGATGGCCCAATTCGTGACCCACATCCAACCCACGCTGATGGAGGCGTCGCAAGGTCATGTGCCCCACCATCACGGCCACCAGGTGGGAGTGCAGCACTCCTCCCACCTGCCCCACAGTGGTCACAACATGCCCTCGCCGCCCACCCACAATCACCACCATAGCCATGGACACCATAGCAGTCACCATGGAAGCACTACGCCCCATCCGCATCCACACAAGCAGGCGAAACAGGATGCTCACCACTCTAAGAAGGAAGAAGTTCACGCCCACAAGAAGGAGCATCACAGCCCACCCTCCCAGATCCATTCGCCGCCGGCGGAGCACCATCCGGATCATGTTGGGCACTATGAGTACTTCCAGCACCAGCATGACCAGGTCTTTCACCACGAGGATGGTACCAACCATAAGCAGCAAAAGCAACAGCAGCACCACCACCACCACGCCACCAACAAGCACGAGCACTGTCCCACAGGACACCAGAGTGCGGTAAGTCCTGCCCAGGATTACATCATTGGAAGCGGGTTGGGTCCCTGCTTAGATAGTCACGAGATCGGGGAAGGGATTGGGTAAAGGGGGTGAGGATAAAGGTCACCTTCCAATTGGTTAAAATAATAAATGGAAGTCGTAAAGTATACTTCATCTTTTACTTTTCCCCACAAAAAGGCATAGTCACTGCAAGGTGACCTTTAAATTGCTTCTTTCGGAGTGGGTAAAATGTTGAATGTAAAAAGATGTACATACGTTATAATAGCATTAGCAAACAATCCCTTTTTATTAGCATAGGACTCAAACAGGATTCAGTTTCGAGGCGTTTCCTCGCTATATTCGGAAGATGTATCTCATGTTTTATACTAATACAAGAGTACATTTCTAGATACAACACATTTTTAGTATGTATATAGCTAATACTTATTATAAAGGAGTAAAAAAGAACTCTCCTAAATAAAACAATATTTATTTATTAGATAATTATATCTAAGAGATTATATCCTTTGCAGCTAAAGTACAAGATGAGGTCACTCCTAAATCAAATAGGGAGAACATGAACCATAATGATATCTTTCAAGTTAGCTCCGAGAAATAAGTTACATCTAAGCAGACACAAATCATCCTTGAAAGTTTTGCAACATTTTGTGGCATCTTCTTGGTTTGTCATATCTTGGAGCTGTGAGTTAAAAGCACCGCACCAACACCCCACATCCCCACACCGGCGATGACGCAATCGTGATCCTTGGACTGGCTATCCTGGCAATGCCAAATGACTCATTGGCAGTGCGCTTCCGTTGTCCTTGCGGGGGCATTAACAACTCCTGAACGGCGCCTTAGCGACTTTTTTGGCTCCAAGATGACGCTCCTCTGAATTTGATGAGAGCCACAAAGCTCTTATGGCCCCTATATAAATAGCCAACTGGCTAAATGATTTGGCCAATGATGTTCTCTTACCACGCTCTTCGCGTTGGCACAGACCGATATATATGGTCTCTGTGCTCGGTTCTATTCTATTCTGTTCCGTTTCTGGGGCCTCTCGTCTGACGGGCGCATTCGAAAATAATTCAGAAAACGACTCAAATCGCTCGGTGCGGCTGCCGCGTGAGGCCCTCTAGACAATATTTAGCTATATACGCGTATATATTCCCATTTATTGGCCCGCAAGTTAATGTGCTTCGTTGGATAAGGAGCAGGGAGATCCGGGCAAATGAACACGCTGAAGAAACGCTTCCCATCGCTGCAGAGTTTGGGCGTAAGTTCCCGCTAACACCTTGGACTTAATTTATGTAATGTGCGGGGAGCTCCCACCAAAACAAAAAAAAAGAACAACAAAAAACACGCTCAGCATCTGGTTTGGGTCGCCCTATAAATACGAATATCGCTGGCGAATCGTGCGAGGAATTTTATAATTTTCATAATATTGTGCGTGTGTTGTTTTGCTCCTGGTTTTTTTTTATCTGCCCCCCGAGTGCAGTGAACTGAACACGGTGAAAATGTTTCCATTTTCTGCTCCCATTCCCTTAGAAATTACCTTCGTTTCATTTTTTTGGCGTGCTCAATTTGCGTTGCGTTTTTTGAGGTCGTCAGAATTATGGGCAATCAGCTCATTTAGCTGGTAATTTACTTAAGGCATTGCCCCAAAACATTCCTGCCACGGTGTTTGTTATTTTTTTTTTTTTTTGAGGGGCGAAGGCGCCAAGCAGGGGAGGGTCATTGAAATATCATATTGCTGGCGACAGGCCCACAGGCTACATTGATGCTAACACAAATATTAACTTAAAAACAGGGAGGTTTCGTGAATTTAGTCACAGAGTCGAATTGTGGATACTCTTTTGCGGGGGCTTATGAAAAATGAGCATTGTTTGGTTACATTAATACAAATTAATAAAAACATAGTGATGCAAATATGTGTTAACGGATTAATGAGATTAGCATTTTGCTTTCAAAGATCTAAATATACTTTATATATTTTAGCAAAAATAAATCAGATAAAATTCTGAAAAGGGATTAAAATATGTATAACATTTTAATCTATTTTAATTATATTAGTTCTTAAAACTCTTGCTACGAAATTTCTTTTCCATTCTTTCTAAATCTAAAATGGATCTAATAAAATACTTAATTAAAGAAAATTTGAAAACAATTTCCTTATTTCCCTAAAGGACAACTAAAGAAAAGTAATTAAAAATCTATCAATGGCAGGCAAATGAAAATAGAATAGAATCTTCAATTATTAATTAAGGAACACACAGAGTGACTGGCCAAATACTGAGAGAGTATAAACATGGCTCAAGTGCCAGGTGACATGCGAAAAGACCATTTGGTCTCGGGCCAACCCCCCAACAAGCCAACTGAACGGGGGTTTGGGCTTTAAAGTGTAACCGGGA
The DNA here is from genome assembly GCA_021224005.1 of Drosophila setifemur. Lineage (NCBI taxonomy): Eukaryota > Metazoa > Arthropoda > Insecta > Diptera > Drosophilidae > Drosophila > Drosophila setifemur. The sequence continues at coordinate 10,212,665 of JAJJHY010008789.1, forward strand.
AACCCCTTCGGTTGGTCAAAACAAAACAAACAGGCGACTTAAGGCTGATAAAGGGGGAAGCTCTTTAATTAAATTCAAAACTTGGTTAACTGGCAGGTTGCCTCCCCCTTTTAGCCTGCTTAATTACCTGCAACGTGATTCACGCACACACTGCCAATCTCTTTCATTTTATTTACTGCACAATTTGTCCCGGTCACGATGCAATTTGAAATGCAATTTTATGCAACCGCCAGAAGGGTGGATTCAGCTGGCAGTCTGTCAGCAGGGGTTTCCTCCTCCTCCTCGGAGTAGGGTGGGTTTCCTGTCCAGGAACTGAAATTAATGGCACTGGCAATGCCTTTGTGCCTTACTTGGCACAACGTGACCGGGAATGCGTCTTATTGGGATTGGGATTGGGATTTCTGCCGCGGGGGTGGGTTCCGGGGTGTGATTTTCGAACTAAAGACTTTTTTCGAAATCGGGAAGTAAACAAAATCCAGTCGAGCGGCGCGTCTGCGTAGAAGTTAATACCCCACTGGAAGGATTCCCCACCCATCAGTCCAGCCAGTCCTCATCCATCACCCGTCAACCAACTGTGGATTGTGTGCACTCTTGGCCGGGCCTTTATTTACTCTCGGTCAACAAAGTTCCTAGGGCGGCGGATTATCTAGGGGTAGGACCGCTCTGCTTTCATCGTGTGTACTTAGCTAATTAGTCTAATGTGCTAACTCAGAAATATGTGTGGAATTTAATGCCTCAGATTTTATTGTGCTAACCATGACGGGATGATTAATGTGGGTCTTGTTAGGATAGTTTTACCCTCCCGTTGGAGGATTGCAGCTATGTAATTATTTGTAAGGGAAACTAGGGTGTATTAAGCTGAAAAGCAAGTCCTAAGTTTTCTTATTAATTCCAAGTAGAAAATTAGGTGTCACGTTTCTTAATAAACTTACCAGAAATCAAGGGAATTCTTTGCCAAAAATATGAGTTCATATTTCGTATTTGGAATGCCATAAATTAATGGGATTCTAAACAGAAAAGTCGGAGTTTATATTTTCCTACATTATTTGACATTGCAAAGCTGAAAAATACGTAGTTTTAATAAAATTAATAATTTTGTATAACATTTTAATATATTAGTAATATATTTAAAGCAACTAATTATTTAAATGAGACGTCCCTATTTGTTCTATTGTCGTAACAATGTATTTAATAAATACTACGCACTTAAACTTTATTTGATATTTTACACAAGTTCTGAGACTATGTTAAATAATAGGGGTGGAAAATGTTCACATCTTAAAGGGTTTACGAAATGCCATTTGTGGATATGGGAAAACTTGTTCCTAGAAAACAGATGAAATTAATTATTGTTTTTCAGGGGTTTTAGGGTTCAGGGGTTTTAAAAATTATTCTTATAAAGTATGAAACTTTATAAAAAAAGTCCTTAATTTGCATGCTTTGCTTACTCCGCAAATAATGTTCTCATTCAACCTAAATGTCTTAAAAAACCATTAATTTTGGTAGACAAAAGACCCCTTTCAGAGCCCTTTTTACTATAACTTCCTTTCGAGCACGTGCTCGGGACTATACAAACGTCAACAATAACAAAGGGCACGTGTCCCAGGGAGGGAGAACCTTCGGCCATAGGGCCCTGCCTCCTTTTCTGGCTTCCGCTTCCACTTCCATAGCCAGTTCCATGCGCTCCGCGGCGACTTCCAGAGGGCGAAGAACAACCCTTAGATTTCTGGGGGTGGCATTCCAATTGGAACGGGGGCAAGTGCGCAGGTCCTTCGAAATCCTGGCGTTAAAGTTACCACCACGGGTCGCCGGAGCAGGACTTGTCGCATCCAGTCTGGAGTTGAACATCGAAGAAAACGGCAGCAACGAAAACTGCTCCTCGTGAAACCGTGAAATTTGAAGGCACTGTGTGAGAGCAGCCAGAAGGAGTCCAATCAGACATACCGAAGAGTCACCAATACAAACACACAAGCACTCACACACTCTCACACCGACACGCACACACACGGCACAGTCGCCTGTTCGAACACACCCTCGCACACACACAATCTCACATGCACTCGTGTACATATATCTTACATAAAGTCTAAGGAAAAATCGATAGAAGTGCATTAAAAATTCAGCCACAAAAAATTAGAGAAAAAAGGTCTCGACCAAGTGATTTGCTCCGCGAGGAAAAAGCGTTTGAGGGAACCGTGAAAAAATATGACTAAGCTGCAGTGACGACATCAACGCCGCCGCTTACACAATTTCTCTACACCAACTGAAATCGCAGACTCAGTATCCAAGGCGGACCTTTTTCTAATTGGCAAAAATGGTCACCGAAAACGGAGCCCAGGTAAAAAGGATTTTTTTTCAAACTTGATTTTCGCTGGGCGAGCGTGGACTTTTCACGCTCACTGTGGGAGGAAAGATTCCGGGGAGCAGCCATGTTGGCGTCCATTTTGCGGATTATCGATTTTTCGTTGTCTGCCTGAAAAAGTGCAGCCAATTTGGGGAAAACTCCATTAAATCAAGTTTATGAAAGTGGGAAACTTATATTTTAAATATCATCGATTTTGGTTTTATTGGATCTCTTATAAAGCTAATTAAATGTTGGATCGAAAACTCAATTTTATTGATTTTTCACTTGATTAAAAGACCCCCTCGAAATGTTGGGCGTTGCAGGCAATTCTGATTTTACCCCGGACAATTATCTAAAAATAATTGCTGAACTAACACAAGGCAATGCAAAGTACTAGGAGCTAGGAGCCAGGTGTTGCCTCCCAATGGGGCACCACAATAACCACTGTTAGCACCACCAATACCACCACTACTGTCCTTTTAATCGAAGCCGAGAACTGGGTGTGGTGCGTGCGTGTGGAATAGTAGAAGGTAATCGAGATTTAGGTTAAACCTAATGATGACATGCGACATTCAGGACGAGATGGGGATAGAAAATCCATAATAGATGACTCACTTTTTCATCTGTCATTGTTGCTGTGCTGCTGCTGCTGCAGTTGCTGCTACTGCGCTAAGCGTCTGTTTGTTGCTCCTGTCCTAAGGACATCATCCACTTGGACATCGATTAGGCGTTGAGCATGTGGCCAAGTAGCAGCTTGGCCACACAAGTTCAAAGCAAATCCACTTCAAGGCGAAACTCCTTTAGACGAGCACTCAATTCGCCCGACTCGAGCTCCTCGTTATACAATGACGAGAGCGAGGAGCGAGGCCGAAGCACCTTTGAACTTTTGGCCCCTGTCTGCCAGCCACCTCGCCCAAAACACTCGAAAAAATGTTTAACTTTTCTATAATATTAAGTTGTTACTTCTCAAATGTAACATAAATTTAAAGAGAATTTGAATACGAGCTAGAAGCTCTATTCCTTGATTGGACATTTTAAAACCAAAAAAACAACTATATTTATTTCATATATGCATAAGATATAGTTAATTCGGGGTTGGTAAAATTTCTAAAAATATGAAACCGATTCTAAAACATTTCTATTTATTTTATCTTTATTATATTTCGAAGACACATTAATTATATTCACTCTATCATTATATTATAATTATATCATAAAGTAAAGTTGAAAGAAACCGTCCCAATATATCTCAAATTATGTGATATACCACAGATTTCTATCTTCTCCTAGTAGTATATATTAAATCTGCTCCATGACCTTAGCTTTTTTCCCAGTGTTGTTAAACAAACAGCCATCAGGAAGCAGTCGGCGCAAACAAGCTCCTTTTCAATTCGTATGTATGCTCAGGGCATATGAAATGAGTTTTTCTTTTCTATTCGGTTGTTCATACATATACTCGTATATCGTGTATATCCTTCACACACTTCCGTGTTTGCCAAAGGGGGTGGTGGTTAGTGAGTGGGTGGTTGGATGTTGGGATATTGGGATGGTGCATTGGATTGTGAGGGAATCGGATCGGCGGATTAAAGGCCCAGGAAGCGGGTCTGCCGGGCGTCTGCCGGAGCTGTTTTCACTCTCCAGCGGCGTGGTGTGCGAATTTTCCGTTGCCTCTTCCAGTCGCGAAAAGTTCACCGCTAGCGGATTCGAAAGCCGACTTCCAGTTGCAGTTTCCAGCAACGGGAAAATGACGTCATTTTCGAATTCGAATCCAGGGCGCGCCAACTGGGGGAGAAAAACATAAACAAAACACTAGGGGCAACCACCACAGCGAGCCACCACTGTGGCATCGACAGCTGAGCCCGGTTGCGTGGGTGGGTGGTTTTCCCCTCAAGTGGGTGGGCGTTGGCCATTCGACCGGAGTATTCGTACACCTGCGCCAAAAACCGGAAAACTGTATACGGCGGTGACCCCTCGCCTTGACCGCCGCGACTTGAACTTGGGGAGAGCGACAGCGAGCAGGTGTATTATAACAATATATGTACGTAATTGTATTAAGTTGCGCAACCTAGCAACGATCAATAAAAAAAAACTCCAAGTGCACCCACTCCCACTCCTTAGTTTGTTCCACCCACCGGGAACCAGGTGATGGATACGCAACTAACACGCAACTGCCACCAAAGAAGATGGAAAGTTTGCCTAAGTAGCGAAAAGTTGGCGAAGACAGATGGCATTGCGGTGGATAAGTTCAGTCGGGCAATAATTTCTCCTTTGACCTTTGACTTCGTGGATAATTGAGTGCCAATAGGAGTATTTTGGAGCTTAAAGGAAATTACTAACCTTGTTCAATTCCAATTTGGGGAAACTATTTTTAGAGTGAATTAAGTTAATCTGATAAAGTCATGGCAATTGAATATTTTTAGATACAACTGAAGTTTTCTATTCTATTATTTACTAAATGGAAGATAAATATAAAAAAATCAATCTTAGGAGTAGAATAAAATAAATCAAGGAGCAAAAGAATTATTTCTCTATAGGAAAATATTTTGCCCACTCTTAATTCTAACACATACAATTCTAAAACTCTTTAACTTATTTGAGAATTATTTTTAGAGAACATTTAGAAGCATACAAATAAATTTAGATACATTAAAAGGGTTACATTTTTAAAATAAATACGAAAGGATGTTATCCTACAAATCTAAACGAATTCTAAGAGTTCAGGATATTTAATTTTTTGTAGAAAAACAATTTGGAATCGCTCTAGATAATAAACAAATATTTCTATAGATCTTTTACAGATTCAATATGTTTTCCAATAATTGTTTAACAAAGTGTGTTTAGTGAAGTAAACAATAAATATATACAAAGTATACTGTTTTAATTTCATTATTTAAATTTAAAAAATTTATTTCATTTTTTCAGGGCGATGGAAACACTTCCTTCCTGCGCGCCGCTCGCGCTGGAAACCTGGAGCGTGTGCTCGAGCATTTGAAGAACAACATTGACATCAACACCAGCAATGCGGTAAGTCAAAAAAACAAATTAAATTATTAATTGAACTAAAGTTAATTTTAAAATCCCCCTCTTAGAACGGCTTGAATGCCCTGCATTTGGCCTCCAAGGATGGCCACATCCACGTCGTCTCCGAGCTGCTGCGCCGCGGGGCGATCGTGGACAGTGCCACCAAGAAGGGCAACACGGCTCTGCACATCGCCTCGCTGGCCGGACAGGAGGAGGTGGTGAAGCTGCTGCTGGAGCACAATGCCTCTGTCAACGTGCAGTCCCAGAACGGCTTCACGCCGCTCTACATGGCCGCCCAGGAGAACCACGATGCTGTGGTGCGCCTACTCCTGTCCAACGGGGCCAATCAGAGTCTGGCCACCGAGGATGGCTTCACCCCGCTGGCGGTGGCCATGCAGCAAGGTCACGATAAGGTGGTGGCTGTCCTCCTAGAGAGCGATACCCGTGGCAAGGTCAGGCTTCCGGCGCTGCATATCGCAGCCAAGAAGGACGACGTCAAGGCCGCCACTCTGCTTCTCGATGTGAGTATTTCTTCCTTTGAGATTACTACGTAGATTGCTAGAAATATGAATAGTTTTTATTTGTAACTAACTGAAATTATTTGTAATATTATTTTTTTTAGAATGAACACAACCCGGATGTGACTTCCAAGTCGGGCTTCACCCCGCTGCATATTGCCTCCCATTATGGCAACCAGAACATCGCCAACCTGCTGATCCAGAAGGGCGCCGATGTCAACTACTCGGCCAAGCACAACATCAGTCCTTTGCATGTGGCCGCCAAGTGGGGCAAGACCAACATGGTCTCCCTGCTTCTGGAGAAGGGTGGCAACATCGAGGCCAAGACTAGGGATGGCCTCACACCCCTCCACTGTGCCGCTCGCTCGGGACACGAACAAGTGGTGGACATGCTGCTAGAGCGAGGAGCTCCCATCAGCGCCAAGACCAAGAACGGACTCGCTCCCCTCCACATGGCCGCTCAAGGTGAGCATGTGGATGCAGCCCGCATCCTCTTGTACCATCGGGCTCCCGTGGATGAGGTGACCGTGGACTATTTGACCGCCCTCCATGTGGCTGCCCACTGTGGACATGTTCGTGTGGCCAAGCTGCTTCTGGACCGGAATGCAGATGCGAATGCCCGTGCTTTGAATGGCTTCACGCCACTGCACATCGCATGCAAGAAGAACCGCTTGAAGGTGGTGGAGCTGCTCCTGCGACATGGAGCCAGCATTAGTGCCACCACTGAGAGTGGGTTGACTCCACTCCATGTGGCCGCCTTCATGGGATGCATGAACATTGTCATCTATCTGCTGCAGCACGACGCCAGTCCCGATGTGCCCACTGTCCGCGGGGAAACGCCACTGCATCTGGCTGCTAGGGCCAACCAGGTGAGTCCAGAAAGGATGCACAAATAGGGGAATATTAGCTGGATAAAATTAAAATGTATCCAAGAAACGTTAATGTAGTTACATATTTTATTTAAAACACACAAAAACATTTATTTATATTTTTAAAGGTTAAAATTATAGTGAAATTTTAATTGACTTTTTCAAATTGTTTAAAAAATTATATTTAACACCGTTTTCATATTAAATATGGAACGATTCAAAAATAATTAATGTCCTCGTATGGTATTTAAATGATAAATATTTGTATAATCAGGGTACCCAGAAAATACAAGGGGTTAAAATATTTACAGATTTTAAATAAATATATTTTTTTTATATTAAAAAAGGGTGAGAAATTGGAAAGTATTAAACAATTTGTGGATACATTTTATTAATTTTTAAAACAATTATTAATTTACTAATAATAACTAGGAAACAAATTGATTTTACATACATATATAAATTAATTATTATAACAAATCCCAATAATGTTGTTTTTAGTAGCTTACCCCTCAAAAATAGTAAGATATCCTTGAATTTTTCCAACCCTTCATTCCAGACCGACATCATTCGCATCCTGCTGAGGAACGGCGCCCAGGTGGATGCCCGTGCCCGGGAACAGCAGACTCCGCTCCACATTGCTTCACGGCTGGGCAACGTGGACATTGTTATGCTGCTCCTGCAGCATGGAGCACAGGTGGACTCCACCACCAAGGACATGTACACGGCCTTGCACATTGCCGCCAAGGAGGGCCAGGACGAGGTAAAGGATCTGATTGCCAAAAAGATCACCGACCACATCGACACCATTTACCTGATGCAGCTGTTTTGGATACGCCATCAGGAGTTTTTCATTTGATATTTTGTTTTTTGGTTTTCCATTCGTATGAAAATCGAGTATTATGAGTTGTCTCTTTCGCTCTATTGTGTTGTTGTCTCTTTTTTTGCGTTTGTCTCCAATAAATGTTGCAACTCTTTTTTAAGTTTTGGTTTTATTTGGTATTATTTTGATTACTTGAAGATAGCGTTAAGAAGTTTTTGTAATTTGTAGAGTATTTGTAGCATTATTTGTAGAGTTTTGATCGGCATCAATGGCGCTTCACATCCCGCCATTTTGTGGTTTCTGTATTTAAATTAAAGCTCTAAATCCTTCCCTAGGTGGCCGCTGTGCTAATTGAAAACGGCGCCGCCTTGGACTCCGCCACCAAGAAGGGATTCACTCCTCTTCACTTGACCGCCAAATATGGACACATCAAGGTGGCCCAGCTGCTGCTCCAGAAGGAGGCGGATGTGGACGCGCAGGGCAAAAATGGAGTTACTCCCTTGCATGTGGCCTGCCACTACAACAACCAGCAGGTGGCTCTGCTGCTTCTGGAGAAGGGGGCCAGTCCACATGCCATCGCCAAGAATGGCCATACCCCACTCCACATTGCGGCGCGCAAGAATCAGATGGATATAGCCACCACTTTGCTGGAGTATGGAGCTCAGGCCAATGCCGAGAGCAAGGCTGGATTTACGCCACTCCACTTGAGCAGCCAGGAGGGTCACTCGGAGATCTCCAATCTCCTGATCGAGCACAAGGCTGCAGTGAACCATCCGGCCAGGAATGGCCTCACCCCGATGCATCTGTGCGCCCAGGAGGATAATGTAAATGTGGCCGAGATCTTGCAGAAGAATGGGGCTAACATCGACATGGCCACCAAGGCGGGATATACTCCTCTGCATGTGGCCTCGCACTTCGGCCAGGCCAACATGGTGCGGTTCCTTCTGCAGAATGGATCCAATGTGGATGCGGCCACTTCGATTGGCTATACACCATTGCATCAGACCGCCCAGCAAGGACATTGCCACATTGTGAACCTCCTGCTGGAGCACAAGGCCAATGCCAATGCCCAGACCGTTAATGGGCAGACTCCCTTGCATATTGCCCGGAAACTGGGATACATTAGCGTTCTCGACTCCCTGAAGTCCATTACCAAGGAGGATGAGGGCTCTGCTGCCCCGGCCCAGGCGGAGGAGAAGTACCGCGTGGTGGCTCCCGAGGCCATGCACGAGTCCTTTATGTCCGACTCCGAGGAAGAAGGCGGTAGGTGTCTGCTATATTACTTTTTTTTTGTTCAATCCCTAAACATAAGCCACTAGATCACGAGATCGAAAAGATCCACTGCCCAGCTAGCCAGCCAGCACACACACCCACATAGCACTCCCCCCAAAAATAGTTATTAAAGATAGTCCTAAGTGAAATCCCATTGTGCCGTCAGGTCACACTAACTGGGAATTGGACGCAGGCTGCGAGTACGGCATTGGTCCAGGTCGGTCAGATGCCCACGTCTATCTGCCGTACTACCAGGGCGACAGTCTCTATGTCACCAGTAAGTGCCCACGGCCACTTGGAAATCCATAATCCGTATCCGTATCCATATCCGTACTTATATTCGTATCTTAAATGCTGGCCGTTATCAAGTGCACCGATTGGCATCATGAAATACTTACCACGAAAGTTTTGGCACTTTATATGGGGCTGAAATGTATAAATGTGTAAATTGTTCTTGACGTTGTTTCTCGTACTTAGCAAGGAAGTGCCGACTCTTAGCTACTTCCCACTCCTTGTTAATTATCTATATATTTAATATAATATTATTGTAAAAATTACTAATTCAAAAATATATTGCAAGGGACGAGTTACATATGGTATTTAGCAGGGCCATTTGAAACCTCAATTTATAAGCAGAAAATTACTGAATACATCTCTTGAAGTATGTATATACATATGTATATATACATATTCTAGAATTTATAGCATTTAAATAATATAAAGCCAGCTAAGGAAATATAAACTTATTAATTCGCTTTCGTAATTTATGACAGTTAATTTTTGTGTAGCATACATTACGGGATAAACAAATAGAAATAGGTTTTACTTTAAAAATATTAAGGAATATTGTTTTGAACATGAAATTGATCTGGATAATATCGCTTAAAATTTTAATAGAATGGCAAAACAAAGATTCTTTGCCCGGGCTGACAGTGTGCAGGGTGGATTTAAATGTACTCAATTTTGCTTGTAACCGCGGCATGAAACAATGTATTCCTGTGTGTATGTATCTCTATACCACCACTCTTATCATATCTATGTAATATGCTCCTATTTAATGGTCATGCTAGCTTTACATACTATATCACCCCAATATATATATATGTATTTACAATATTAAACCCGATTATAAGGTGAAGCATGTAAAATTGACGAAATTTTTTAACTAAAATCCAACTCATTTGCATTCTTCTACTTTCAAATGCACTGCGCTCTCATCTGCAACTCCGCAACTCAACAACAAACCAACCAACAACTCCAACACTTACCAACAACCAACCACACCCAACAACAACAACAACTCAACAATGATAATAACTTCATCAACAATAACAACTACAACGCTATATGGCCAATTGGACTGTCTTGTGCTTAATCAAAATGCAAATGCTGCGGAATGCCATCGAAATGCATCGAAATCGAATCAAATCTCTAGGCGAAGACAATATGCTATCAGATCAACCATACCGCTATTTGACCGTTGATGAAATGAAATCCCTAGGCGACGACTCGCTACCGATCGATGTAACCCGTGACGAGCGCATGGACTCCAACCGGATGACCCAGAGCACGGAGTACGCCTCCGGAGTGCCGCCCACTATAGGCGAGGAGGTGATCAGTCCTCACAAGGCTCAAGTCTATGGCAGCTCACCCAAAGCCACCGTGGATGGCGTCTACATTGCCAACGGAGTCGGACATGATGACCCTCCGCACGTGGGGTGAGTAGAGATTCCATTAAAGGATTCCAAACCACAATTTTTATTTTGTTTAAATTTTTTGAGTGTTTTTTGGTATATTGGCATTAAATTCAAGATATCAATATCACATTATTTTCTGAAGTAGTACTGATCCCTTACTAATCTCCGTACCCTTGCAGTCGCAAGCTGAGCTGGAAGAGCTTCCTGGTGTCCTTCCTGGTGGATGCTCGCGGTGGCGCCATGCGTGGTTGTCGCCACAGTGGTGTGCGAATGATCATCCCCTCGCGCTCCACCTGCCAGCCGACGCGGATCACCTGCCGCTATGTGAAGCCGCAGCGCACCATGCATCCGCCTCAGCTGATGGAGGGCGAGGCCTTGGCCAGCCGTGTGCTGGAGCTGGGCCCGTGCTCCACCAAGTTCATTGGTCCGGTGATCATGGAGGTGCCGCACTTCGCCTCGCTGCGCGGCAAGGAGCGCGAGATAATCATCCTGCGCTCGGACAACGGGGAGACCTGGCGGGAGCACACTATCGATAATTCCGAGGAGATAATCCACGATGTCATGCAGCAGTGCTTCGAGCCGGAGGGTGAGTGGATGCTGGATATCAGCCTTCTTCAGGATTCTAATTTTGTTGTTTTCCCTTTAGAAATCGCTCAACTGGAGGAGCAGGCCGGCAACCATGTGTGCCGCTTCGTCACCTACGACTTCCCACAGTACTTTGCTGTTGTGTCACGCATACGCCAGGAGGTCCATGCCATTGGACCCGAGGGCGGAATGGTGTCCAGCACTGTGGTGCCGCAAGTCCAGGCCGTCTTCCCCCAGGGAGCACTCACCAAGAAGATCAAAGTCGGCTTACAGGTAAACCTCTTTAAACCGCGCAAGGGTGTTGCGCCAGAGAAACTGCGCAAGATTAGCGTCAATCATGTGCCCAAGAAGAAGCGCTTCTCGCTGATCTGGTAAACTGTAGCCACGGCCATAGTTATATCTATGCCAGTCAGATATCCAATACCAAATAGCCAGCATATATACTCGAGCATTTAATCGACAACTTCCCGCAAAAGAATATCAAAATGAAAAGAATGCCCAATATGTTTTCCAAACCGAAAATGAGCATTTATAACCAGTACTCCTATAACCAGTAACTAAGAACTAATAACCATCTATGTTAACCCGACCCCACTCCTGTGTAGCGACATAAAGTAGATCAATCGCAGTTCAAAGTTCATTTACAGTGGCTGGAGAATGCATCAGAGTGTTAGGTAGCCACAGTAAACGATCTTTGCATCTGACTTTTCCAAATGTTATTACTCGTATGAAATATGTGCACTTTGTTTGATTATATTGAGTCACACTTTAAGAACTTTACGGCACTAAGCTTATGGAGCCATTGTGGAATCGGTATCCTCATGCTAACCTAATCACAAATGCTATGCAAACAGTGACATACAATAATACTAATATATATGCGAACCGATTCAATTTGATCAAGGATCAAGCGATCAAGCTGAGAAATCCAAAAAACGGAAAAGAGCAAATCCGAAAATTGTCCAATTTGATAAGACAAAAGTAATACATAACATATATCGAATATTATGATACATTTATGCTAACTACTCTAAACTATTCATACATTATTTATGATTATTATCTACTTATATGCATAAGATTATACTTACCAGTTATTTGAAATGCAGTACTACCCAATAAATTTAGTTCAACAAAAACTTTATGCCAATGAAAATGTTTTAATTACTTTTCGTTTCGATTACTTTTCATTCAATTGCTTTTTCAAAAAAGATCAAAAGACGAAAAAATAATAATAAAAATGAAAGAAAGAAAATAGAGGTGAAAATATTTCGAGAGTTACAATTGGGTCCGGTTTGAAGTGCCTAACGAAGTTGTAACATTTTAGCCATGCCGTAAGCAAAAAACGATTTTATAATGGCCCCACTCATGAGTTTTCGAATTTTTCGCACGTTTTATTTGCATTTATCTATCTGTATATTCTGTAAATTTCAACATTTTCAATATATCTCTTACCATTTTGAGTTTTGTAAATTATGTAAAGTTTTCTTTTAACTTTTCTAGTTCTTATGTAGTCGAAGTTTTTTTGATGACTAAATTTATTGGGACATAAATGGGCTCGAACATTGTTATCGTTTGTAGTTAACCTATGCTGTACTTTAACTGAAACATAAAATTGCTCAATAAGAAGACAAACATAAAAACGATATGCATTAACATCCAACATTGTAAAAATTGTACAACTAACATAAAAACCAAAAAAGAAAAGAGAGTGTTACCAAATCGAGAATGTTCACCATTTAGCCCAAGACTCATTTCATTTTCTTAGTTTTTTTGGTTCCACTTTAAAGAGACAAGAAGCGCATATTTCGTATGTACTTTAGTTTATTATTTAAATTGTTTGTATATATTTACGTTCATCTCATTGTATTGTGTAAGCGTGGCCGGGAAAATCGATTTTTGTCTATCGAACTCCGTTACACTCGTTCTAGGCCCAGCCGGTCGATCCTGATCTCACCGCCAAGCTGCTGGGTCGCGGCGTGGCCGTTTCCCCAATTGTTACGGTCGAGCCGCGGCGCCGCAAGTTCCACAAGGCCATCACCCTCAGCATGCCCGCCCCCAAGGCCCACAGCCAGGGGATGATCAATCAGTACTCGGGCAATACTCCCACCCTCCGCCTGCTCTGCTCGATCACAGGTAAGTTGTAGCCACCGATCCGATCTGATCTGATCTGACTTGTTGCCGGTCCAGCCGATCCGGTCTTTTGTGTTGTTTGTACGATGTGATCCAAGCAGTTATTATTACCATTACCATTACGAGTGTATCCACTTACATTTCCATTACCTTAGTTGATGTTTTTTGAGTAAACTGATCCTCCCTCCCCCCGAACCTCCACATCCCCCTCTCTCTCTCTATCTCTCTCTGTCTCTCTATCTCTAACTAATATATATATCTTTGTCTCAGGCCATCATTTCCTTAATTTTATGTTAGGTGTATACTATATGCTTTGGTTGAGTTGAGTTCGTACCTGCTTCCGTTGTTCGTTTTCATTTTGGTTGTCTATAACATTTAGAATACAAGTATCTCATGTGCTAATAAGTAGTACTATATATATTCCATACATGCCATATATACTCTATATTCAACCTGTACAGCAGTAAATTTGTAAAACAAAAATTGATCAATTTACAAAAACCAAAAAGCGTGGGGAGCAGGCTCCCCGAATTGAAATTGTGATTGAGACTTAATTGGAATATACATTAGTTCGTAGGTCCCATCCGATCCGATGCTTGTGTCTGTGTGTAGATTCGTTTAACCATAAGTAATGCGTTCGGGTTCCGGCAGTGGCCCGCCTCATACTGTAACTCCTTTTGGAGCTTTAGTAAACCAGTTGTAGAGCATTCGTCACTCACCTCTGCATTCAGATACGCTCATACGCTCGAACATCCCACACCCACACACACACAGAACTAAAGTTACAGCTACCGATACCGATACAGATACAGATACTCAGATCAATCCCCAATACAACCCAAGCCAAGTCAATGTCATGTTCAGTGCGTCTTCTCCTCATTGTGCCAGACGGTGTTCGTTCGTTCGTTCGTTACCCTTCTGTTCGATTTGCGTTCGTTACCACTTTAGTTCGTTCTGATGATTTTCGATTATTTCGATTTCGATTTCCATTTCGATTTCGTGTGTTGAGCAAAAACAAAAACAAAAACAAAACCAAAAACAAAACCCAAACAAACAAACTTCAATTCAATTCTTGATTGAAAACCTATTTAATTGTTCTATAATTTCGTACTAATGCGTCATTGCATATGTGTGTGCACGCATTCCGTTCTGTTTTCTCAATCCATTGAAGGTGTGTTTCGGAAAAGGTCTCTAAAAGGTAACTAAAAAATGACTCAAACGTCACAAATACTAAAATAAATAATACAAATTCAGAAATTCACAAACATGTATGAAGTTTCAAATTGAAACTGTTTACAAAATAAAATCGTTATTTGTTCATATTTAGTTGTTTCGTTCTATGCCAACAAAAAACAAAACAAAAAATAAATAAAATAATTAACAATAACAATAACAATATGATTGTGTTGTTGTGCGAAATAAGGCAAACAACAAAAAAATCCAAGTTGAAAATTTTTGACAACAAAATTTTGAAAATTCTGCATATTTTATTTATGATAAATTCTCTTGTTAAGAAACTATTGCAAATATTTCCATGAATTATTTTTCAACTTCTCTGCCTCAAAACCCTAGTTTTTGGTTTTTAGTTGATATTTGGTTTTTATTTTTTCGGTTGCCCCATTCATTTAACTGAGTTCTTTATGTTCATTTGCTTAAACTCGGGTTGCGCTGCGTCTTTGGGTTTACTGTACCAGATGTTCAGGGTTAACTTTCTGTTTTGGGGCTTGCCCAAGACCCCACTCCATTGGCCATGTCCTCTATGCCAAGATTACGCTTCCAGCTCAAGGCAGCTTAGTTTTTGAAGTAAGCCAACTTTCCAAACTTTACATTTTCGAACCTTAAGCTTGTCTTTGCCGCCTTCTCTTTCTCTCTGTCTAACCTCTCTTTCTCTCCCTCTAACTAACTCTAACTCTAACACAATAATATGAATTACCTAAGCGAATTTCTGATTGCACGCGGTTTATTGCCAAATATTTAACTAAACTGCACAATTTCATTCAAGAGTTCGTAGGTCTTGTAAGCTAACTAAACTAAACTGAAGCAAGCTAAAGTTGCTCTTTGGGCCATTTAAACCGTACAACCGTAAAAAACCAAGGCCAGATTGGGCCAGAACTAAAGTTACTTTGATTTCCGTTCAGTTGCTAAGTTACCGATTCGGATCCTATTCCATACTTACCTACATATCATACTTGTTAAGGCTCTCAAGCTTTACGTTTAATTTTGGATTAACCTTTTCGGTTGGAATGTTGTGCACCTGATTGTAGTTTGTTTATATGTTGATTTTCGAGCGTTAATTATTTGTGTTGATTGCTTTCATTTCCCGTCAAATATAAAGCAGAATCTTATGTACCTCAATTGTTTTCCAAAACAAAGACAAAACAGCAAACAAAAAATATATACCAAATATGAATGATCAATGTTGAATTTCTACTGTTTGTGGCACCAAAGAGAACTTTTCTGAAACCGAACAAATGTCAACTATTGAGGAAGAAACTAAAGTCAAGCAATTGCTATGGCAAGCCCAATAATATCCCAATAATATCAAACGATGCTTCGTTATTGTACCATACAAATAAAAACATATCAAATCGATCAACCACTTGACGTTGATTTTTAATATTCCTGAATTCAGTTAAGGTTTTCATTATTTAAACTATTGATTTTCATGGTTTTTGTTCCGTTGGTCTTTTGTTTATTTTGAACACATTTACAAACACGAAACACGTGACACGCTCACTTATTTTCCATTCAAGAGAAACAAAAAAATATGTTTTTTCCAAAATATTAAGCATGTTGTTTCGAAACTGCTTCCCAGTAAGCGCAACAAGTACCATAGTACTCGTACCTCTGTAAATGCTACAGCCCTACCAAATTAACCAACTATACCATATGCTTGAAATAAAAGTGCCTCATCTAATCACACCCCACACCAACCACCTCATTGCATAACTCTTGACATCCAACAGATACTCACCACATCCCATCCATTTACAGATACTTAATTTGTTCCAATACTTATCGCTAAATACGATTTTAATACTATACCATAAACTATATACAATAATACCTTTCAATAATACTATTCCTACTCCATCTAATTGCTTTGTAATTACCACACACACAATCGTAATTCTCTCTGAACAAGTTTTTGAGTTGAGTTTATGGTTTCGTTTGTGAAATTAGTTTAACAATTTTGGAATTCAATTCAATAATTCAATTATCTGCTAATGAGACAACAGTAGAGTTTTCAAGAGTTTTTACATACATATATGTAGTCTATGCGTAAACCCCCATGTGCCAAGGTATTATCCCCGCCATTGAACGCTCCCTGTTTTCCGTCTTCCATCTACCATCTGCCACCGAAATTGCCAGGAGGACCATCTCGTGCTCAGTGGGAGGATGTCACCGGCTCCACTCCCTTGACCTTTGTCAACGATTGCGTCTCCTTCACGACCACAGTTTCGGCTCGTTTCTGGCTGATGGACTGTCGGAATATTTCCGATGCCACCAAAATGGCCACCGAACTGTACAAGTCAGTATTGCTATTCAATAAAATATCCAAAATAGTTAGCTAATTTATAATTTTTTCGGAATCCAGGGAAGTAATCCACGTGCCCTTCATCGCCAAGTTTGTGGTGTTCGCCAAGAAGATCGAACCCTACGAGGCTCGCCTCCGTGTTTTCTGCATGACCGACGACCGCGAGGATAAGACCCTCGAGAAGCACGAGCTCTACACTGAGGTGGCCAAGAGCCGGGATGTCGAGGTGCTGGAGGGCAAGCCCCAGTACATTGAAATGGCCGGAAACCTTGTGCCGGTGACCAAGTCCGGCGACCAACTGCAACTGCAGTTCAAGGCCTTCCGCGAGAACCGCCTGCCCTTCACCGTGCGGGTCAAGGATCAGCATGCTGATATCGTTGGCCGCACCCTATTCATGAAGGAACCTAAGGTGGCCAAGGGTGAGCCACCGCAACAGCCCATCTGCATCCTGAACATTGTCCTGCCGGAGGCTGTGATCCCAGACTCCACAACCGCATTCTCTGATCGCGTCACCTCCGCCTACAGGACATCGATGTTCAGCTTAAGCAAACACCAGAACGATCACTACATCGGCGACATCCGCATAGTGGATCTATCCAATCTGTTGGGTAAGGACTGGATTCAGCTGGCCCCGGAGATTGGCATCAATGCGGAGGAGATCGACGAGATCATCGACCAGAACACCGACAGTATTGCCCGGCAGGCGCAAAGTATGATTCGCCTCTACAAGGACAAGCCCAACTACGATATCCTCTCGCTGGAGTCGGCCCTGAAGAACATCGGACGGGATGACATTATGAAAAAGTGCAAAAGCGGAAGACTTTCCCATTCGCGGGAGTTTGATGAGACGGACCTGATGAAGAACTCGGAATCGGTGGAGGAGCTGGTTCGCAGAGAAAGTAAGTAGTGCTTTTTCCACATTTCAAAGTTATTTTTTAAATATTTAAATGAATCTTGAATTAGCCGAAATATTATTCCATTCAAAATGTTGTAACCTTCAAAGTTATTTCCCCAGGCAAGCGAATCCAGCAGATAAATGAACGCGAGGAGGTCAAGTATTCTGCCGAGGAGAAAGAAGTCGAGGAGTCCGAATCCGATGAGGAAGCAGCCAAGCGAACAGTTGCCGAGCGGCGCGAGAAGATTGTTAAGCGTCTGTCCATGGAGCGATCCATTCCTGCCTCTACACAAAAAAGAGAGATCACGCGAGAAATAACCGAAATCAAGCGGAAGAGTCTCATCGAGGACAAGAAGGCCCATCATGAGTCCGAGATTCTTATGCAACTGCCTGCTGACAACGTAATCATCAAGGGACCGAATGTGCCCGACCAGGTCATTAAGATGAAGATGGGCAAGATGGACTCGACCGACGTCAGCAAGAGCGCGTTTGACAAGGAGCTGACGCACAAGTTTAAGACGTCCGGACGGAGTTCAGAGGAGGAGGACCAGCCCTCGTCCCCCGATCAGACTGACAAGATCATTCAGGACATCAGCACCGCCGAGAAGAAGGAGAAGGATGGTGTGTCCTTTAGCCGAGTGACGACCATCACCCGCCAGGAGGCTCGCGACATGACCGAGGACTTCCTGGAGTTCGAGAAACGAAACCAACTTCCGTCAGTCTCCACCACCGCTACAATACACGAGAAATTCGTCGAGGAGGTAAAGGAGAAGACAAGTCCAATGGCTTCAGTGCCCCAGGAAACAGTTAAGGAAGTCCAGCAAGTAATTAGTGAGGTGACTGAAATGGCCAGCAAGAAGGTGGAGAACATTATCAGCTCCTTCGAGAGCGGAAAACCAGAGGAACTGATCACAGCACTTCCCACACTGGCTGCCCCCGAGTCCACGAAGGTGAGCGAGACCATTAAGCATCTTGAGGAAGTGAAGACCGTGACTCTGGAACAAGAGAAGTCTCTACAATTTATCGAAAGCTCAAGTATAGAGGAGACCATTGCCGACTTCGAGGCCAAAAAGGTCAAGTATGACTTCCATGGTGGCGAGCCCAAGACCCAGATCCCCAAGTTCACAAGGAAACCGAGCGAGGAGTCCATGAAACCAACGGCAGCTCCTCGTGCAGTTGCTGAGGTCGATGTCGAAGTAACTCCTGAAAGCAAGCCGGAGAAACCCATCTCGAAGATTCCAGTTAAGACAGCACCAGATGCTCCAAAGATTGGCGAAGTAGAAGCAAGAAGGCTTACCCAAGATTTCCTGCAGGGCGAGAAATTGGCCTCCGAACCCAAGTCAGCTCCAGCAGCCAGCAAGATTCCCAAGGTCGAACCCAGAAAATCAGTGGAAAGGGAGTCGAAGATCTTGGATGATGTAGTGACCTCCACTGCCACCATTATGACTGCCGGACTGAGTGCCGAGCAGGCCAAGCACCCAGAGATTGGCGCCAAGGCCGAGAGTGTAACTGAAAAGGTTGCCGAACTGATTGAGACATTCCACAAGATCGAGAAGAAGGTGACCAAGTCTGAGAAGCCCTCGGAGATTGTGAGCAAAGTTGAGGAGATGGTCAAGATTGAAGACAAGCCTCTCCAGAAGACGGAACATAAAGAGGACAAGGTGGCAGAAAAGGTAGCCGAGGTGGTCGAAACATTCCACAAGATTGAGGAGCAAATCACCATCTCAGAAGCCCGCAAACTTACCCACGATTTCCTTAGCATGGAGCAGCAAACTCAGCTTCCAAGCATGCCCCAAGTAACTGAGAAGACTTTGGAATCCAGCCTGACATCCACCACCACATCGGAACCGGAATCGTTGGTCTCAGTGAAAGCCGCTCCGCCAGCGAGTAAGATTCCAGTGGTGGAGCCCAGAAAGAACCTGGTCGAGTCACCTCCAAAGCCAACAATTGAGCCAGAGCCCGTGAAGCCATCTGAGAAGCACTTCTTGAATGAACGCCAGCTGACAGCCGATTTCCTGAGCATGGAACAACAAACCCAGCTGGTTTCCCAACCTGCCAAGACGCTCATCGAAGACGTTGTGAAAATCGCTGAGCAGCTGGTGGATCAACCAAAGGAACAGAAGTCCCTGGATGAGCGCCAACTAACTTCAGACTTCCTAAAAATGGAGCAGCAGACCCAGTTGCCATCTCACACCATTAGCAGTGTTTCTGAGGCCAAGCTGATCGACGGCATTGAATCGGCCGCTCCAGTTGGGGATGCGTCACCATTCCACACAACCCAAGTGACCAGCAGTGCGGTGACCCAGGAATATGACAGCGACACCTTTGGCAAGAGAGCCACCATTCCAGTGAGCGAGTCAATCAAGGAGGAGGTACAAGGACTCATTGCTCCTGTGTCCCTTGAACCCCGAAAGTCTCTTACCGATGCTGAGTTTTGCAAGTCCGTGGGCGAGACAATCTCCAAGAAGATGAGCGTGGGAGTTATTGAAATAGCCGATGAGCTCAAGAAAATGGGTAAAATATCCCTCACCCTCTCTATCTAGTAACTCTATTCATAACATTTACTTACTTTTCAGCGAGCGACATTCCGCACTCCCAGACTCCGCCGCCCACACCCTCGGACACCAAAACAGAAAAGCAGAATGAGCAGCCTGAACTCATCAGCCTGGAGCGGGGTAAGGAATCCTTTCTTTGTAAAACTGAATTACTGGAGAGCTAAGTTTTGTATACTGTATAATCCGAAGATTACCTGGCCGACACTGTCACCACTTTGCACTCGACCACAGAGTCGACCTTCGAACGCGTCTCTGCCATTACCAAAGTTGGTAAGTGCGAATCCTGAGATGAGTTGCTGTCTCTAGGCTCAATTTCTATGCAATTTGTAATTGTTATGTAAAATGACTTTATATATTTTCCTATGTTTGCCTTTTTCGGTAAAAGACTATAAACCTGTAACCCTGATTTCTTGTACACCCCTTTGTTTTGGTTTCCATTTTTCGTTTCGATTTCGCCACAATCTGTAGTGTTTCTTGAACTGTTTTTGGTTTCCTCCCATTGCGTTGCTCCCACTATTATCGGTTCCTCTACATTTCGTCTTGATTTGAGTCCAAAGGCTTTTTGTATGCAAAGTACCATTCAACCATTAAACGATTGCGATCCAAGAACTGTTAGTTAGTTAACTGTATCTATGAACTCGAACAGCAAACTGCTACAGTGTGTATCTTAATCAAAAAAGTCTGTAAGTGCGGCAGTAACTACTATAAATCTAAACAAACAAGGGATCTCCCAATCCCCGGATAACTCACTCAAAACTGAAGTGCATTGAATGAATGTGGTCACAATATTCTGCAGGTACTTACTGGTAGTACGAAAGCAAATAGCCAGCTAATCCAATTACGTTAACACTGACGAAAGGTCGCAGAAACATCGCTAATTGTCTGGCTCTCTGGCTGGCGCCCTTCTGCGTTTCAGACACGTAACATTCGGAGGTGTCAGTGTCAGTGGGCCAGTCAATCGATATATCGATCCGCGCATCGATTCGGTGTTTATAACTTTAACTTTCTCCGTAAAGATTCTCCGATCGGCGATGCATTCCCGAAAGCCGATTAGCCCAGTGGGCCTCGCAACGTATCCACAGTTAATAGCATTTTCCAGAGCTTTCTTTATATAATTGTCGGCTGCGAAATTCGACGCAGGTGAGCAGTGCGCACTTATGTCATAGGGCCAGGGGCCAGACATCTAGCAAGCGAAGTCCGCGCGGTGGCGTATACTTAATTTAATTTGCTTCTGGCATTCTTGCAGTACAGCGCAAAGAGCTCTTTTCGTTCAGATTTAGTCACGATTTTGTATTTACCAAGAACGCGCGATCCGAAATTTAGACAGAAGTGCGTCTCTCTGTTTATCCATGGTTTAACAATTAAACAATAACTTAACAAGGCAGTTTTAAAATTAAACAATAAACTTAACAAAGCGGTGGATTATTGTGATTGTGTTTCATTCAATGCCCAGCGGAATAAACTATTGAATATTAAACCAAACAGAACATTAAAGTAACTTTAAGTCTATTGTATCTTAATGGTAAGTTCTCGTGTACAATATCAATCAATTTGAAAAGTTGCCACAGTTTTAGGACTTATTTTTATGCATCTATGATGGGTATCGTTTTTACCATAGGTCTCTCTCATTGTTGTCCACCCAAATCTCATGGTATAACCAATGCGTTTGCAATTTTTGAACAACTATTTAAGCAATACAGTTTATGTTTTTTGATCAACTACTGCAAGCTACAATTTAACTAATTCGATTTGTGTTAACCTATGTAATAACCTTGTTAACTATGTATACTCGTACTCAATTGGCCAATAGATGTGATCTATGACAAGCCAAAAGCATATAATCTACAATACTACTACTACTTATAAAAACATTCGTTTAGCAATTACTACAAGATTTTTTTCATTAAGATAAACACTTTTGGCATACTTTTGGATTTCCGAAATTCAAACAATCCAAATTGAAACCGCACCCGTATTGGGATCTGCATTGAGCTGGCTGACTCCCAGCCGCCATTCGATCTCCATACGAGGATTCATCGAAGAACACTCCAACCAACCACCATGGCCTTCAGTTTGCAATGTTTATGTTTGATTTGTTTTCAGCAAAAACTTATGTGTTATGTTGCTTTCCGTAATTTTTGCAATCCCTAACGAACAAGCATCTAATTACCAAATATTTATCAAGATATAGTGTACTGTAACTGAATGTTAAGTCGAGCCACATCCAGATCTCACTGTAGCATTTCTAAATATATATAGTTTATAGCCTATCGTACTCGTATTCGTACTATTTGACATTATTTGCGAATTAAAAAAAACCAAAAAGCAACAACTACACATATTAGCCACACTTTATAATCAACCTTTAAGTTTTTTTTTGCACTTAGACCAACCACCAACCCAGCGCGCTTCTTAATATGAATCATTGGTTGTTTATAGATCGCATTATCGTACGAGTATGTGACATATGATGTCGTGGTTTGTTCTTATTCTTGCAGTATTAGCTAATTTTGATTTCTGATTTCATTGAATCAACATAAACATTGCTTAAATATTTGCAAACAAAAATGTGCAAACGTAATCAGCTCAGCTGATCAAAATGTGATCAAATATTTGAATTTTGTGCAGCAGCCAAGCAGAACTGGGCCCAATAATCCACGACCTCATATGCAGCATATGTATGAATGTATCTGATCGGTTCAGCTTCATTCCGGCATCTCTTAATTGCGGAACAGATATATTTTGATTTCGCTTCTCAATAAACTACAATAAGCATAAGCATTACTTGCATGTTTGTGCCTGCTGCTGGGTTTTTGGCGTAAAGCTTGTAGTACCAATACCAATCTATTATATATAAATATATATATATGTACCTGCCTCAATGTACGTATGTATGTATGTCTGCAACTGCAATTGCACTGTGTACATAGACTAACCCACCATAACAACAAAAACCCATGGTTTCGATTGACTGTAATTGGTGTTAACTGTCTTTATATTGTCATGTTTTCTACTCCACTCTACTTCTAACCCCAAACCTCCTTTTGCCATCCCGGAATGCCTCAAACAGAGCACTTCAGTGTTCATAATGTAAAATCCGATACATTTACAAGAACAGATGAAACTGTTAAGCTGCTTCATAGTATGGCAGCTCCTTCCCCCGATAAACAAAAATTGTACTCACCAGACACTACCTCATTTCCAGAAATGAGTACAAGTAGTCAAACACCAAAGATGACACCAACGACGACGACGACGACCCTGACAGCACAAATAGATCGCACCAAAGTAGATTTGACTGTTCCAAAACAGGATCGGCCTCAGTCCCATGATGAGGCAACTCAGAAGCAACAGAAGGATATAGACGAAGATGCGGAGAAATCCTCCAGTGATAGGGAGTATTTAGAGCAGATAATGGGCTGTGGTGATGTCAGACGCAAGATAGAGCGTTTGGAAAGCAGTGGCAGCACCGAATCATTGGAGTCAAGTGTCAAGCAACCGGGCGTGACTCCTAAGTACATTGGCGACAATGTGCCGGTGGTGCGAGAAGTGGTGCAGAGCATTGAGGATAAGATCTGCGGTACAGAGGTGTCGGCCATTCCGTTCGCCGTCCAGAAACGGGAGCCCCACGAAAAAGATCAAGAACCGAATGTTGTAGAGCTGGAAAAGCAAATCCTAACGCCAGCCGACTTGGCCCTCGAGAATTTGATGAGGTTCGAACTGCCCGCCCAGGTGGTCAAGTTGTCGCCCATCGAGGCCATGAGCGTTGGACTGAGGGAAATCGAGGAAGAAGTTTGCGAGAAAGTTTGCGAGAAGCGCAAGGCCTTTGAGGTGGCCGAAGACTTATGTGAAACGGAAAAGACTTTTGCAGAGCAGGTAATAGGATTAGGTAGGCAAGTAGAACCGGTACCTGGTCAGATTTTAACTGAAAGTATTGAGAAGCACATAGACTTAGATGATAAGGAAGGAAAGGAGGCCTTGCCAAAGGTGAGGGAGGTTGTGCAGGACATTGAACGCCGCTATCCGGCTGGCAGCCTAGAGGCCAAGCCTTTTAGTCCCCGAAAACGACCCACTGAGGAACGGAAGGCTGATGTGTCGTCTATAGAGCAGCAGATATTTAGCGATGTCGATCTGATATTGGATGGTTTAGGTTCCAAGCGTATACCTGAGCCGAAGGTTCACTCCCCCGTTTCGGCAATTGCCAAGACAAGTCCTAGTATTGAGAATATAGAGGAAGTCTGCGAAAAGATTTGCTCAAAGCGCACAATATCGGATATGGCAAGGGCCTTTGAGAAGAAAGATGAGACCGAATCTTTACCAGCGGTTGACGATGTCAAATCGACAACAGCCAAGTTCCTAGAGCACGAGGCTGTCCAGTACGATGTAGCTGGAAGTATTAAAGAGTTTGAGGCCAAAAGCGTTGTGCAGGAAGGCCTCGTAGGAATTGCAGAGAGTCAAATTAGATTGATAACAGAATGTGATAATCAAGAATTTCCGATACATACGCCTAAGGATACTCAACCCATAGAATTCCCAAAAATAGCACACACTCTTGAGCGATTGCATTCCATTTCGAAAACCGATATTGCAGACACCAAGGAGTTTGTCCATGTTGTTAGTGAATTCGAAGCAAAGCTGGGTGAAATCGTTGACCATCAGGCAGAGGCAATTGCACAAAAAGATACCCAACCCATAGATAAGGACACTTTTGTCAAGTTTCCCACGCACGAAAAAACAGCCGAGCTTGAAACCCACCAGTACTTGGTCTCGAAGACCTCTGAACTCGCCCAAATGACTGACAATGCAGTAACTAAGTTTCCGTCTGAAGTGAAGACTGCACTAGATAAACATCCAATTCATAGTGATAGTGATGAGGAGATAGACGACCAAATACAGAAAAGCAAACTTCAGCATTTATCGAGAATTGAAACCGCATCCACCCAAGAGGTAATTAAGAAGGTGGTCGATACAGCAAGTTACGAATATACTTCTACTAAAAATATAGAAATTACCAAGTTTCCAATTGCAGCCGATATTATAAGTGATACATTTAATAAATCAGATGAAAAATATACAATTCAAACTGATGATCAGTTTATATCAATAGATGACTCCAAAGGTAGCAAATGTGAAATTGAGCAAACGACTAGAAAGACAGAACAGCAGATTGTATCTGTGCGCTCCATAGTTGAAACAACAGCTAGCAATGTCGAATTTCCAACTATAACCAAATTAGAACAGCCAGAATATTCACAGAAAACTGATAATAAACTCGATATAGATAGTTTTGATGAAAAATCACAGCCCATTGTTTTAAAACCTGATAAGGAACCGAACAGGACATCAGAAAAATCCATTTTTTCCACTGAGTTAGTAAACCCTATCCCTCAGCATTATTCAGACCATAAAACCGATATGGACCTTGGAATTCCCAAGCCCAAGGACAAACCAGTTGGTCAGTCAGCTCCCTTGATTTCTCCTTTCATCGGTGCTGGAGACAAATCTCCTCTGAAACCAGATGAGAAACCAAAACCTATTGAAGTTAAAGATGAGAAGGTACCTAGTAAACCAGAAGAAAAGCCCAAGTCGCCCATTGAGTCTGTAAAATCCATTCCAAAAGATTACTCAGACGATGAAAGCGATGAAGAGTTCGGAATTCCCAAGCCCCAGGACACACCTGTTGGTCAGTCAGTTCCCTTGATTTCTCCCTTCATCGGTGATGGAGACAAATCTCCTCTGAAACCAGATGAGAAACCAAAACCTATTGAAGTTAAAGATGAGAAGGTACCTAGTAAACCAGAAGAAAAGCCCAAGTCGCCCATTGAGTCTGTAAAATCCATTCCAAAAGATTCCTCAGACGATGAAAGCGATGAAGAGTTCGGAATTCCCAAGCCCCAGGAAAAACCAGTTGGTCAGTCAGTTCCATCGATTTCTCCTTTCATCGGTGCTGGAGACAAATATCCGGTTTCCGATATTTTAGTGACTCAGGAAGTTAGTATTTCTAAGGCGGAAGAAAGTTCTACTACAATTAAATCTGGAGTAAAGTCTGTAAGCACAATAATATCTGTAACAGACAGTAAATTATCAGATGTTACCCTCCCTAGTAAATCAGAAGACAAGTCCAAGTCGCCCATTGAGTCTGTAAAATCCATTCCAAAAGATTACTCAGACGATGAAAGCGATGAAGAGTTCGGAATTCCCAAGCCCCAGGACAAACCAGTTGGTCAGTCAGTTCCATCGATTTCTCCTTTCATCGGTGCTGGAGACAAACCTCCGGTTACCGATATTTTGGTGCCTCAGGGAGTTAGTACTTTTAAGGCAGAAGAAAGTTCTACTACAATTCAATCCGGAGTCATGTCTGTGAGCACAATAATATCTGTAACAGACAGTAAATTATCAGATGTTACTCTCCCTAGTAAACCACAAGACAAGTCCAAGTCGCCCATTGAGTCTGTAAAATCCATTCCAAAAGTTTACTCAGACGATGAAAGCGATGAAGAGTTCGGAATTCCCAATCCCCAGGACAAACCAGTTGGTCAGTCAGTTCCATCGATTTCTCCTTTAATCGGTGCTGGAGACAAACCTCCTCTGAAACCAGATGAGAAACCAAAACCTATTGAAGTTAAAGATGAGAAGGTACCTAGTAAACCAGAAGAAAAATCCAAGTCGCCCATTGAGTCTGTAAAATCCATTCCAAAAGATTCCTCAGACGATGAAAGCGTTGAAGAGTTCGGAATTCCCAAGCCCCAGGAAAAACCAGTTGGTCAGTCAGTTCCATCGATTTCTCCTTTCCTCGGTGCTGGAGACAAACCTCCGGTTACCGATATTTTGGTGCCTCAGGGAGTTAGTACTTTTAAGGTAGAAGAAAGTTCTACTACAATTCAATCCGGAGTAAAGTCTGTAAGCACAATAATATCAGTAACAGACAGTAAATTATCAGATGTTACCCTCCCTAGTAAACCACAAGACAAGTCCAAGTCGCCCATTGAGTCTGTAAAATCCATTCCAAAAGTTTACTCAGACGATGAAAGCGATGAAGAATTCGGAATTCCCAAGCCCCAGGACAAACCAGTTGGTCAGTCAGTTCCATTGATTTCTCCTTTCATCGGTGCTGGAGACAAATTTCCTCTGAAACCAGATGAGAAACCAAAACCTATTGAAGTTAAAGATGAGAAGGTACCTAGTAAACCAGAAGAAAAATCCAAGTCGCCCATTGAGTCTGTAAAATCCATTCCAAAAGATTCCTCAGACGATGAAAGCGTTGAAGAGTTCGGAAATCCCAAGCCCCAGGACAAACCAGTTGGTCAGTCAGTTCCATCGATTTCTCCTTTCATCGGTGCTGGAGACAAATATCCGGTTTCCGATATTTTAGTGACTCAGGAAGTTAGTACTTTTAAGGCAGAAGAAAGTTCTACTACAATTCAATCCGGAGTAAAGTCTGTAAGCACAATAATATCTGTAACAGACAGTAAATTATCAGATGTTACCCTCCCTAGTAAACCAGAAGACAAGTCCAAGTCGCCCATTGAGTCTGTAAAATCCATTCCAAAAGATTACTCAGACGATGAAAGCGATGAAGAGTTCGGAATTCCCAAGCCCCAGGACAAACCAGTTGGTCAGTCAGTTCCATCGATTTCTCCTTTAATCGGTGCTGGAGACAAACCTCCTCTAAAACCAGATGAGAAACCAAAACCTATTGAAGTTAAAGATGAGAAGGTACCTGGTAAACCAGAAGAAAAGCCCAAGTCGCCCATTCAGTCTGTAAAATCCATTCCAAAAGTTTACTCGGACGATGAAAGCGATGACGAGTTCGGAATTCCCAAGCCCCGGGACAAAGCAATTGGTCAGTCAGCTCCCTTGATTTCTCCCTTCATCGGTGCTGGAGACAAATCTCCTCTGAAACCAGATGAGAAACCAAAACCTATTGAAGTTAAAGATGAGAAGGTACCTAGTAAACCAGAAGAAAAGCCCAAGTCGCCCATTCAGTCTGTAAAATCCATTCCAAAAGATTACTCAGACGATGAAAGCGATGAAGAGTTCGGAATTCCCAAGCCCCAGGACAAACCAGTTGGTCAGTCAGTTCCATCGATTTCTCCTTTCATCGGTGCTGGAGACAAATATCCGGTTTCCGATATTTTAGTGACTCAGGGAGTTAGTACGTTTAAGGCAAAAGAAAGTTCTACTACTATTCAATCCGGAGTAAAGTCTGTAAGCACAATAATATCTGTAACAGACAGTAAATTATCAGATGTTACCCTCCCTACTAAACCAGAAGACAAGTCCAAGTCGCCCATTGAGTCTGTAAAATCCATTCCAAAAGATTACTCAGACGATGAAAGCGATGAAGAGTTCGGAATTCCCAAGCCCCAGGACAAAACAATTGGTCAGTCAGCTCCCTTGATTTCTCCTTTAATCGGTGCTGGAGACAAATCTCCTCTGAAACCAGATGAGAAACCAAAACCTATTGAAGTTAAAGATGAGAAGGTACCTAGTAAACCAGAAGAAAAATCCAAGTCGCCCATTGAGTCTGTAAAATCCATTCCAAAAGATTCCTCAGACGATGAAAGCGATGAAGAGTTCGGAATTCCCAAGCCCCAGGAAAAACCAGTTGGTCAGTCAGTTCCATCGATTTCTCCTTTCATCGGTGCTGGAGACAAACCTCCGGTTACCGATATTTTGGTGCCTCAGGGAGTTAGTACTTTTAAGGCAGAAGAAAGTTCTACTACAATTCAATCCGGAGTAAAGTCTGTAAGCACAATAATATCTGTAACAGGCAGTAAATTATCAGATGTTACCCTCCCTAGTAAACCAGAAGACAAGTCCAAGTCGCCCATTGAGTCTGTAAAATCCATTCCAAAAGATTACTCAGACGATGAAAGCGATGAAGAGTTCGGAATTCCCAAGCCCCAGGACAAAACAATTGGTCAGTCAGCTCCCTTGATTTCTCCTTTCATCGGTGCTGGAGACAAATCTCCTCTGAAACCAGATGAGAAACCAAAACTTATTGAAGTTAAAGATGAGAAGGTACCTAGTAAACCAGAAGAAAAATCCAAGTCGCCCATTGAGTCTGTAAAATCCATTCCAAAAGATTCCTCAGACGATGAAAGCGATGAAGAGTTCGGAATTCCCAAGCCCCAGGAAAAACCAGTTGGTCAGTCAGTGCCTTCGATTTCTCCTTTCATCGGTGCTGGAGACAAACCTCCGGTTACCGATATTTTGGTGCCTCAGGGAGTTAGTACTTTTAAGGCAGAAGAAAGTTCTACTACAATTCAATCCGGAGTAAAGTCTGTAAGCACAATAATATCTGTAACAGACAGTAAATTATCAGATGTTACCCTCCCTAGTAAACCAGAAGACAAGTCCAAGTCGCCCATTGAGTCTGTAAAATCCATTCCAAAAGATTACTCAGACGATGAAAGCGATGAAGAGTTCGGAATTCCCAAGCCCCAGGACAAAACGATTGGTCATTCAGTGCCTTTAATTTCTCCTTTCATCGGTGCTGGAGACAAATCTCCTCTGAAACCAGATGAGAAACCAAAACCTATTGAAGTTAAAGATGAGAAGGTACCTAGTAAACCAGAAGAAAAGCCCAAGTCGCCCATTCAGTCTGTAAAATCCATTCCAAAAGATTACTCAGACGATGAAAGCGATGAAGAGTTTGGAATTCCCAAGCTCCAGGACAAAACGATTGGTCATTCAGTGCCTTTAATTTCTCCTTTCATCTGTGCTGGAGACAAATCTCCTCTGAAACCAGATGAGAAACCAAAACCTATTGAAGTTAAAGATGAGAAGGTACCTAGTAAACCAGAAGAAAAGCCCAAGTCGCCCATTGAGTCTGTAAAATCCATTCCAAAAGATTACTCAGACGATGAAAGCGATGAAGAGTTCGGAATTCCCAAGCCCCAGGACACACCTGTTGGTCAGTCAGTTCCCTTGATTTCTCCCTTCATGGGTGCTGGAGACAAATCTCCTCTGAAACCAGATGAGAATCCAAAACCTATTGAAGTTAAAGATGAGAAGGTACCTAGTAAACCAGAAGAAAAGCCCAAGTCGCCCATTGAGTCTGTAAAATCCATTCCAAAAGATTACTTATACGATGAAAGCGATGAAGAGTTCGGAATTCCCAAGCCCCAGGACAAACCAGTTGGTCAGTCAGTTCCATCGATTTCTCCTTTCATCGGTGCTGGAGACAAACCTCCGGTTACCGATATTTTGGTGCCTCAGGGAGTTAGTACTTTTAAGGCAGAAGAAAGTTCTACTACAATTCAATCCGGAGTCATGTCTGTGAGCACAATAATATCTGTAACAGACAGTAAATTATCAGATGTTACCCTCCCTAGTAAACCAGAAGACAAGTCCAAGTCGCCCATTGAGTCTGTACAATCCATTCCAAAAGTTTACTCAGACGATGAAAGCGATGAAGAGTTCGGAATTCCCAAGCCCCAGGACACACCTGTTGGTCAGTCAGTTCCCTTGATTTCTCCCTTCATCGGTGCTGTAGGCAAATCTCCTCTGAAACCAGATGAGAAACCAAAACCTATTGAAGTTAAAGATGAGAAGGTACCTAGTAAACCAGAAGACAAGTCCATGTCGCCCATTGAGTCTGTAAAATCCATTCCAAAAGTTTACTCAGCCGATGAAAGTGATGAAGAGTTCGGAATTCCCAAGCCCCGGGACAAAACAATTGGTCAGTCAGTACCCTTAATTTCTCCTTTCATCGGTGCTGGAGACAAATCTCCTCTGAAACCAGATGAGAAACCAAAACCTATTGAAGTTAAAGATGAGAAGGTACCTAGTAAACCAGAAGAAAAGCCCAAGTCGCCCATTGAGTCTGTAAAATCCATTCCAAAAGTTTACTCAGACGATGAAAGCGATGAAGAGTTCGGAATTTCCAAGCCCCAGGACAAACCAGTTGGTCAGTCAGTTCCATCGATTTCTCCTTTCATCGGTGCTGGAGACAAACCTCCGGTTACCGATATTTTGGTGCCTCAGGGAGTTAGTACATTTAAGGCAGAAGAAAGTTCTACTACAATTCAATCCGGAGTCATGTCTGTAAGCACAATAATATCTGTAACAGACAGTAAATTATCAGATGTTACCCTCCCTAGTAAACCAGAAGACAAGTCCAAGTCGCCCATTGAGTCTGTAAAATCCATTCCAAAAGATTACTCAGACGATGAAAGCGATGAAGAGTTCGGAATTCCCAAGCCCCAGGACAAACCAGTTGGTCAGTCAGTTCCATCGATTTCTCCTTTCATCGGTGCTGGAGACAAATCTCCTCTGAAACCAGATGAGAAACCAAAACCTATTGAAGTTAAAGATGAGAAGGTACCTAGTAAACCAGAAGAAAAGCCCAAGTCGCCCATTGAGTCTGTAAAATCCATTCCCAAAGTTTACTCAGACGATGAAAGCGATGAAGAGTTCGGAATTCCCAAGCCCCAGGACAAAACGATTGGTCAGTCAGTGCCTTTAATTTCTCCTTTTATCGGTGCTGGAGACAAATCTCCTCTGAAACCAGATGAGAAACCAAAACCTATTGAAGTTAAAGATGAGAAGGTACCTAGTAAGCCAGAAGACAAGTCCATGTCGCCCATTGAGTCTGTAAAATCCATTCCAAAAGTTTACTCAGCCGATGAAAGTGATGAAGTGTTCGGAATTCCCAAGCCCCAGGACAAAACAATTGGTCAGTCAGTACCCTTAATTTCTCCTTTTATCGGTGCTGGAGACAAATCTCCTCTGAAACCAGATGAGAAACCAAAACCTATTGAAGTTAAAGATGAGAAGGTACCTAGTAAACCAGAAGAAAAGCCCAAGTCGCCCATTGAGTCTGTAAAATCCATTCCAAAAGTTTACTCAGACGATGAAAGCGACGAAGAGTTCGGAATTCCCAAGCCCCAGGACACACCTGTTGGTCAGTCAGTTCCCTTGATATCTCCCTTCATCGGTGCTGGAGACAAATCTCCTATGAAACCAGATGAGAAACCAAAACCTATTGAAGTTAAAGATGAGAAGGTACCTAGTAAACCAGAAGAAAAGCCCAAGTCGCCCATAGAGTCTGTAAAATCCATTCCAAAAGATTACTCAGACGATGAAAGCGATGAAGAGTTCGGAATTCCCAAACCCCAGGACAAACCAGTTGGTCAGTCAGTTCCATCGATTTCTCCTTTCATCGGTGCTGGAGATAGACCTCCGGTTACCGATATTTTGGTGCCTCAGGGAGTTAGTACTTTTAAGGCAGAAGAAAGTTCTACTACAATTCAATCCGGAGTAAAGTCTGTTAGCACAATAATATCTGTAACAGACAGTAAATTATCAGATGTTACCCTCCCTAGTAAACCAGAAGACAAGTCCATGTCGCCCATTGAGTCTGTAAAATCCTTTCCAAAAGATTACTCAGACGATGAAAGCGATGAAGAGTTCGGAATTCCCAAGCCCCAGGACAAAACGATTGGTCAGTCAGTGCCTTTAATTTCTCCTTTTATCGGTGCTGGAGACAAATCTCCTCTGAAACCAGATGAGAAACCAAAACCTATTGAAGTTAAAGATGAGAAGGTACCTAGTAAACCAGAAGAAAAGCCCAAGTCGCCCATTGAGTCTGTAAAATCCATTCCAAAAGTTTACTCAGACGATGAAAGCGATGAAGAGTTCGGAATTCCCAAGCCCCAGGACACACCTGTTGGTCAGTCAGTTCCATCGATTTCTCCCTTCATCGGTGCTGGAGACAAATATCCGGTTTCCGATATTTTGGTGCCTCAGGGAGTTAGTACTTTTAAGGCAGAAGAAAGTTCTACTACAATTCAATCCGGAGTAAGGTCTGTGAGCACAATAATATCTGTAACAGACAGTAAATTATCAGATGTTACCGTACCTAGTAAACCAGAAGAAAAGCCCAAGTCGCCCATTGAGTTTGTAAAATCCATTCCAAAAGTTTACTCAGACGATGAAAGCGATGAAGAGTTCGGAATTCCCAAGCCCCAGGACACACCTGTTGGTCAGTCAGTTCCCTTGATATCTCCTTTCATCGGTGCTGGAGACAAATCTCCTCTGAAACCAGATGAGAAACCAAAACCTATTGAAGTTAAAGATGAGAAGGTACCTAGTAAACCAGAAGAAAAGCCCAAGTCGCCCATAGAGTGTCTAAAATTCATTCCAAAAGATTACTCAGACGATGAAAGCGACGAAGAGTTCGGAATTCCCAAGCCCCAGGACAAACCAGTTGGTCAGTCAGTTCCATCGATTTCTCCTTTCATCGGTGCTGGAGACAAACCTCCGGTTACAGATATTTTGGTGCCTCAGGGAGTTAGTACTTTTAAGGCAGAAGAAAGTTCTACTACAATTCAATCCGGAGTAAAGTCTGTTAGCACAATAATATCTGTAACAGACAGTAAATTATCAGATGTTACCCTCCCTAGTAAACCAGAAGACAAGTCCATGTCGCCCATTGGGTCTGTAAAATCCATTCCAAAAGTTTTCTCAGACGATGAAAGCGATGAAGAGTTCGGAATTCCCAAGCCCCAGGACAAACCAGTTGGTCAGTCAGTTCCATCGATTTCTCCTTTTATCGGTGCTGGAGACAAATCTCCTCTGAAACCAGATGAGAAACCAAAACCTATTGAAGTTAAAGATGAGAAGGTACCTAGTAAACCAGAAGACAAGCCCAAGTCGCCCATTGGTTCTGTAAAATCCATTCCAAAAGATTGCTCAGACGATGAAAGCGATGAAGAGTTCGGAATTCCCAAGCCACAGGACAAAACAATTGGTCAGTCAGTACCTTTAATTTCTCCTTTCATCGGTGCTGGCGACAAACCTCCTCTGAAACCAGATGAGAAACCAAAACCTATTGAAGTTAAAGATGAGAAGGTACCTGGCAAACCAGAAGAAAAGCCCAAGTCGCCCATTGAGTCTGTAAAATCCATTCCAAAAGATTACTCAGACGATGAAAGCGATGAAGAGTTCGGAATTCCCAAGCCCCAGGACAAAACAATTGGTCAGTCAGTACCTTTAATTTCTCCTTTCATCGGTGCTGGAGACAAATCTCCTCTGAAACCAGATGAGAAACCAAAACCTATTGAAGTTAAAGATGAGAAGGTACCTAGTAAACCAGAAGACAAGCCCAAGTCGCCCATTGGTTCTGTAAAATCCATACCAAAAGATTACTCAGACGATGAAAGCGATGAAGAGTTCGGAATTCCCAAGCCCCAGGACAAAACAATTGGTCAGTCAGTTCCATCGATTTCTCCCTTTATCGGTGCTGGAGACAAATCTCCTCTGAAACCAGATGAGAAACCAAAACCTATTGAAGTTAAAGATGAGAAGGTACCTAGTAAACCAGAAGACAAGCCCAAGTCGCCCATTGGTTCTGTAAAATCCATACCAAAAGATTACTCAGACGATGAAAACGATGAAGAGTTCGGAATTCCCAAGCCCCGGGACAAAACAATTGGTCATTCAGCTCCCTTGATTTCTCCCTTCATCAGTGCTGGAGACAAATCTCCTCTGAAACCAGATGAGAAACCAAAACCTATTGAAGTTAAAGATGAGAAGGTACCTAGTAAACCAGAAGACAAGTCCAAGTCGCCCATTGAGTCTGTAAAATCCATTCCAAAAGATTACTCAGACGATGAAAGCAATGAAGAGTTCGGAATTCCCAAGCCCCAGGACACACCTGTTGGTCAGTCAGTTCCCCTGATTTCTCCCTTCATCGGTGCTGGAGACAAATCTCCTCTGAAACCAGATGAGAAACCAAAACCTATTGAAGTTAAAGATGAGAAGGTACCTAGTATACCAGAAGACAAGTCCAAGTCGCCCATTGAGTCTGTAAAATCCATTCCAAAAGATTACTCAGACGATGAAAGCGATGAAGAGTTCGAAATTCCCAAGCCCCAGGACAAACCAGTTGGTCAGTCAGTTCCATCGATTTCTCCTTTCATCGGTGCTGGAGACAAATATCCGGTTTCCGATATTTTAGTGACTCAGGAAGTTAGTAATTTTAAGGCAGAAGAAAGTTCTACTACAATTCAATCCGGAGTCATGTCTGTGAGCACAATAATATCTGTAACAGACAGTAAATTATCAGATGTTACCCTCCCTAGTAAACCAGTGGACAAGCCCAAGTCGCCCATTGAGTCTGTAAAATCCATTCCAAAAGATTACTCAGGCGATGAAAGCGATGAAGAGTTCGGAATTCCCAAGCCCCAGGACAAAACGATTGGTCAGTCAGTGCCTTTAATTTCTCCTTTCATCGGTGCTGGAGACAAATCTCCTCTGAAACCAGATGAGAAACCAAAACCTATTGAAGTTAAAGATGAGAAGGTACCTAGTAAACCAGAAGACAAGCCCAAGTCGCCCATTGGTTCTGTAAAATCCATTCCAAAAGATTGCTCAGACGATGAAAGCGATGAAGAGTTCGGAATTCCCAAGCCCCAGGACAAACCAGTTGGTCAGTCAGTTCCATCGATTTCTCCTTTCATCGGTGCTGGAGACAAATATCCGGTTTCCGATATTTTGGTGACTCAGGAAGTTAGTACTTTTAAGGCAGAAGAAAGTTCTACTACAATTCAATCCGGAGTAAAGTCTGTAAGCACAATAATATCTGTAACAGACAGTAAATTATCAGATGTAACCCACCCTAGTGATCCAGAAGACAAGCTCAAGTCGCTGACTGAGTCTGTAAAGCCCATTCCAAAAGATTACTCAGACGATGAAAGCGATGAGGAGTTCGGAATTCCCAAGCCTCAGTCAGTTGCGTCAATTACTCCTTACAACTCCGACGCAAACCCCAGCTCTCAGCTCTCTATTTTGCGGGAAGATATTAAAGAAAAGAATATTGCGGATACAGATGCTAGGACGAAAAATATATTGGATCTGAAGTCAGATTACGAAGAAAATAGATCGGTTCAGCAGATTGTGGAGGAAACTCTCAGAGCCGGTGATGCTGAGGTGAAAAAAATTGTAGACGAAACTCTTAAGAGTGTACAACATCATAGACAGTTGGACACTATTATAGATCAGATTTTAGATGATGATGATGATGAGCGCTCAGTTGAACAAATAGTTGAGGAAACCCTAAAAAGTGTTAAGGGAAACTCTGAACCGGCCAAGGAGAACGAAGATTGTCTCACTAAGGTAAAGGAAACGGAAGTCCTTGAAATTCGCCCAGTGGCCTATTTTGTAAACTTAGACGATGATCAAAAGCCGACCGTTCCCGTCAAGAAAGCAGCTATTAAAACCGAAAAGAAGACAGAAATTAAAACAGACTCAGGGAAATTACTTAGGGAAACAACGACAAAATCAAAGGTTAGAACTTCACTGAGTAGGAGACCTGTTGCCACTAAGGAAAAGCCCAAGGCCGATACGAAAGCAACCGGGCAAACAAAGCCCAAGGCGCCAGCTAGCAAGAAAACTATAGTTAGGAAGACAGAAGCCACTGACAAATCGAAAGGACCTACCAAAACCGAGTCCCGACGCTCAGTTACTAGTTCAACTTCTACCAACACCAGTTCGGCCTCGGCCACAAGTCGTGTAATAAGTGAATTGCACTTCGAGCGGTCTGCCAGTCCAGCGTCGAGCTCAATTTTCTACGAGAGCCATCCGCAGGGCGAGGGCAGTCGCTCCACCACCCCCAGACCCCGGGTTAAGACCGACGTTACGCAAATTCCCTACAACACTTCAATCCGTTCCCTCAGCAGCCAGCCCCAGACCAAGACCACAAAGGCGGCCAAGACAACCGTGAAACAAACGAAAACAAGTGTTACTCGATCAACAAAGAAGGCTGAGCGAGTCGTTAGCCAAGAGCACGTGGAGGCCAAGCGAACTAAAACTCCGACACCTTCTGCCAGCCACAGATACATGCAGCCCACCCTGGCCCACAACATGCGATTCGGCTTGGGAGGCGAAGGCGAGACTGGCCAGAGCGTCTCGCCATTACCGCCAAAGTCACCAGGACCACCAAAATCGCCTGCACCAGGCCTTACCAAAAGTACTCACAGAATTTCGACAAGTGCCTTGACAAAGTCCACACACATGGAATCAAAACAAAAGAAAGCATTCGGTGAGCGGACACCGACCCAACTCCATTCGCAGATCAAGAGGGGATCACAGAGCGATAGCAAGGAATCCCTGAAGAGCACAGACCGCCTATACAAACGACAGACATCCAAGGAAAATAAGCTAACAACCGTGATAGGCTCCAAGAGCCAAGCAACCAAAAGCATGAAGACACAATCAGCTACAACTACTACATACAGAACTTCCATAGAAACCGACAACAAGCTTCAGAAGAAGTCCACAGCCACTATACAGCGCACCAAGGTTCCGATTAGTGTGTCTTCCAGTGCAAGGACTGCAGCTAAGCTAAGCAAGAGTGATGACACCGACAAGAAACCTCAGCTAGACAATAAGAAACCAGTTAGACGAACCGCAAACAAGACAAGCGAAAGTAGTGGTTCCATCCCAAGAACCAAGGCCGCCCAGGGCTCCCTGGAGCTGAAGCTGCAGAAGAAGATGAAGGACTCGATGAACGAGTCCAGTTTGATTTCGAAGCCCAACTCGAACTCAGGGAGTGGGAGCACCAGTGCCAGTGGCTCCTCGAACAGCACGCGGAGGAGCGTGCGCTCCGTGAGCACTGTTAGCCGGAAGACGGACAAGGAGCTGACCAACATACGGCGGGCAGCGGGAGCTGGAGCTGGAACTGTCGCGTCAACGTCCACAGTGCGAGTGCATCGGGAACCGACGGCCACAACCGGCGCTGTTAGCACCGTGCTCGTTGATGACGACTGTGAGGTGATAACCATTCGATCCATTAAATCAAGCGATAGTACAAAAAGTTCTACCTCATCATCCTCCGGTAGCGGCAGCAACAGTCGCAAGGTGCTAACCAGCGAGGTTTTCACTAAGACCTTCGGCCCCGACAAGCCGCTCGAGGTGATCTACCGCCAGCCCGAGTTTGATGTAGAGCACCACACCCTCATGTCCGTGCGTCCGCCCTCCAACAACAGCGGCGACCAGCAGCGCTGCCTGAACGAGTTCGATGTCAGCTTCATCGACACCACCGACTCCAGTCTCTCGGACTCGGTGGCCCTGCCCCTGTTCGGCTCCGGCGAGCCGGATCGTCTGCTGGCCGCCAGTCCCGGCTCGCCCAAGCCGACCCGCAGTCCCCTGGCCCTCATCGAAGAGACGCTGCGTCGGCAGCAGCAGCACCACCATCATCCATCCTCCACCCAGCCCCAGCAGCAGCAGCAGCTCCTCCACAGCAGTGTGGCAGGTGCCGCTGCCCTTGATCCCTTGCCACCCATGCCTACTTCAGGTGGCCAGGCGGATCAACGGGAGGCGGGGGCGGGAGCGGGAGCGGAGGTGGAGAAGAGCACTACTCTGAAAGGTAAATATGGTGAAGACTGTGAAGATATACGCTAGGTATAGAGCACATTGATAACCTCTTACTTAAGACTAGCTTAGATACGGTACCCATCATATGCAGGACCTAGTTTCAAATGCAACTTTTCTTATTGATATGCTTACTTATATATGACTTGCTTTTTCTTAACCCATCTTCAACTTATTCTCCACAAATAGCAAACGCCAATAACTAAAGCCGTCAAAGCAAAGCCATAAATAACCACCACTACCAATAATAAATAATATAACCCACCAAAATGTCCAAGAAACTCCCAACTATATCCGTAACTGCCGACTCCAAGTATTCCAAACAATCTGACTCCTTCTCCTCATCGTCGTCCCACGACACCGACAGCAATGACATGGACTATGGCCGGGATGGGGCCGGGGGCGTCACCGATGTCGAGGACTTTGACAGCCAGGCGGAGGTCCTTAAGCCCAGCTCCCGGCGAGGGTCTGGAATGGCTTGCTTAAAACCTAAAAATCAGCCAAAAGCAAACACGGGCGACGGGACTGGCGATGTGACTGATGTGGAGGACTACGACACAGAATCGGAGGATGAAGAGAAGAGCATGGCCTACCCGGAACTGAAGATATCGCTGCGGGAATTTCTCCAACAGGGCTTGCAGAACCAGGAAGCCCTCGATAACGATGCCAAGGAGAGCTGTGAGATCAAAGCCGGAGACTTCTTGCAAGCACAAAACCTGAATGGCCTGACCGACTACCTGACTGACTGCGAGGACTACGATACCGATTCGGAGGTGGGCTACGGCTGCGAGAAATCCGTGTGCGTTGACCTGGACCATGCTGTGGGCGATCTGGGGCGAGTTAACATTGCCGACGGAGAGAGGAACCAGGATGACTCCGATCAGTATGAAGACGTGTCCGTCATTAGCGACATTAGCGATCTGGCCTCGGCCATGTCCGAGTGCGCCGGCGTTGGGGTGCGCGGTATGTCCGAGGATGAGGTTCTGGAGGTCTCCGACAGTGGGCGCGAGGAGGTTTGTCAGATCGCATGCTCGGACAGCGATTCGGAGTCTGAAGGCGCCGCCGCCTGGAGTCGGAGTGCAAGTGAGGCCAGTTTTCCAGCCATCGATGTGGCCTTTGTGAGTGCCAGTGGCCAGCCGAGGCGCAACTCCAAGTCCAGCATGCCCATGCCAGGGCAAAAGCACTTCCTCCAACTGGCGGCCAGGCATGAGGAGGTTCTCACCGACATCGAGGGTATCGATGATTCAGCAGCCGAGGACAGCTTCGATAATGAGGAGGAGGACGAGCAGCCCATACCACGTGCCATCATCCTGGCTGCGGGCGATGATGGGACCTGTTTAACTGATATAGAGGACATGTTTTGCGAGGACAGCTCCCTGGGTAGCAACAATCCCGAAGCCAAATCAGTCGCCCATGAAGCTCTGCCCCTGCCACATCGCGAGATGGTGGAACTTAGAGAGGACAAGTATGGCGACACTATTACCAACGTAATGCCCATGGACAGCAACTATGAGTTTGGAATTTACAACCACCTGAAGGACATGATTCACACCGACTCGGAGGACTACTCGTGCGCCGACGAGTGGAGCCTGCAGCACTCTCTGGCCGAAGATGCCGCGGTGGGTGGCCCGACTCTCATCGAGAACGAGGTAATCGTATCCAACGAGCTGTTGAAGCAGCAGCAGAACAAGCGCCTGGAGGTGCAGTCCAATGCCGAGTCCGTCACAGATGTGGAGGAGATCTTTGTGGCTGGAACGAATCGCCGCAAGAAGTTGAAGACCCGCACCCTGAGCAAGGGCAAGAACAAGTTGCTCGACATCGTCAAGGGTAAGGAGGATGGAGTGACCGATGTCGAGGATATGGACTTGAGTGAGTGCGGCCTGCCAGTGGGAGTGAAACGGGTGGAGCAACTGAAGCTACAGGCCAAGGCCAAGGTCAGTGATGCCGAGGATGCGTCCACCGACGATGTGTCTGATTTTTCCGAAGCCTCGGATGTTCCACCGCCTCCGCCCGTGGCCGATAAATCGAGTGGCAAAACCAAGTTGCAGCTACACCAGTTGCGTCTGCTCAAGGATGAACTCGTGAATCAGCAGCACACCGATGTCGAGGACGTGCAGCTGCCCTCGGACGCGGAGGACGCACTGGAAGAGCCCCCCGTGCCGGTGGCCAACAGCAACAGTGCGGAGCTAAACGACATGCTGAACGAGAGCTACACGGTGGTGCACGAGAGGAGTGGCCGGAGCTTCAACAGCGAGGCCGAGAAGCTCCACATAAAAGGCATGATCCGTGATGCCCATACCGACGTTGAGTATGTTGAGTCCGACGAGTCAGCTGCTAGGGGAGGCAACTAGTCCGTCCACTCATCCGTTCGGTCCAATGCTGTTGCCCAACCAAAATCTCAACAATAGTTCATAAGTGTTCATAGATACGAAAACCAAACCCAACACACACACTCAAGCATTTTGTAAGTAAAGCCAACAATTACCAACCATTTTCGTTAACGTTCTTGCCACAATCAAAATCAAAATCCAAATCAAAATCAAACTCAAAGTATCTAATAATTCAGCAGCAAAAAGCCTTAACTCATCTGCCTAGCCCTGTGCCCGTGCCCGTGCCATACTAACAAATTTCTTGCCGTCCTCTTACTAACACCCACACTCTTACTAACTCTTACTCCTAGTTGTACTCGATGCTAACAGAAATGTCTTTGGAGTTCGTTTTGTTCGTCCTTGGTTCGAATGTCTGTAAATCATTCATTTTCATTTCGTTTGTAGAGTATATCTAAAGTAGTCATAGGTCACTTTTTGTGTTACTTTCCCCTAGCCACTGAAAGTGTCTAATCTTGAATCTGGTTTATTGCAGAAACCCTT
Organism: Drosophila setifemur; assembly: GCA_021224005.1. Lineage (NCBI taxonomy): Eukaryota > Metazoa > Arthropoda > Insecta > Diptera > Drosophilidae > Drosophila > Drosophila setifemur. The sequence continues at coordinate 10,254,166 of JAJJHY010008789.1, forward strand.
CAGGAGAAAAAAATTGAACCATCCAGTGCGGATGCCGCTAAGATGTCAGTAGAATTCGGTAAGTCCCAGATCAATAATCAATAATATACGCCGCAGCTTATAAATGTCAGCTTCTCATAGTGCTCGTTGATCATCACGCTTCATTATAATGCCAACTGACCACCTAGATTTTATTTGTTTGTTAAATGCAATTAAAGCTCATACTGAACATAAATTATTAAGCTTCATTTTGGATAGAATAAAGACCGATCTTCACACCACCATCAGCTATCACACATTTAATTGCACATTTCTCTCGCTCCTCATGCTATTACTTCATCTTTTCCAAGCTATCGCTCCGCCTCCGCCTCACTCTGTTTCTATCTGTCCAATTTCTATCTATCAATGAACTGTGCAATTGTCTTCCAGGTGATGTGAAAGTTGGTGGTGGTTGTGATGGTGATGATGATGATCATGGTGATGGTGAAGATCGTGGTGATGGTGAAGATCTGGTGGCACGCATTCGCGAGGAGGCCAATATCCTGGTGGATCGCGTGCTCGAAGAGAGCGTCGAGATCCTCGAGGGTCAGGGCCATCAGGCCAATGGTCACAGTTTGGTTAAGCTGGATTACAACTCAGAGAGTGAGAACTATGCCATCACGTGCGACGACATTGGGGGCGTCGATGTCATCAAATCGCCCACCATCGAGTCCATGTCGGGCAAGTCGTTCGACGACAACATGAGCTTCACCGACGAGCACATACATTTACCCTTGCATGCCCAAAACACGACCACCTCCACCACGACAACGACAGTTACCACTCAGTTCCAACAACAGGCCCAGGCCCATTCCCAGTTGGCTGGCACAAGCTCATCGGCGGCAAAAGGTAACATACAATATAGAGTCATAACCTGAGGTAGTCCTTGCGATAGCCTAGATGTTAGGATGTTAGCTCCAGCCCAGCGAACTACCATTTGTAGTGCCTAGTGCTGCCTAGTCCGTTGACTATATAACCACTCCTATATATCGTTTGCTTGTTTGCTCCCATTCCCGTTGTCATGTGCCATCCAGAATCAGCTCCCGCTCAGAGTTCCGAACCAGTAGCTGTAACTGACCCCCTAGTACCTAGTCGAGATCAGGCCGAGGAGCAGAGTGAGACGCGTCAGAGGCGCATCGAGCGCAAGATCGAGAAGCTGTCCGAGGACATGGACGATGTGAGCGCCCGGTTCGAGGAGGCGTTCGAGGCGTCGGTGCCCGAGGATGAGATCAGTGCCCTCCAGGGTGAATTCTCGAAGCTCAGCTGGGACGACAGCGTGTCGCCCACGACGAACACGATGGCCGATATGGCCCAGAACCAGATAACCCCCGATAACGATATCCAAGATCTCATCGCAGGTACCTCAAGCAAAAGCGCAGATCCCTAAAATTAACTATCATTTCACATTAACATAAGTTGCCTCTTATTGCCGTGGATAGAGCGTAAAGACTCACTCTAGATGTACCATAAATAGTATGTGCAGTGTTTGTTTTGGTTTACTATGTACGAGTATATGTTGTCTTAGTGCGATCCGAAACTGGCAGATCCAAAAATGGCGGCCTATAATAACTTTATGTTCAAGTTGAGCTCTAATTGCATTTAACTTATCGGTTCAGTTTGTACTCATACCTACTCATATGTAATGTGCATGCATCCTATACTACCTACCTTACTCTCTATCTCTATGACTCTCTATATTTACCCTATGCTAACCAAGTACTCAACTGCATTAACCTCTTCTGTTTCTACTTCCGTTTCTGTTTCCGTTTTCGTTTCGGTTTCCGTCTCCTATTTCTATCCTGTAATTGTTTGATTGTGTTTCCTCTTCCTCATCTTCTGTTCTCGACTTTCACAACACTTTTAAAATTGCTTTCGTTTTCACACCTATTGTTTTGTAGAAACAGGCGGCGATTTACCAATCTCAAGTGAAGCCGAAACCACTCCCGTACCACCGTCGAAAGAGTCTGGGTCAGAAACAAGGTCCGAAACTGAGCCGGCGGTAGAAACCGATACATTCACTACCACCAGCCATGACACACCCACACCAAAACCACGAGTTCTCAAAGCCAGCTCCCCCGTCTCCGATGGCTCCGAAAGCAGTAGTACCATCCCTGGCCCAGTGCCGAAACCTGCCGAACTGCCCATCGACATTAGTGTTGAGTCCGCTGCTCCGGTGCCCAAGCCTAGGGCTCCCATTAAGCACACGGAGCAAGTGGAAAACCTTGCTGCTCTGGCCGAGCAATCCGATAGTATTAGTCTGCGGAGCTTTGACTTCACCGAGGACCTGTCCCGGACCGATGAGCCCTCCACGGAGCTATCCATGCGTTCCCAGCTACGCGATATGGTCACCACGACCGCCACGACCACTGCCTCGGAGGATCACACCGAGAGTTTTGAGCCCACCAGCGAGATCTCCGTGGATGATGCCGACACTGAGAGGTCGGAGGGTCTGGAGAAGACCACCAGCTTTTATATTGGAGAGTCGAGCCGTAATGTCATCATCAAAACATCCACAAGGTCCGCGAGTGAAACGCCCCAGGACGAAGAGGCCCAGGGTGAAATTGGGGTCGATGCGAAGGATATATCCCTGATGAAGGAGATGTCCGTGGACTCGGACGAGACCAATGATGTTTTCAAGGAGTATGTCACAATGAAGCCAGACGATGGAGTTAGCTTCGACAGCAAGATTGTCAGGCAGGGCTCCGAGACCCGGAACGATATCCTGGAACTCGAGAATGCCGAGAAAGAAAAGACCGGCGAACCGAAACTGTCCAAAGTAACCACCGAGGAGAGCTTGACCACGTCCACTGGTTCCAGTGGTCGGGCCATAATAGAGATTGCCCCCTCGAGCAGTGAGGATCCCGATGAGTCCAGCAAGGAAATTCCGGAAATTGTTAACACCATCTCCGAGAAGACGGCATCCACAGATAAGTTTGAGTTGCCATTGGAGAAGAGTGAATGGGAGATATCAGAGAAGGAAATCCCAGCATCAGGTAAACCCAAAGTAGTCCACTCTCCTCAGCAGGCTCTGGACTCTGGTGTGAAGAGCATAACAGACGAGTCTCTAATTGGCCAGAGTCTGGAGGGGGTGCAGGAAATCCGGGAAGAGGCCAAGGATGTACTGAAAAGCTCAATGGAACAAAGAGAAATAATTGAGGAGTCGCATCCCGAGTTTGATTACCATTCGATGCCGCATGGATTTTCCACCGCTGCCGAGAGTGAGGACATCTCATCCTTTATAGGCATTCCGGAGTCCAGCATGCAAACCTCGACCCTGGATAACACTCTACCCCCGGAAGGTCTCTTTGACACAACGATAAAGGAAACCCTGAACAAACAGGCGGCAATGGCCCACTACGCCCAGGATGTGTTCGGACGAGGAGATAGGCGTGATGATCACGGTTCCCTGGGATTCGTTTCCACCGGCACGGCTGAAGACCTTAGCTCCATGGAAGATCACATGGCCAAGGAGGAGCAGGCCTCCCTGGGCTTCATATCCACAGAGACGGCTGAGGACTTCAGCTCAATGGAGGATTACTATACGGAAAAGTTGGCCACTGCCAGTATTGTGGCAGAGGAAATTGCCGCGGATAAGTCAATCACCACCAGCACCTTCGAAGAGCTCTCATCAGATCAGTCCATGAAGCCCATCGACGTGGTGGTTCATCGGCTGAAGACCGAATCATCGCCGGATTCCATCAACCGCTGGTCCATTCCCGATGTGGACACATCCAGCTCCAGCGAGAGCTACCACAAGAGCTTCGACAAGACGCAGAGTCGTCCGCTATCCTCTGATTTGGATAATCTCCTGACCGCCACAGGCACTGGCACCTCAAGTGATTACCAGACAGCCCGGGAGTTCACCTCCACCAATCGCACAGAGGGCACCGAGTATGTGAGTGCGGTCAGCACCCTGGGCAGCAGCAGTTTGGATTCCCAATCGGAGACCTCTGCCAATTTTGCCAGCATCGATGTATCCGAGCTGTCTGAGACGCTGGTGGCCTCCTCTGCCGATGTCGATGCTTTTGAGGCTGATGAGATCTCGCGACTCCGCGATCTGCGGGCCGATGACGAGGATAGCGATGAGAGTCTGGAACTTCCGGGAACTTCCTATCCCACCAGCGAGCAGCAGAGTCTCATGAAGCGCTCCCAGGAGATGATTTTTAAGCCAAAGTCAGAGGAACCGCTGGAGACTGTAAAGATCGAGGAATATCCCAAGCCCAAGGAGGCGGATCGCACCTGGGGTCTGGCCTATCCTTTGGAGGACAACAAGGTCGATAGCCCGCGAGACAGCGAACGGGGCGAGGATATACTCCTGTATCATGGTGACGCAAGGCGATCCATTGATGAGCCCAAGTTGGCCTCCAGTCTAGATGAGGGTAGCATTCTCTCGGTCAGCATGTCGAGCACTTCAAATATTGACACCGTCGTGGAGAACTTCGAGGATATTATTGGATCAGCGGGATCATCTTCTTTGACGGGGATAGAAGGTTTCCAATATGGCCATGATGAGCCAATGCCATCCGGCTCTGTGCCGGAAGACGCCACCTTTATGCTGGAGATGGAGAGCAAGGAGCACTCGCCACAGGATTCCAATGCCAGTACCCCACCTGGAGGAGAGTCCAAGCGACGGGGTCATAAGCGGAATGAAAGCATCTCTGGGGATGCACTGAAGAATCTGGATAAGGAGGTTGCCCTACTGGGTGAGGGCAAGGAGTCGGAGAGTGAGTCGGACACGGATCCCTACGAGTCGGAGTACGCCCGCCAATTCCGTTCGCCCAAGGAGCGCAAGAACAAGAAACGGAAGCAGGCTGCCGCCGAAATGGATCACAGTGCCGAGCTGGAGAAGCGTCCTTTTACCCCCTCCCAGCTGGTGGCGGAGGTAATCGTTGAGGATGCCACCGAGGAGCTAGAGGCCGAGGCGGCCATGATCGAGGAGCGTCGCCCTTCTCAAAACATGCTGGACTACTCGAATATTCCCGATATAATGGTAACCGAAGATATCAAATCCCCCATCCTGGAGGAGGAGACCGACGAGTTCCCCGAGAAAACGCTGTACAAAGTGCGCACCGAGGAGGAGTTGCACAAGGCCAGCGATACAGTGGTTTACCAAAAAGCCAAGGCCGAGGAGAAGGAGCAGGATTTCCAGCGACGAGTGCAGGAACAATATCGACAGAAGCTCGAGGAGCTCAAGAGAGCTGAGGTCGGAGCAGAGTACGATGATCGCAAAGCGCCCGATTCCCCAGACTCCTTTGAGATGGTCGAGCAGCCGGACATCTCCGATGAGTTTGTCATCATCGAGGAGGTGGCCAAGGAGGCCGGAGAGGTGGACCTTGGGGGCAAGAGCATCAAGATACAGCCGATCAAATACGAGCAGAAGCACGACGAGGATGTGGAGAAGATCATCACCAAGTCGGCTCCAGCGGATCCCAAACTAGGTTCGCAGCTATACAAGGACGACTTGAACTTTGAGTTTGAGGAGAGTCCTCCGACGGCGGCCAGCAGTAGTAGCGATCAGCCGGAGGAGAGCGATTCCAGTGACACAGCCGCAGCCAACAAGCGCTGGGTGGAGATGCAGCTGACGGATAATCAGCTCAGGTATCCCTATGACCTAGCGGGCGCAGTGCTGGAGGACATCAAGGAGGAGGACGGCGAATTCGAGGTGGGCAGCAGCCGCATCAGCAGCTTCAAGGACTCCTTCTCGAGCACACCCGAGTACGACCTGGCAGCGCGTCGGTACCACTCCCGTGGCGAGCACGACGACGTCTCGATGAGCAGCTTACAGGAGTTTGAGTCATTAGAGCAGGCCATCTCCCTGGAGAACCGCAACCGCACCCACCAGGGCTCCACGGACTCCAGCAACGGCAGCTTCACCCGCCGCTACATGGTGCGTCACAGTGGCAGTGGAACTGGACCCGGGGATGATGTATCCGTCTCCAGCCTGAAGGAATTTGAGGGCCTGGAGAACGCCTGCATCGAGGCCCATTTGATTGAGATCAAGGCCAGGGAGGAGGCCGCTATGCTCTCCCGCTCCGACGAGTCCAACAAATCGAATGGCAGCGACAAGGGAGCCATGGTCACCAAGGTCACCCGCACGGTAACCCGCACCGAGGTGGTGCCCTCCACTCAGGCGGAGAACATCGAGGCGCTGCTCAAGAAGAAAATGGAGATGGAGGAGGGGGAAGGCAAGGTGGTGAAAATCACCGAGGTGACCACCGTTGATCTAGAGCCCAAGTCGAAGATCGACAGCCAGGACTCTGAGAAGGACAGCATTGATAGCATGGAGATCAGCAAGAGTCACGACATGATGACCAGCAGTATCGAGAGCTTCGACATCTCGAAGGATGCCACCACCCGGTCGGACATTGATTCACTGGAGATTGACAAGCGGCACTCGCGCCAGGAGAGCATCGAGTCCTTTGGGGATGAGCAACTGGATCTGATGACCAAGTTTGTCAGCGGAGGCGGAGTAACGTTGGGTGATGGCCTGACCACCACCACAACGACAACCACCACCAGCACAGATGCCGATGGACATGAGCACACAGTGACCCGGGTGATAACCACCACGACGAGTGTGGGAGGTGGACTCCAGGACTTGCCGCTGGACGAGGCAGGCATGTCCAAGGATGTATCTGTGGATTCCCTCAATCTTTGCATGGAACAGACCACCAGTTCGGCGGGCACCACGGCCACCTACCAGACCAGCGCCGGCAACTCACAGATGTCCGGAAGCGTCACCAGCTGCGCCTCGAGCACGCTCATGGAGGATTCGTTCCCTGGTGTGGGTGGGGCCATGTCCTCGTCGCAAATGTCAGCCAGTTTCTGGTCGCACGATGAGTCCACGGTGGTGGAGGATGAGGGCAAAGACCAGACCCAGAACCAGACACAGACCCAGTCACAAACCCAGTCACAGACCCAGACCCAGTCACAGACCAACAAGCAGTAGGCGCCGGATGAGCAATGGGAGGAGAGATAAAGAGAAGATTAAGAGTCATCCGTAATCCCATATGAAAATGGGGCTTGAACGGTGACTCGGTGACTTGATATATTCGGCTAGGTAAGCATTCCACGCGGCTTTTCGTTTTACTTTTGATTTGTGTCCTTCGACTTAGAAGCAGAGCTCAACTTTGACAGAGAAAAGTAATACTCGCCGCCGCCTTATCCCTTGTCCCTTAAGAGATTACTAAACCCGGTGTTCCTTCTCTATTTTTATATGTATTTCCAGACAAGGCGCACTAATGGGAGGGAGAAGCGAAAGAGAGTCCCAGATCGGGAAACGCATCTTTACCGGCTCTGATCATCACCGATTTCAAATCGAACAGCGAGAGGGATTTATTAATTAGCAAATTTGACATTCTCCATCTACACACACACACATTTTTAATGATATTGAAGTGCATACACAAGTTTTTAAATGCAAATATATATATTTTATATATTTATAAAAACTATAAAATCGCAGACGCAGACGCAGACATGATAAATACGAATATGAATATGGCATGCATTAGCTGTTCAGCGCATTTTCCCATTGGCTTTAATGTTTAAAATTACAATTAAAACTAAAACTAAAACTAAAATTATAAATTACAAATTAAACGAAATTAAAGCGAATACTCAGAAGCAGAAGAGCAGAGCAGAACAGAAACCAAAACAACTTTGTGCAAGAGCGATGTAATGGATTAAATATTTGCTTTTAATTTGATGTAGTTATTATATATGTATGTACATGTACGAAGGATACTTATTATTAAATGAATCGCTTATTATTGTAGTTTAATTTAAGCAATTATACAAGCGCATGTGGAGAAGGGGACGCAATGAAATAGTCAAAGCCTGGAAAGTGAAATGCTTTTAAAGTCTCATTTTTTTACAAGAACCAAGCGAATTTTTAGGCTTGCATATTTTAACAGTGAATATATACACAAATATACAATCTGAACAACAAAGCATAGATCAAATTTAAACCATATACCCACAAGATATGAAATTTATTCGCATTGAGCCACCGCATTCAGGCCAGATGTGTATCGCTACTTTTCGTAATGCACATCTCGTGCGAGAGATTCGTATTCGTCAAAATACCTACTTAATGAAAGGATTTAAACGTTTTAGCATCACCTCTGTAATGGGATATGAATAAAATAATATTTGTGTTAAAAACATACAAGAAATATTACCAAAAAAAAAAAAACAAAAAGCAAAAACATTATTGTATTGTAAACCACACGCATATAAATAACCAAATAAAATGCTTAATAAAACTCAGTGACCGTGTATTGTTTATTTTTTAAAAGTGGGTGTTTTTAATTGTTTATGTTCGATCGGTGAAGGCAGCATTTGGCCTATTTAATTTGCAAATTTGAATCGGTTCATATATTTTTATGGTATCCAAAAGGTTGCCTTTGGTTGGCTTAATAATATGTGCAGTACAGAACTGGATCAGGTCTGGAATTGATATACAAAATTGGCAAATATTAAGAAGATGGCTGGTTAATAAGGTTCCGAGCCGATCTGTTAAAATTTATAAAAACTTTATAGCTTCCTTCGGAACTATTTGGCCAAAGGACACTTCATTTATTTACAAGAAATTCTAAGATTTGTCCCGAAGCTTGTTTTATTTTTTTCCTGAGACTCATTTTTGATTATATGTTATTAAATAAAAACAGCATTTAAAGTTGCGCCTATAATAACAAACGATTTTATATTTCTTTAAAAATGAATTCATATTTATGTTTACTAATTCTCTATATATCAGTTTCTTTAAAACAATTAATTAATTTACAAGTTTTATTCATTCTCCTGGTATGTGATTATCAAATCATGGATTTTGTCCTGCGGTTGAAAGGTTTTAGCTGCTTAAACTGAAACTACACTTTAAAAATTACCATTATTTTTTAATAAATATTAAATTTCATTTAAGTGTATTTATTTTTCACTGTAACTATAATGTAAATTCCTTATGAGCAGCAGCAACTACATTTCCTTTCAGGAGTTAATTTAAACTCCCAATTTGAACAGCTCCAGTGTTGAAAAATAAAAAAGGTGGCAACACCTCCCTGAATTTAATGAACTGCTTCGGCGCAGCGCCAAAATACCGAATAAGGTGTATCTCAGTATTTTTCTCCCAATAAGCATTCTCGAGCCCCACACTCAGCTGTTCAGGCTAACAGCTGAAGGTGTGACCGTATGCGGGGTAGCTGCAAAATGCCGCACCAGCTGGGGCAGCTCGCAGACGAAGAAACCACCTTCGCAGAGCAAAGCAAAGTAAAAAAAATCGCTGGTGGCAGAAGCTGAGGAAAAACGGCCATATCACTGTGAAAAAAACGCCAGAGAACTTAGCGAAAATGTGGTTTTCGGGAAAGTAACGATCGTGGATAGTTGGAAACGGCTTGGGAATCGCGGATGGGACTCGTGCGCTGGCTATGAAATTGCTGGCATTTGCCTCATCGTCTCCGTCGTCTCCACCGTCGTCGTCGTCGTCGACGTCGTTGTTGTTGTTGTTGCTGCCGACGTCGTCGTCGTCGTCGTCGCATTTTTTCCACTGACAGATGAGAGGGTAAAAAAAAAAAAAATTAAATCTACGTGCGAAATCGAATCGGGCATCATCGAGGAATTATATTGGTTCTAATTATACAACCAGCCGTAGCCGTAGTCGTAGAGCCAAACTGGTTATACACACACCACATTTTGCAGCAGCAGCGGCAGCGACTGCGACAGCAGCAGAAGGAACAGCAGCGGCAGCGAAGCAGCAGAAGGAGGCAGAGCCAGAGGCAACGACAGAGGAGGAGGAGGAGGTGGAGGTGGTGTGGTGAGGTGAGGTGGGGAGCGGTTCGAGGCAGAGGCGGGGAGGGTGAGTAGAGTAAAAATCGATTTGTTGCACAAAACACACGACCGACCACACGTATATCTGCACTCGGGTGGGCGAAAATCGGATCGGGCGGGGTCTGTGGGCTGGGGGGCTGTAGCTTCTGGGTCGACCTGGGCAGATCCCCATTTTCAACGGTGCTCGGCATCTCTGTTTCGCATCTCCGCAGGCTCGGCTCCAGTTTCGATGGACAAAATCAAGTTGAAGGTGATTGGCGTGCTGCGGGAACGCGACGGCGGCAATCGAAGCACCAGCGGCTCCAACGCCGGCCAGCAGGTGGGCGTGGGCGTGGCCGTTGCTATTGGGGTCACGCAGGACAATGCCAACAATGAAGGCAGTGCACCGGGAGCGGCAACCGGAGCCACACAGGAGAGCAGCACCAACAATATACCGGGATCAGCAACAGCAGCAACAACAACAGCAGCAGCATCTGGAGGAGGAGGAGGCGGAGGAGCAGCAGGCGGAGCAACCGGCGTGGGAGGCGCAGCCAGAACATCGGTGTTGTCCCGACCACAGACCTCCAAAATCAGCGCCCTGGATCTCGCTGGCATACTCAACACACGGAGACGCTTGGAGTGGACAAAGGATTGGCTGCGTAAGAACCAGGCCGAGTTCCTCAGCAAGGAGAACCTGCTCAGCGAACTGCAGTCGCGCAAGGACGAGTGCTACCACTTGAATTACTTCCTAGCCATCACGGAGAGCCAGTTTCGCTACCTGGTGCAGAAGCTGGAGCCAATCATCAGCCAGTATGCGCCACAGCGCAAGAAGAAGTCCTTCAGCGCCGAGGAGCGGCTGGCCATAACGCTCAAGTATTTGGCAACGGGTAAGCGAATCCCCTCCTGCATTGCGCCTTATTTAATGCTCTCCCTTTCTCTGGTTTGGCAGGTGAAGTGCATTCATGTCGAAACTACTGCTTCCGTGCCTCCAAATTTGTGATAAACGAAATGATTGCCAATATCTGTCTGGGCTTCTACGAGCACCTCAAGGACCAATACGTGACACTACCAAAGACTGACGATCAATGGCGCAACGCCGCCGAGGAGATGGAACGCAAGCACAACCTGCCCCACTGCGTGGGCAACCTGTTCATGCGCAGCATCCAGCTCCAGAGCTCCGGCTCGGGCTCCGGATCGAGTGCGGCGGCGAGCAGCGACGATCGCAAGCGGGCGACCGTCATCTTCACGGGCATCGTCGATGCGGACAACAATTTCCAGTACGCGAAGGTGGAGCGGGCAGCGAGCAGCCGTCCGAACGACATCTACAACCAGACCACTGCCGTGGAGCTCATCCGGCACAAGATGCATGCGCTGGATGAGCAGTCGGACCACATGGACCGGGACCAGGGCTACTACTTTGCCGGCGATTCGGTTCTCCCGGCCACCTCCTATTTGGTGACCACCCGCAACCTGCCCAAGGACCGGGCCGTGCTGGAAGCCCTTGAGCAGGTCAATGCCCATGCGGAGCAGACGATGCGCATCCTGTGCAACATGTTCCCGATCCTGGCCCAGCCGCTCCGCATCAGCGACAAGCACATCCGCGAGGTGGTGCTGGGCTGTGTGGCGTTGTATAACTTCCTGCGCAAGACGGACGACTCCTTCCGGCGCACCAGCGACAGCATTGTGCAGCAGCGGGCGGAGCAGCAACAACTGGCCGCGGCCTACAACGTGGACAGCGACGAGATCGACGACGACTGCATCATGCTGGCCACCGAGGAGGAGCTGCGCGAGCGGGCGGAGTTCACTCCGAGCGTGGGCCTGACCACCTGCTTCCAGCCGCTGTGCACGCAGCGCGGCGAGACGCCCGAGGGCCTGGCCAAGCGGGACTGGCTGCTCCAGCTGCCCATTGGTCTGGCCAGTGGCATCGGAGGCGGGGGCGGATCCTCCCGGGACGGGAATGGCAACATGGGCGGCGGCAGTACGGACAGTGCGAGCGGCAGCTCGAACGGCAGTTTATATTAGTGCAATTTACCTAAGTACTTTACGAATTTTGTATAGTTCCTTGTTTTATATTTTCTAAATCTGTAATCAGTAATCAGTAAGTCGTAACTTCGCAACGGCATCTGTTTTTTGATCCTGTTCGGCAACTCTCGTTTCTTTGCATCCCATTACGTACGACTATTATGTTCATCCGTTCATTCGTTCCATCTGCGTTCCGTGCTTCACCTAGGGTTCTGTATAGTTGGCTTAGTTTCATGCGGACGTTCCGGATCGAGTTACGAGTTCGAGTTCGAGTTTGGTGAATGTACGCTATGTGATGTCTCAAATCTCTATTGTGGCCCAGTGCGCTGCTCCAGCTCCGGCTCTGGCTCCCGGGGAGCCAGGGCCGGGGCGGCAGCTGACAAAATGCAATTCAACCAAAAGCGGAGGCGACAAAGTAAGGCGGAAACAGATCAACAAAATTACAATTTTAGTATTCGTATTTAAGCAAACAACAAATTATACATAATTATATTTACAAAATAAATGTGTAAGGAGTGGTCTTTACGTGTCGAAATCTAGTCCGAGATGTTCATAAATTTAAATCTGCTCACTAAAGTGAGGCCACTGCTGGATGAGGGCGTAGAGTGCCTCTCCGGGACTCCTGGTGGCGCTCAACTGGCGATGACCCAGCAGCTTGTAGGTGTCCACGAGATAACCCAATTGTACCGCCTGTTCCAGGAGTTTTTGTGCCACATCCAGAGCCTCCTGACTTGGCGCCTGGTCTTCGTGGTTACCAATAAAGGCAATCCCCAGGGAGCCTTCGTTGTTGGAGCCCGCAAATGCCCCCCTTTGGGTGGGAGTCCTGCCCTCGTACACCTTTCCGTTGCCGCCAATCAGGTAGTGGTATCCTATATCCGAGAATTTCTGCCTGCTCATCTGGAAGTGCTGCAGATTGCGCATCGTCAGTGCACATCCCGCATCATCGGTACAACCACTTCCGGCTGTATGGGCAATTACGGCCCGGGGCAGTGGATTCTCCATGCTATCCAGGGGACCACTTGGGGGCTTGGCATTCCACTCGGCCCGCGTAACAATCGGTACTTCCCCTTGGACAAGAGCAATTGCCGCCGTCAGGTTAATGGCTAGAAATCCCCACCACTTCGATGTCATGCCGATGCCGTGTCTTTCCACTGACTGAGAGAACTCCGATTGGTGGGGCACTTTTAAGGCTGATAAGGGGCACAGCGATAGCTTTTGGACCCTTCTATGTGAGAGCCTCATATTGTGATTTTTCTTGACACTTCTTGGGACTCAATTATATATGGGAGAGGGCTGTTTCAGAAGTTTATAGATATTTTCCACTTATTACTAACAACAAATGTATTTACAAGGGGAATATTTCCTAATTGGGATTTTTTTCCACTGTTTAAACAATGTAAGAATATTATAGGAAATGCTTACTAAAAAAAAAATAAATTAGCGATCAAAAACTCTTATTGTATGATCTTTGTCATACTTAGTTAAGAATTTATTATAAGAAAGTTAAATACATTCAAAATGATCTTCATATTTAAAAGTGAAAAATAAAAGAACTATACATTTCGTTGAAATACATTTGGAAATAATGAAATAATTTATTTATTCAACAAAATATACTAAGAAAATATATCATTTAAACGTAAATATTTATCTAAGTAAAGGTTTTTATGCAAATTTTAAATATTCTATTAATAATTTCCATTACATATATTTTGGTGGAAAATGTATTTACCACAATTTATCACAAAATTCAACTGTTGAAAATTGATTCCAAAACTTCTTAAACCACCTCCGCCATGCTCTATGAGCGAACAAATACAGATAATTAATTACGTTGAATGTAAGTAAATAAATATGTTTGTAAGACGCCATTCCAGGGGAATCACCCATCCCGGCAGAGATACGGAATTCGATCAACCGAACCTAAGGTTATCCCCCGCATATTGATTTGGTCGAGCCTTATGCCAGTTCATACGAGCTCCCTCTTCCCAAAAAACCCGTTTTGACACAGATGTGCACTAATTTAATTAAAAAACTTTCGCAATTAAACAGAAAAATAGTAAAAAAAAAAACAACAAAAATAGGAGAACTGAAAAACAAAGCACGGCAGAGTGACATTATGCTCCCTTGAAAAGGACTAAGGAGTGAAGTGAAGAAGGACTGGGAGCGAAATCGCAAAGTGACAACGAAAACGCAAGTAAGCGCCCTCAATTAAAACCCAAAATGAATATAAAATACCATGCCACAAAAAAATGAAAGAAAAAAAATATAATAGAAAAGACGAAAAGCCGCAGCAGCTAAAAAGCCAAATGCAAAAAAGCATGAAAAACCAAAAACTGAAACCAAAAACCGAAGTCCCAAAACTATGCGCCGCTGAAAAAGCCAGATGCGGACAGCTGGTAACGGGTAACTGGTAACTGGTAAGTGGAAAAACTGTAGGCTGTTAACTCGAATTTAAGTGAGTTTTCCTCGCCTCAAATCGTTCTCGTTTTGGCCCCGGAGGGGCTGTTGTTTGGTTATTCGAATTGTTTTCGGGAGACGAGACCCACCCGCAAATGAACTGGTGCAAGGGAAAAACATATTTTTTGCTCTACCCCCGATCCCAGTACCCAGTACCAGTACCCAGTCAGAGGCAATCCCGCATTTCGGTTTGAGGCGGACAAGAGCCACGCCCCCTAAAATTTAAGGCGCCATGCTGGCTCATTTGCAAAATTGTCAGATTTATTTCGCTAATTGCTGCTCATCCGTTTAATTAAAATTAAAAGAACTTGCTGAAAGTTTTTTGTGCGCATTCTCGAGAATCTTGCATTGGGCACGTTTAGTTCTCCGTATTCCGTATTCCGTTTTCCATTCTCCCTTTTCCGAACTCCCATTCCCGATACCCGTGCTCCGTGTTCCTTGCTCCGTGCTCCTTCGTATTGTTGTTAGCACAAAGCCATCTATTAAATTGCTGAGCAAAGTTGGGGACCCAAGCACCTGGCAACAAACAAGAACTAGAGAACCAGAGCATGGCGACGCCGACTAACATGATGATGACGATGATGATGTTGCAAGATGCCCTGAGGCTAGATGTAACTCCTCCGCAGGGCCCGCAGGTAGGCTTTCCATTCTGGACAGCGAGCAAATTAAACTGCAACGCTTGCAGGCTCCGTTAAAGCTGTCACATTTCCCAAAAGGTGTCAATCCTGCAGCCGGAAAGTTGTGGCCAACAAATATGCATCAACTCCAGCAGCAACACCACTTGCAACACTACTCGCAACATCAACAACAACAGCAGCAATGCACGAATAAAATAGATAGTTTAAAGTTATTGCAAATTGTGTCTCATATTTAAAAGTTGCCTATAATTGTTTTTTTTTAAAGCCATATAGTTCCATTTAATAAACAAAATAATAATAGAGAAAACGTTTCCAAAATCATAAAATTTGAATAAAGCCAAAAATGTTCTTCATATTTTTGTTTAAAAAATAAAATTCATATACTTTTTAAATAGTTTATAAAATGCTGAAATGTGAAAATATAGAAATACAATTTCGTTTTAAGTTTCCTAACTACCAAAAACAAATTCCTTTATATTTCTCTCCGTGCATCAACAATTTGCACGCAATGCTGCACCAGCTGGTGTTGCCACGCCCTCCGCCCCGTATCACGCCCCCTCTGCATCCACCTCCAAGGCTCTCGCCACGAACCGGAAAGAGCAAAAGTTGCCGGCAACCGCAGTGTGGATTTGGGCAACTTTGCATTGCGGATTGACACTTCCACTTCCACCAACGCCTCCAACTCCTCCAACTCCACCTTCGCACAGTTCCCCAGCCCCCGCCGAATTCTGAATTCCGAATTGGTGGGGAGTGGGAGGCGTGTCGATGGGGGCGACATTTTTATGACAACTTGCTTAAATTTCATAACAAGAAGTCCCGCAGAAAAGGAAAACTTATTTCGTTTACGAGTCGAGCAACTTGTGTGCTGATATTTTTGCAGTAAGCGGAGCGAAGGCGCCGCCGCCGTTGCTAATGAATAAAGTTCGTTTATGAATATCCTCGGCAGGAATGTTGCGAGGAATGCTCGGGGACTCGAACTTAAAGTGCCAGCAGGCAATTGGGTGCATTCATTAGAGAGATGGAGTTAGACATCCCGGCCAGCAGTTGACCGAGTTGTGCAACCCACAAATATTACGCGAGCTTCAGGCTTAAGGATTTAAATAGTGTTTGCTTGGGATATGGCTTACATCCTTGTGGCGGATAATTATTGCATCGAAAATATGAATATTAAAGCAGCATTATTACTTATTTCAGTGTAATGTTTTTAATTAAATCATCAGACAATTAAATATTAAAATAAACTGATTTTATTAGAAGCTCAATAATTTGTGTTTCCATTTCAGAAGTGCAGAAAATTGTTTGTCTTTGACCAAATAAATAAATAAAGTTATTTATTTAAAATCAAACAATTAGTATCTTATTGAATATTACCATTTCAGGAGATAAAAAGTTTAAAATAATTGTCAAGAATTTAATTTAAATGGAAAATTTAAATGGAAAATAAAACCGAACCCTAAGCTAATAACTTTTTGCTTCTTTTTGAATATTCCCATTTCAAGAGTTAAAGCTCTGAATAATTTTAAAGAATTAAATTTCGAATTTAAGACTATTGTGAATGGAAATGAATTAAATAAATCCGGAACCCTAAGCTTATTGCCTGGCTGGCTGACTTGGCTCTTTTTCATTCCCTTTGAACTGCAGGATAGTGCTGGTAGTATTTTTAATATGAATCGAGAAATATGCGCAACAATATAATGCTATATTAAAGCCAAACGATGTGCGTAACAGCAACCTCATCACCATCGTCATCGTGAGAGTGGCTGCCTTTTGCCGTCCAAAAATTCCCAGAGTCCTGCAGCTCCTCCTCCTGCTGCTGCTTATCCTCCTTCTCCCTCTGCTCCTCCTCCTGCTTCTCCACCAGCTGCTGTGGCTGGTGCTGCTGTTGCTCCTGCTGACATCTTGTCAGAAATTTTCATGCTGCTGTAAGCTGTTTTCATGCACATTTTGGGCACTTGGGCTCCGCACAAACACTTCAATTTGGCATCAAGGATGCGTGCATGGGGCCAGGGATGCAGGATCCCAGAGCCAGGAACCGATCCACGCAGCAGACAAAAATCAACCAGCCAGGCAGCTAGGCAGCCAGGCAGCTTGGCAGCCCGGCAGCCCGACAGTCAAAGTGCCGGAAGGAAGTGCCCTGTGACGTCGCAGGACGATATGTGGCAATGAGGATGGGGACGAGGACGGGGACGGGGACGGGGACATGTGGCGGCAAACAACGGGCAACCCTTTAACTATAACTTTTGATATATGCTAAGGAAATATTGTGGGAGTGCACTCAATCGTGGTTGCATCGCCTGGCATCGCCATCAGCAGTCATCCGGGGATGCGATGGGATGCGATGCGATGGGATGGTGTCCGCCATCAACTACTTAGCGTCAAAACGCTTAAAGTTGAATTTGTAACGCTCGAAGAGAGGCGACGGCACAAAGCCAATGGAGTGTGTGAGCGAGATGGCGTTGGCTGTGGAGTGAAAGAGAGGGGGCTACAGGTCTAATGCCACTTTTACTCATCTATTTTTATTAAATCGCCACGGATGCACACACAAGCCCTGCGAAAGTCGGGGGCAAGCACAGGCATTACGTATACGCAGCGTGGGCCAGCACAAACAAGTAGCCAAAGGTCATAAAAAATATTTTATGTCGTCCAAAAAATATAAAACGCTGCATCTTCCAAAAATATTTACAATTTCTAGTCAGACTCCCTACTTCCTAGAATATTTTTGGACATTTTTTAAACCAATAACTATTAAAGAAGAGTGAAATTTATATTCCACAGACATTTTGTCAAATAGTCAATTTAATATTTTTACACACTCTTCAAAGAAAATAATTTACAACCTTAATTAAGTTTGTGATTATTTTATGGGCCTTGTTCAACTGGATAAATGAGTTAAAACAAGAAAAGAAGGGTAGCTTCGGGGTCCGAAGCTTATAATACCCTTGCAAATCAGTTATATAGCCGATATAGCCGACTTTTATAAATCGGCTTTAGTGCCTATAAAAGTATATCAAAGTTCAGCTCAATGATTAAATGAATTCTTAAATTTATATATAGTTTATAGTATAGTTTATAGTATAGTTTATAGTATAGTTTACAGTATAGTTTATAGCCAACAACTTTTCTAAATAAATGAGATTCCTAGGATATTGCAAATGATCTTTATCTGCATTTAAGTCCTCGATTTTAAGTTAATTTTACTTTATTTTTAAGCATGGGTTTTATTCTGTTCCCCTGGCTTAAATTTGTCAACATTGTACGGGATTTCAAAAAGCAAGTACCAGGCGAACAGAAAACACAGCAGGGTGACCTCCATCAATTATGGATTCTCATCCATTGAGATTTGGGAAACCGTTGTTCTCCATGGGGCTCTCTTCATATTGAGCATGAGTAGAGAGAATAATAAAAAAAAACTTTGGGCTCCGTTGGGCTCTCCTCCTATAAAGCTTGGCTAAAGAGAATAGAGAAACCGTTTATTGCTTCGGGATGAACATTGATTAGGAGTAGTTGGCTACTTGCTGACTTGCTACTTTTTCTGTTAGCCTGGTACATGAAATAATCGAAACACTCCGATCAGTGACGTTGATTATTTCCGTTACTTACAACAACAAATTGATGGCTCAAATTTTTCAACTTTGTACGGGATTTCCGAAAGCAAGTACCAGGCGAACAGAAAAAGCAGAAGGTCGACAATAATTACTTCACTCATTTTTAAATATCCCCAAAAGATGCAACATGTTTACCAACTACCCAAGAGCGAATTTAATAACGCCCCAAAAGTATGCTACATTTTTAAATGTTTTTTGTAACATAATTTTATCGCTGGTAACTTGCTGGAGCTTTCTGTTAGCCTGGTACATTAAATCAAAGAAAACCGTCCATTCTGTTTTTTAGTTCAAATTTCCGTTACAACAAATTCCAACAACGTAATCGTTCAAATCGGTTAACATGTATGGGATTCCAGACTGAATGTACCAGCCGAACAGAAATAACAGTAAGCTGTCCTCGATCTATTATTGTTTCTATTTTATGGAGACTTGGAAAACCGTTGCTCTCCATTGTGCTCTCTCATATTCGTCATGGGTAATGAGAGATTTTGAAACAACGGTCAATTGAAGTCACATTGAGTGGGAGTTGGGAACTTGCTGCGGTTTCTGATCGCCTGGTATATTAAATAAACAAATCATCCCATTCAGTTCCCCAGTTCAAATTTCCGTTACAACAAATTCCAATAAATTTGATAACATTATATGGGATTCCAGAAAGCAAGTACCAGACAAAAAGAAAAAAAACAGAAGGTCAGAAGGCTCAATTAATTTTAATTATCCCCAAAAGATGTATCATTTTATTTTAAAACTACCCAAGAGCGAATATTAATATAGCCCCAAAAGTATGTTGAATTTTTTTTTTAATTGAGTGGGGAAGGGGAACAAAAATTATTCCACTCGACTTGTCTCCTTTACTGCGTTACAAACTTCTGGTCAAAATTATAATACGCTCTGCAAGGGTATAAAAATGACTTTAAAAATGCTTTAAACAATATAAATAATATATGCCCAATAGCTAATTTAAAATTCATCTCTAATAAAATAAACGTTTTTTAGGCTCATTCATTCACATTCATCTTTTTTAGTGACTTTTGTATC
This sequence comes from Drosophila setifemur, assembly GCA_021224005.1. Taxonomy (NCBI): domain Eukaryota; kingdom Metazoa; phylum Arthropoda; class Insecta; order Diptera; family Drosophilidae; genus Drosophila; species Drosophila setifemur. The sequence goes on from JAJJHY010008789.1 coordinate 10,273,754, forward strand.
AAATAAATTCTAATTAAAATTCTATAGTTTTTTTTACTTTTGATAAGGTGTAAAGAAAACTAATTATGAGAGCAAACATTGATTATTTTTAAAGGCCATCATCAGTTGAGTGGATTAGTTTAAAGTCTTGTTTCAGGCTTTAAAGGATTTGGATATTCTAAAGTTCAACTTTAAGGTTGTGAAAATATTTGACAAATATTTGACAAACTCGAGAGACTAGCTAGAACGCAAAAACTCGTATTGATGCGAATAAGGGAGAAAATTTGCAGTAATTTCTTCAAGGGCTACTTCAGAATTCTCTCAAAATTACTAGACCCTTGGAAACATCCTGGGAAAGTGTGTGGCGATGGCAACAACAACGACGGTAGAGATGACTTTAGACCCTTGATTGTTGCAGTTGCACAGGCAGCTGTTTTCCTGCACCCTCACTTGATATTTTCGGTACCCAAACCAAACCCAACCCAGAGAAACCCAACCCAGGCCAACCCACTTCACAGAGCAGCTTATTTTCGGGGGTTTAATTTTGATTTAAACGCTGGCAGACAGCTTGAAGCTCGTGCTGCGTGCTGAACCGGAAGTACAGACATGCTCCCTCACTCGGATGTCGGACATTGGACCCTGGACATGGGACATGGCAGGGAGGCGAGTCAGTTCCATTTTCCGGCATTATTGAAATTGAAGTTGGACTTTTTCAGCTGCATGCTGCTTGCTGCTTGCTGCATGCTGCAGTTCACTGCAGTGGAAGTGGGCTAATGAAAGGACACTTTAAACCGGCTGCCTTACTCACAGATCGATCCCCCTTGTCAGTCATTTAATTTTCATTAGATTAAGGTAAGCATTGGAGCAGCAGGCCATCTAAAATATTGGGGATACAACACTGCACCGAGAATAAAACAACTGCATCTCTTTAATAAAGAACAAATATTGCAATGAATTAGGTTCTATTTAGGGAACGGGCTGCAGAGAGAAAATAAATGTAATAGATATAGATACAAATAAAATATAAGGATAACTAAATATTCATATTCAAAGAGGAGGGGATGGTGCACCCATTGCACAAAGAAAAACTATAATATAACTAATATAATAACAGAAAAATAAAAGTTTTGAAAACTGTGTGAAACTAATTATAACAGAGCAACTTTAAATACAATTATTAGGTGTTTTAAACCAAATTTGTTTGACTATAAGCCAAGTTAAAAGTAGTTTATTCGAAGCGGAAATCTGCTGATTGGCTGGCCAATTTTCAAGATATATTTTTGTTCTCTGTGAGCCGAAAGATAAGGGACAAGGAAAAGGAATAGGGGACCTTGCAGACCGCTCCCGACTGGATGTTGCTGTTTGCTCTCGTTCTCGTAAATGTAAAAGTTGCAACTTGTAGCCTCAAAATAACCACAAAGTAAACACCAGAGTGCCGCAGTCCGGAGTCCCCGCTCCTCCGTCCTCCGCCCTCGGTCCTCGGTTCTGTATCCTCTATCTTTAGTCCTGGGCCCTCAGTGCTCCCCCTTCGACCGCAGTGAAGGGATGACGAGCTGAACTGGGAGCTGGGAGATGGGAGCTGGGAGATGGGAGCCGGGAGAGGTACGAGTATTTGAATAGCCGGCGAAGACATTGCGTATTCGCACACTGTTGCAGCTACGAACAAGGACATTGTACGTGAGAACAGGACACGGACAGGGACACGGACACGGACACGGACACGGCTATGGTTCGCCGGTGGCCTTCGAACCGAACTGAAGCTTCTCCCCACTGCCGGGGCTGGCCAAAATAAATAAGTGTGTAATTTAATATTTAAGGCTTTGTCAGTAATTATTTCAGCACAGATGGCGAAACTTTTCCTTTGTCGTTGCCGGGGCAACAAGCGAAGGATAAAGAGTGGGTGGCTCTTGGATAGATAGGCTCTAACCCCCTCCTCCCAATAATTTGCATGCAACCGATCGAGTACCCCCCTTTCTTTTCCCGAGCTAAGCTACGCCCTGCACTCATAACTCAGAGATCGCAGCTTGCGAGACTCTCGTAAAATTGACCCACTTGCTACACATTTGTCTTTATTAAATGGGGGAAATTACGAGTTCACGAGCGTATAAATTATAAACCAATTTAATAACCAGCCAGGCACAAAATGTGCTCAAAATGAACTACCAATTTGCGGAGTACAACGGAACGAAACATAATAATGGCTCCGGGTGAGCGTGAACATGAATTACGGGTGTATATGGGTAGGGAGGAGTGGGAGTGGGAGTAGGAGGCAGTACTTGACTTCAGATTGCCTGACAATGAGAAGGGGGAGGGGGAGGGGGATCAGGTGCAACGCCCACCTGTGAGAGCTATTGAATGACGCCCCCCCCCCCTGCTCCCTCCATTTCCTATTTTCCCACATTTACCTATATTTTTTTCATCCCCGATATGTATGAATTCCTTTAACTGTGTGCTCGCTCTTCTGAATATGCGCATAGTTTAAGCTTGTAATTATTCCAACATTTAGTTTAACATTTTGCCACGCCCCCGGGCTGCCATGGAAACTCTCGTTTCAATACCTCCCATCCCGGCAGGGAAGGGTCTCCTCCCAGTTAAAGTGAATTTGAAATGATTTATTGCACATCTCGCCAGACCACGGATACTGAAAAATTCTACAATTACATGGCCAGAGTCGGAGTCATGCATCCACTCCACTCCCGACCTTTGTGCCTCGGTTTCCTTTTTTCTCTCTGACACTTTTCTGGCTCGTTAGTATGTTAATTGTAAAGCGCATCCTAATTGCATTCGAGCTGGAAAAAAGATGAGTCTAAGCAGAGGGAGTCGTTAATTCTAAACTCATCTTAAGCTGGATTATTTCTGGGGAATACAAACCACAAAAAGAATTAACCACCTCTTATACTAAATAAGTGGGATTCCAACTTATACAGGGGATGCAGAAATTCGACTCACTCAAGCTTCGAGTGAAGCACACAATGTGGAACTCATCCATTTCAGATTGAAGGTATTAAGTTGCATCAAACCCGAACCGAAGCAAGTTCGAAGTCCTTTGCAAGCCCCTGCAACATGCAACTGCAACACATTCGAACACTAGTTGGAGTTCCATTCAAACTTGTATCCGTAATGTCCTTCGAACTTTGCAGAAGTGAGTGTAGTCCGAAAAACACTCAAAAAGGATAATGTCGCGAGAATTGAGTGGAGTAAAAGTGCAACCGATGCTTGGTAATTATTAATTATGATAATTATGTTGCTTAATTTGATAAATTAATAAAGCTATTAAAATAGCCAACCATACAAAAATGGTTAATATAACAAATGGTAAACTGTTAACGGATATCACTAAGTATATATATATATATTTTTTTAAATAATAATATTTACGAAGAAACAATATGTGTGATTAATTTCAACGATTATCCACGAAAGGGAACTTAACTACATATATACATTAAAATACACAAATAACCAGGTATATTAACCACAAGGTTTTTGCCAAGATTTATAATTAACTTGTTTAATATGGTATTAAATACAAACTAAATAATTTACTAAAAATAAGATTTGTTTCCAGAAATGTCTATATTAAATATATAAATAATAAAAGTGTTCACCTTGCCTTCAATGAAATATTTTTGTGCATTTAAATCTTAAAGACAACTTAAACTACCAAGAAGGTTCTGAAGGGTTTTAAACTATTTTAAAATAACACAAAGGTGGAAGCCATGGGATTGAAATAAAAAAGGCGAGAACCGAATTGTAAATCCAATCAATCTCTTTGACATTGTAAAAAGGTAGGGAGCTCTAAAGAGAACAAGTACCATTTTTAATATATATGTACATCTTAAATATTTTTTAAACAGACATTTTATACACTTATCTGACTGTGTTTTGTAAGAAAGTTTAGCGCACTCTGCCAATATTATACAAAGTTAGTTTAACAGCTTTAAACTCACATTTTTCTTTATTAATTTGTTCATATAAAACTAATATTATTCTGGAGTATAACTAGGCGCAAAGGTACAATGGAAACAAAAGGCACAGACAAAGGTTAAAGCATTGATTCCCTTAAAATAGCAAGGGAGAAAAATCGTGGTTTTTGGAATCACACCCATAAAACAATAATTGGAAATCAACTGCCTGAATAGCATTAAATAAAAACGTTATACTTGTTCTTGAAGAACCAATATCAAAATCGATTTTAATGGTTGTAGTTTCTCTAACCAGACACAACCGATTTTTGCATTTCGATTTATGTGCTCCGCGAAAATTTCATAGGCTACGAAAATTTAAAAAAAATTACACATTTTCTGTGATATTATTAATAATGTAGCTTAATTTGATAAATTAATAAAGCTATTAAAAGCACCAAAAAGAAGACAAATTAAACAAATTGCCAACTGTAATCGAAAATCACATCAATCAGGCAGCAGGCAGCAGGACCTCTATGGCAAGGTGCTTTATTTATGGCAGCCCGATAAAGTGGGGTGGGATAGAGGTAGGTTGGGTTGGGTTGGTTGGGTTGTTTGGCATAAAAAAGGTCGTCACCAAAGCATAAAAATAAATTGATATCACAGCGAATTTGAATGAGCAATATGGTGTTCCTGCCCGCCATCGCACTATGGAGCAGCTATTCCTCGCTGGCTCGTTCAAATATATCAGCGCTGCTTTTTTGCCATGAATTATTTCGCCTGCTGCATGCGAAATTTTTGGCCAGGCAGCGGCAAAAAGTATAGACAGATATGTGAAGGGACGGTCGGTCGGTCGGGGAATGAATATGATGCATGAAATAACAATAATGAAATGACAACAAAAGGCACCGGATAACAAAAGGATATGCAACGTGGAGTGGGCACGAGGCGCACGTCAACCAAGTTGAGCTGAGACTCGGGCATCGGGCATCGGGGCAATTCAAAATCAGAATCAAATGTGATTTCTGGTCACTTTGAAAATTGTTGATTAGTGACGCCTGAATGCAGCCCAATGGAACCGGACACTCGCCGCTAAAGCAATTGCAAGATCTCCTCCATCTCCTCCTCCTCCTCCCCCTCCACCTCCGCCCGCCTGTCACTCAAATCCCTGAAATATGTAAAGCCAGCTTTGGGTGCTCACCATGCAACTGGAACTGGATCTGCAAGGGCAGTTGATGGAGCCGGATTTAAACAACTGCAAAAATTCAATCCTGTAACCATGGCCTCCACTGGCAATTTCATTTAAACAATTAAAGCAACATAAATTAAAAATGTGGTCACGGCCAACAGCGACAAATTGCATGTAGTAGTGGTAACTAGAGCCACATCTATTGCATCATGGACCACATTCGAGGACCACGAGGATCCGGCGACCCAACCATCCCCACTCCCACTACTCCTGGGCATCAATTGCCATTAATTCGAGCATATTAATTCCAATCCGCATGCCAGTTTTCTGTGTGTTCTGTGTTTCTGGTTTCCAGATAACACCGCAACACCGCAACCGGGGTTTCACTTTACGCCTCCGTCCATTGCAATAGTTAAAATGGTTAATTGTTAATCAATTTTAATCTGCAGTTCGCTCTTGACCATTGCCAAATTGTTAGCCGCATTGTTTGCATTTGTTTAAACACAAAGTACGTACTATATATTATATAATTTAAATATATTTATTTGTTTTGTGGGTAGAGGCTTTGCGGCTTCCAAAAAGACTTTCCTATAAAAACAAGAAATTCCTTATGAATTAAACATTTTATATTCAAATTGCATTGTTTGCATTTAATTTGCTTAAATGTAAAATGTTTATATTATAGAATTAAAATATGTTCATTTATTTTATAGGTTGTTCTCCATTGAATTGATTCATTTATATTCAAGATTTGATTTTTTTGGATTCCAAAATATTTCCCCTATAAAAACAAGAAAATCATTGTGAGTCGAAGACTTTATGCAAATTAAAATGTTTGCTTTTAATTTGTTTAAACATGTTTAGTATGGAATTAAAACATATTCAATTGGTTTATGGGTAGCATATGGAGGAATTGATTCATATGAATTTTAAAATAAAATTCATTGTGAATTAATCATTTTTAACTAAAAAATTTTACGTTTTCATAACCAAAACAAAAAATTTATTTACAACTGTTTTAAAGGTAAATGTAAAGTTCCGAACCCAGCGAATAAAATCCTATATTTACTAGCTCAAATTTGTTTATAAAATCAATTATTTCCCTTTACTAATTTAAACATATATTATTTGGCTTATTTATAAATATTTGTAGTATTCAATTATTTTCATTAAATCTTTTTGCATTCAAGCTTCCGTTATTTGTATGAGTGTTACCATAACGTTATCTCAAGTCATCTCCATCCAAAGTAATTCGGTATATTCCTTCACTAACTTTCTTGGGATAATTAAAGAACCCCGCTTAGGCCACACTGCGGCTCGTGTTATTTAACTTCCCGCAGAAACATTTGTTTCTAACAATTTAATTATATTAAAAGCGCAAAATAAAGAATGTTCGCCATAAGAACGGTACTGCCGCGAGGCAAACAGTTTGCTGCGGCCCTGGGGAACGCAACCCGTCAGATACACCTCTCACACAGCTGTAGATACTTCGCCGGCTCCCAAGTTCAAGCCCTGCAAAAGCAACAGCAGCAGTTACAGCAACAACAAAAGGTGCAGAGCAGGTGGCTCTCGGGGAAATCGAGTAAAAGTGAATCGGAGGATGCACTGCAGCGGATCTACTATGGCACACTGGCACCCCGAATGAAGCTGGTCAAGTTCTTCTCGCTGAGCACAAGCCTGGCGGGAATTGCCGCCCAACCGATTCTTCTCGAGCAGGGAATGAAGATCGGAGGCACGGGAATGGCGGTGTTCCTCTGCTCCGTGGGAGGATTTTTCACTTTCGTTACCCCCCTGCTTTTGCACTTCATCACCAAGAAGTATGTGACGGAGGTGCACTACAATCCGAAGACGGAGGAGTATACAGCAACAACGATCTCTCTACTCCTGATGAAGGTCAAGGTGGGTTGGACTTAGGTTTTCCGATTCCCATTACTTATTCCTCTCTGTTTCCTTTGCAGACGACATTTCGCCCCAGCGATGTTGTGGTTCCAGAGGTACCCGGCATGTTCACCTCCTTTTTGGTCAACAAACGACCGCTTTTCGTAGATCCCGCCTTGTTTGACGATCCCGAGCACTACGTGAAGATCATGGGCTACGACAAGCCCATCGACTTCAAGCTGGATCTCAGCTCCAGAGAAGCGAAGCCCACGAAGAGCAAGGAGCAGCAATAAATGCAATTGCCTGCGATTTGTCTAGATTGTTTTATTTACAACTCTCCCACCTTTATAAGGAACCATTTGTACAATACTTAAATAAGAAAATTGAAAAAGTTGACTATAAACCGCAACCTTTGGAGGAAATGTATGTTTGGAGTCCTTCAAAAATAATAGCAGGGCCAAAATTATACCTTATCCAATCATCGAATCATTCAAACGGAAACGTATTCGATCTTATTTTATATTATTTATTACAGAAGTAATATAAATATAGAAATATAGAAACAGATTGCAATTTAGGGATCTTTTCTGGTAATGTAACTGACAATATTTGTATGTCTCTAAATTATCACATTGGTATCGCATTCCAAATATTGTATTATTATGCATCGATTCAAAAGCCTATTCTAGAAATGATTTATGCATCGTCGGAGGCCATAGAATCGGAAACTCGGAGTTAAATTTATTTTAAGTTTGGCGGGCCATGGGGTCGATGGAAATTTGTTGTTTTCTTTTTGGAGTTGCCACTTGGGCTGGTATATATTTAGGATTATTGTGAAAGGTATAATTTTGTATCCTTAAAGTTGGTCACACAACTGTTTACTTGAATCATATGGAAATGGACACGCCGGAATTAAAATTAATGTTGGAATTCGGGTAAAAACAGTTAACTTATAATTTATATTGTTAATATTACTTCAACTTTAACTACAGCGCAGGAGCGGAACTTCTTTTTGGCAACATCAAGAGCCGCCAGATCTCCTTGGATGGCAAACAGAAATGTGAGCTTTCATCAGGTTAATATTTATACTCATTTAAATAATCAAAATATAATTGTTTTTAAAGGGACAATTGCGAATTTGCTAAAGTGGATGCATGCCAATATATTGACGGAACGACCGGAGCTGTTTCTGCAAGGCGATACTGTGTAAGTTGCCTTAAAATTCAAAGATCTCTAAAACTTATTGTTAACTTTTAACACAGACGACCCGGCATTTTGGTCTTGATCAACGACACCGACTGGGAATTGTTGGTGGGTTTAATTCTTGGAAATTTAAAACAATTCCATTACATATAATTCCATTTTCCAGGGTGAACTTGAATACGAACTGCAACCAAATGACAATGTTCTGTTTATATCCACATTACACGGCGGTTAGGTTAAGGAATCCATGTTATTTTAAGAAAATATTCTATTTTTTATAAAGAAACAAATGCTTAAAAAGCAAAATCAATGTTTTTTGAGTCAGAATTACGTCCCTCTACCAAAATTGGCAAAGGCCCACACGATGGTTCGGGTAGTAAAATTTTCATCATTCGACTGTTCTCACACCGCGTTCATCTATTTATACGAACACATGGCCGAATAAGCACTTGGGAATTGTATGTGCAACTAAAAATAGATTCCTACCAGTGCGGTATTTTTTCCGGTTTGGCGGGCTTTTTAAATTGATTTGAATTGGAGTGAACCTTTTTTGTATGGAAATTGAAGCCGTATTTGTTTCAATCAAACTTATATGTACTAAACTGAGAAAATAGTTTGCATAGGAACAGAGAGACTGATGCTGATAAAGAATATTCAACTATATAGGGAGTGATGACTCCTTCGCTGCATTCAAACTTCTGTGAAAAATAGTTATACCCTCTGCAATGGCCTAAACGTAACAGTTGTTGTAAAAGCATTTCCATTTCCTTGCGGTTTATCTATCGTTTTCCAATGTAGCTGCCGTTGAGCTGGTGTTGGCAGCGTGCATGCAGTGCACGGAGGATGTCCTGGCATATCCTGTCCAGCCTGAGAAATACGTCCAATTCACATATCAAGCCGAAGACCTAAACTCTATAACCAGGATCATTCGGATATATTCGATACTAGACTGTTTTAGAAACATTGGGTAAACATTATTTAAATCTTAACTATTATTTCGGGTTTTGTGAGTCTGGGGTGTTTAAGTTAATTGAAGGTATCGTAGTTATTGGTGCTTTTGATCCAAATAAATAAGTTATAATTGAAAGTACTAAAATCAAGGCCAACTAGAAAGTTCTGAATTGAATAATAGATAGTCTTTTAAAAGAGTTTTGGACATTTCCAAAATTGGGACGTTTTCAGAATTTGTGAGGGCTATAAGGCGTTATATATTTCAAACTACGTGGAATAATTTTCCGGACATCTCACACTTCTTAAAAACAAATATTTCCCTAATTGCCTATCATTAGTATACCATAAATTCAATAAAAAAACCAAATCGTGAAACTCATGTCTAAATCTATTTTACAGCGTTTTCCTCTTAGCTGAAAACCCACATGATAAACAGTTTATGTGTATTTATGTGTAAACTCGCCATTAAGGAGAGGCTTTAAAAACCTACGAGAAATATAATAAACCAAGTTTATTAACACCCATATGGATGTTAAGAGGCAGTTAGATACAAAATAAATGTGATAAATTAAGTGAATCAAAGCTCGGGAAAATGGTGTTTTTTCCATTTAACCATTCAAAAGTCGAGCCCACAACTTTTGAATAATAACGGAAGCTAGACAAATGACCAAAACACTTCACCGACCGTAAATTTTCATGAATGAAATGGAGTTGGGTACGAAAAAGCCAAAAAGAGAGACCCGAAACCGTAAATTCATTTAAATGAATCCCAAAAACTATAGTGCAACTCCCATAGCGTGAACCTCTATCTGTTTGAGCAACTTGGGGTTTTATTTTTAGGGTTTTCTTTTAACAATAATAATAACATTGAATATTGATCAAATTGCATTTCTAAATAATTTAAACTAATTCCAAATCCGAGCTATAGAACTTCCACTGTATTATTTATCACGAATGCACCTTGCTACGTATTTTTGTTTGGAAGGAGTAACAAAGAGAGGGGTAGGAGAGAGAGCCAGACGAACACGAAGAAGAGATAGGCGGCATCTCTTCTTCTTTCCATGTCTGTTACATTTCGTTGAACGAAATGATGAACATATTCAAATTGTCGTTACACACTTCACTTGGAGCAAGCGAGATGGCCAACGAATCGGATGCACTGCATACGCAACCTGCGCGGAGAGTGAGGGGGAGGGTAGCATAAAGATCAAATGCACGACATACGAAAACAATGAATTGGAGTGGGAGTAGGACAGCTGAACTACTACAAATGTTGACCCAACTACTTCCACTTATTGGCGTCTCACTTGTTCTTGCTGTTGTTTATATTTTGATGTGTGTGTGGTTTCCAGCCGAAGGAGAAGAAGAAGCAGCAGCCGGATGCCGTGTGAATTTCACATTTTCCTGCCTTGTTTTCCCTATTTTCTGTATTTCTAATGTAGTTTGGCCTCCGCCCCCGTTTCCTCTGTCTGCCAACCAGAACGCCCACGTAATGTGCGCTACGGCCACTAGGGTGGGGTATTCCGGTTTTCGGTTAACTTGTATGCAACCAAAACAAATCCGATGGTTTGTTTTATTTTTTTTTTGTATACTATATGTTTGTTATACTATATGTTTTTATAGGTACAAAGTACATATATAGTAGCGAAATCCTAGAACTGATATGCCCGACACTTTCTCTGCGCTGCTTCCGCTCCGCTGCCTCTGCCTTTGCCTCTGCTGGCGCCGGTGCAACATGTGGTTGGTGTTTTTGGACTGTAGGTGTTCCTTTGTGGGCAAGTGTGCGTTTTCATTCACAAATATGTTGAATCGTACAATTGCCGCTTGAAAATTTAAATTCATTTATGTTGCTAGCCAGATGTTCCGGTTTGTTTAACTTGAAACTAAACTAAAATATGGCGAATACAAACAACCACCTGAAGGCAGTGAAACGCGATTTTAAAGTTTAAATACAAAATAAAAAAAAAGATATTGTATAAAAGAGTGTCATTAAAAACACGGGTTTAAAAATAGGTTTTCTGTACGGTGTATTGTAATTTAAAAAAATAAAAGCTTTTATACAATACCGAAAACAATTGGGTTTTATTTTAACATTATGATTTTTTTCACAATTAAGCGATATAACTGTGAAAATATTGAAAATAGTGTTTTCAATATTAAAATTTCAAATTGCAGAACAAATCGATAACGATATTTTCCCCAAACTCATCGCAACTTCGAGCTCACCCAAAAGAGAGAGAGCACAATCCCCCTCGTGGTGGGATCTCTTTTTCTTTCGTCTCTCTTTTTAAATAAAGAAAATAAAACATCTGAATCTTTAACCCTTTGCTGCCACCAAAGCCCCACAATAATTTAGTAAGGAATTTTAATAAATTATTTTTATGTGAATGAATATCGCTAAAAATTATTATAAATGTTTGAATGTCGGTTGCGTTGCATGTTATTTCACAAAAAATCCTGAACGCTTGTTATAATTATAATAATTAATTACAGATGCACAACAAATTAAAGCATTGAACTGAACTCGTCAAGTCAAGAGAGCACAAACTGAGAGAGAGGTGAAAACCGGAGAGATTTTCGCTTATTCACCACACCGTGATACAATATTCACTCGCGTGCCTTCGGTTGAAGTTGATTTCAACCCGTGAAGTTCATTTTCGTTTCGTCTTCGAGTGCGGTTGTGTGCGCGGCGTTTTCTCGTCTCGGGACATAATATCTCAACTGTTGACCGGAGTTTGCCAGAAAATTGCAACAAGTGCATTCGCCAGACCTTAAGTTATTACAATCGGATAATAATTCAGATTCCTCGATCGGAAAGTGGAAAGCCAAAACCAACTGCTTGAAGTAAAATTAACAAAACCCTTTGGTGTGTGGCAAACAGTTTGAAGTGAAAACATAAATTAATGCCCACAAATCAAACGAAAACACCGCCTGCAGAGTTAACATGCCCATGTAAACGCACATTGGCTTAACATTCGCTGTGAGTTCCAGATTCGATACTAAACGCCAGATTCGATTGGAAATTGAGCCGCCTGGGCTGCCGGAAAGAGGCTGCCTGCTATGCAAACGAGCGCACAATGCTGCTGAAGAAGAAACGCTTAAGGTGCGAGCAGGACGGCATCATCATCGACTCGCTCGCCGTCTCTGTTGCGGAGCCAAGCAGCAACAACAACAAAATGGCCGATACACGCGAAGTGCGCATTGAAGAGCAATTAAAAGTGAAAATTGGTATGTAAATTCGTGCGAAATCAATTTAAAATGCTTCCCAGCCGCAGGACTAATGGCCGCGCGTGTGAGTGCCTTGAAATTTAGGCCAAAACGGCGGTTTTTCCGAGTGCCAAGTGTGCTGGAATGTTGACAGCGTCGCCCAGTGGCTGCTAACTGAAAACATTGCTGAATTGTGCGTGAAAAACTGTTTAAACCGCCAGGGAATGTGATTAACAGTGCTTAAAGTCATGGCGGACTAATTAAAATCCATCAAAACATTGGCAAACTCGCGCAAATGTGTTTTTTTCTGCTGCAAATGCATTGTGTGTGCTAGTGCTATCCCCCTCACACTCACGTGTGCCTGGCTGTGTGCGTGTGTTTCTCTTTTTAAATGTTTTTTTCTCTGTCCGAGCTGCAGCAGTGCGATTGTTGTTTTTGTTGTTGCTGCTGCTGCTGCAGAAGCTATAGAAACTTGCCACCCGACTTTTGAGCCTGCAGCTGAATGTTATGGCATCCAGCACCCGCCCCCGCACCCCCTCGACGCACCCTCCTCCCTTCGGCTTCGTGCGCCCCTTTTTGTGAATGAATCGGAATGAATCCATGTTTGTGTGTGTGTGTGTGCGAGCATGCGCTGGAGCGTCGCACACACACGCGAGCGGTCCAACAACAAAGTGTGTGGGTTTTTTCATGAATGGAATTTTCGAATTTCGGTGTACTTTTCTCTGGCTAGCGAATCGTCTGCTGTTGTGTCTGTGTTTTATGAATGATTATCTCGGCCCAGCGAAAAAGCAGCTCGATTAATGGGCCTATATCGGCGAAAGGTCAAATGAATGAATGACACTTATCTGCCAACAGAGAACGACAGAGAGGTGCACACACAGAGTGAGAGAGCGAGAGAGAGACAGCCCAGGAGAGCAGCGTGAGAGAAGCGAACAACTTGCGGTTGTTTTTGGTGGTTTTACATTTCCTGTTTTGTTTTTTAGTTAAAAACATGAAACTCAAAAATACAGTAAATCTGGGAATCAGAAAAAAAGGGTTGCTGTGATCTCGATTCACATTAAGAGTAGAGCTTTCCTACCTGGAACTTCCATTCTTGAACTTCTAAGCATCGCAATTCCATAACCCGAACTTTCTTGCTGGAAGTAATGGAAATATTAGGAAACTTCTCCAATATGATTTTGTTCAGAGCTTGGGTGTGGAAAGAAGCGTATTTCAAATGTAACTACTTGATTTTCCATTCAAATTTTTTGGCACCTGGTAATATAAAGTATTCTTTAAATACAGCATAACTTATATAAAACCATTTTGGTTTTAAATCATCTCCAACATTCAGAACATTCGAAATTATATTTCTTCACCAATAACTTCATAAAGATACATTTTTTATTGAAACTCAATGTCAATAATTCGCATTCAATATTGTATCTACATTTATAAGACATTTATTCTAAATCCCCTAAAGATTATATTATTTATAAAAACAAAAGTAAATAATGTGTGCTCCAACTCCAAGGCTCCACAAGTGGTATATTACTTATGGCAGTTATTTATGCGGTTATTAAAGCTTGCCTGTATATGTGTAAGCCCCTTAGAAGCCCATTTTCCACCTAAACAATTTCAATCTCACAACTCATAAGCAGCTTTTTCTGCGCCGCCTGGGCCATAAATTATATGCAAAGCTGCAACAACATTGTAGACGCTTTTGATTTCCGTTTCCCATCGGAGTTCGCCCGGAGTTTTCACCGTCGTGCGATGCGGTTTTGGTTTCAGTTCTTCAACTTCTATGTCTACTTCTTGGGCCATAAAACTCTTGCTTTTTTTCTCCACGGGAAAGAAGCGATGGCTTTTTCCAGCTGCTTTTTGCACGCTTCAATTGTTTTCGCATGCGCATGTGTCTTTGTCGGGTTCTTCTCTTCCCTTTTCCCTTTCCCCCCTTCGCTCTTCCTTCGTTTCTTCAACCTCAACTTCATCGTACTCCTGCCCTTCCACTTCCTTTTCGCTTTGCTCCCATTCTTCAATCAGCTTTTAACCCCTTTCTGGTATCTCCGATGAAATATTGGTTAAAATGTATTAACAAACACGTGTTGCATTTTTATGGGAATGTAAAAAGAAGGCATTATAAATCCCACTTCCTTCGATTATCACATTCTTGTAGTCCACGTCTGTCGCCTTTTCACCCTTATTCCAGCCATCCGCTTTTGTGGTTAATAAAGGATGGCATAACATGGGGGATATCTGTATCTCCAAAAACACGTGTTGCAATGTATGGGAATGAAAGGTAAAGGTATTCACTTCCTTTGTTTTGTCGGTTCATTATCGCCTTTTACTTTAATTCTGTATGTGTATTATATATATACATAAACATATTATACAAACACGTGATCCTTTGTTTTTCTAATTGCTTTATCTTGGACACCTATTTATCTGTATTGTATTTGTAATTAGACAACAAATATAATATATTTTTGGCTCTTCTGAACACTTAACACAAAGATATAATTCGAAATGTATTTATATACTTAAATTGTTTTTGGATTCTCAGCAAAAACTAAATTCTAGTAACTTAAGAATGAAAGTTTTGCCATACCTATAATCTTTTATTAACATCATGATACCTTTTATCTCAAACAACAGACTTTAAGCTGTCATTTCCTCTTGGATTCTTCAGCAAAGATGGCAAAATATTGTTTAAAAATAAATAGAAAAAAAACACGTTTTGTAATGGTTGGAGAATGAAAGTTAGCCTTGCCGTTTCCTATAATCATCATTGATTATCGCACCATTATAGCACATTAGCTCCGTGTCCGGAGAGCTGTGTCACCTTTTCGGACCCGCAATACGTTTCCCATTGGCATCGGCTGGCCAACCGTTGAATCCCCTCGCCCCCCGCATTCTTTTCTTCTCTTTTCTCTCAAGTTTCATATTTCCACTTCATTATGCTTTGCATGCTTAATAATAATACTTCCACATCGTGCTCAGTTTCAATTACACAGTCGCCGAGTTTCGCTTTTGTTGTAAGCCCAGGCCATTGTTGTAAAGCTTTCCATTTTGTCGGTCGTTGCGATTTCTACAACTAAGAAAGAAAAAAATACCTCCGACCGAGCGACCGACCCACCGAAATTGGCGTAATACTTTTCCACTTAATTAAAATGTTGAGCGCATAGCCTAAATTTCGTTTTCTATGAGATGGAGGACGGAGGAGGAGTGTTCAGTACCCAGCAGTATTGCAGCAGATGCAGTGAGTCTGTGACTCATTCTCGTTTCGATTTCCCCCGTTCAGTTGATGCCAGAATATCAATGACACTTCCATGACAAATGAGGAGATGGGAATTACTCAGAGTCTGGGACTGGGACTTGTAGTTGGACTCGGACTTGGGCTGGCACTTGAAGACACAGCAAGGAGAGACCACACGCAATTCAGATTTCGTTGTACTTAAAAACACTCGAACAAGAACTAAGACCTCGGGACTTGGCTAACATGGATTCTGCTCTGTTCTGATCTGTTTTGTTTAGTTTCTGTTGTAGCGCAATGACAACAACAATAAATAGTTTGGCCAAAAAAGGTAATTAATTAAAAGCCGGTTGGGTCTTGTTCTCTAGATTTCTTGCCAAGTTTTTTTTTTTTTGTAACCCAACCCCTCTTGCCCCTCTCAACAAAACTGGTTGCAATTGAACGAGCCAAATGACTCGCTTGGAACTTTTCTAGTTGGTTCTCTCTTCCACACACACAGAGAAATATTACTACGTTTTATTTGTATTCGAATTGTTACATTGTAGTAAAGTTATAGCAATAGGAAATTCAATAGGATAGGATTTAAAAATGTTTATTTTTCTAATATTGATATATTTATTTTAAATTATTAGACAATATAATGCATATATATTAAATGTTCAGGTAGATATTTTTCCCTGTGCAAGCATTGTTGACAATTAGTTGTCGGGTCGTGTCTTGAAATAATTTTTTCTAATAAATATATTTCAGAGCCTGACACGGCCGTACCACAATTAAAGTGGAATATTTTCATTTGAAAATATGTCGAGTTGTAGCAATGTTAATTAGCCCGAAGGAAGCTTTGTTTTTCTTTCTTTCTTTAGTTTTTTTTTTTTTTTTGCAGAACTACAACTTTGTTTGCCACTTCCAAAGAACGAGCGAACGAAGGAACAATTTTATGTAATTAGCGCATTGCTAAAATACTTTTTATCCAGGTTAAAGCCGTCTTTTATATGCGGTATGCCAAAGGGGGGGCAAAGGGGAAGAATCTCAATCGGAGTGACAAGGATGACGTTGATGACTCTGCCGATGCATCCGATGATTAACATTTATCTCTGGCTTTCCACAATGAGGCAACAGCAGCAGCAGCATGCTGTACCCACTCGAATTTCATCGGCCCTTGCCCCTAACCCAACCCTTCCCCCGATTATTTCGGGGGGCCCTTTTTTATGACTTAACGCTTGACCTCCTCGCATTTACTTTGATGTTGTTGACTTCGGACACGGGGGTCAGAGGCATCTGTGGAAACCCCCGGTTGTCATCCAACCATCGCCCCTCCTCCCAAGGCTTTGAACTTCACGCTGCCTTTTGGTTTGTGTCTCTGTTTCTGTTTCAGTTTGTGTCTCTGTTTCTGTTTCTGTTTTTATTGTGGCGCTTCTTTGGAGCTCACTCACTGCTCACTTCCAGCCTCATGTAATTTGTAATTAAAATTAATTCTGTTTTTATTTCACGTTTTGGACCGGGGCGTTATTAATTTTGAGGCACAATTTGTGCGCTTCGCTGGCTCGTTTCAAGTGTCGTTTGTCGTTGTCGCTGTCGTTCCTTGTGGTTTCTGCTCAAAGGTAGCCAAGTGATACAACAGCGGAAATGTCAGGGGCCAAGAATGGTTGTTTAGGGGCTGGGGACAAGTTTTTAATGGGCTCGGCGAAGAAGTAGGGATAGTTTGGAGTCGTTAGATGCGCCTAGGCCACTCAAGCTGAAGAGTTTTTGGTTTTGTTTTGGGAGAGAGGTTTCCCCTAACAATGTGAAATAATGATGGATAAGTGTTCTTCTATTAGTGTAACCTTTGCTTTATTCACGGAATTGTTTATTTGATGACGGAGAATGATCCTTGGCTCAAAGTGTTCTTTGGGTAACATTGTAGAAAATAATGATTCCATATTATTCAATTCTCTCTTCTTGAAATGCTTAGTTTATGTTGTCTATGTTTTTATATGGCCATATATATGTTCTTCCCACAAAATATCGTCAAAGGTGATCCTTATATTGCCACTTAGTGTATTCCACATATGAAAAACTCATAGAAAACCACTTCTGGCGAAGGCCAATTGAACGCGTTGCTTTGCGAAATTGTGTGGGCGCCTTACAAAACTTTATTTATCATTATTAAATTTTTATGGCACAAAGTCAGGCGAGTTTTTGTGTCGTCGCCAGTTGACTTCGCCTCTAATGAGCGGCGTTTGTAGTTTTTTCGTGTTTTTGTTTTATTTATTTTATTTGTATTTTTTTTTTTTTGTAGTAATAGGCGGCTGCCCAATTTGGCCGTTTTTAAATGGAAGTCGTGCGTTCGCGTCGCTCACTTTGAGTGATGTGTGTTGTGTGTGCAATTGAAGGTTAATAGTGCCGAAAAGGTAAATTGGCAACACGAAAACTCATCGCGAAGAAAGCGAAAATCGCTGGCAATTTGGCCTGGCAACAACAGGAAAGACAAGGCGAATCAGTTGGGGGATTACTCAGCTTGTGGTGGACACTGATATGGACAATGGCGAGATACTATGTACAATTTGTATACAATTATTCACTTGCGTGCAGAGCGAGAAATTGTTCACATAAACAAAGTCCAGCAGATCGATGACGTCGATGAGTGGCAAGAGGCCAATAAAACAGGCAGGCTGAAGGCAGAAGCCATACAAAGTTGGCCGCAGCAGGAGAAGATCAGATCGTGAGATGTGATGGTCATGAGAAGCGTAATCAGACCGGAAATCGATCAGCACGTACAAAGAAACGAGAGGGAACCAAACTGGTTTCATCATCTCATCCTCCCTGCTAAATAAATAAGATGAACTGCATTATTATTAAATAGAGGGAAGACGATGCGGAGATGCAGAGGAAAAAAATTAGTCTAAACCTTTGAAACTAGAAAATCATATTTTTCATCATTGTGCAGAAGAAATTAATTATAATTTTAATTTATTATATTTTTCTTTAACTCATGTTTGTACTATTTTTTTGTTTTAATGTTAATAGAAGATTTTCAACGATTAGTCTTCTTTTTAAAATCAATTGTATAATATCGAAACTATATTTTAAAATTATATAACTGATCACCAATACCCCTAGTTCGATTTATGAATCCCACTTCTTTCTCTTCTCGCAACTGGATGATCTGGAATTGGTTAGGTAGATGCATTCACTAACCTGTTTGCCTCCACAATCTGGCTAATTGCACACGACACGTTAGGAGAGTTGGCCCTTTCGGGTTTTGTGTGGTCCGAAAAGGAAGTGGCAGCGGAAAAGGAAGTGCACTTAAAGGGATATATACTATCCAAGCTATAGAAAGGAGTGCAGCGAGTAAATGCAGCAGAACAGAAGACAGAAGGCTAAGGGCTTTCGCTTCCCACCTTTCCGCCAAAACAATCGGTTGTGGCCGCAGGAAGCTGACGTTTAAACAAACATCCCCAGACACAAAGATATAGACTGGTTACCATATACAGACAGATCCCCGACACTGTGTAAATCTCCCTTCCGTTGGCGGGCAGCGAAAAAAAAAATAAGAATTTATCTCTATTTCCGTTCCTTTGCATAAATGACTGGGGCTGCTGCTGTTTCATTTGCTTTTTTAGAATTTATTACAGCTCTGGTTCAGTGTCTGTCTCCCCGCCAGCAGTGTCTGCTTCCTTCTTTACGTTTTTCCTCTTTTTTTTTTTTGTATTTTCCTCGGTTTTTTTTCCGCAGCAGCTCTCTTGAAGTAATCGCCTCATTAATTCGCGCGCGTTTCATGCTGCACTGAATCAATTTGCATATTGTGCAGAAAAGCGAAAAAGCGAAAAGAGGGAAAACGAAAACGAAATCTACTTACAAAGTCTTTAAATTTAATTTTCCGTCTGCCGGTGCCTGTCTGGCAGGAAAATGATGAAAATTTCAGGGTGTGGAAATGGGATCTGGGATCGTGCTGTAATTCTCTTCCCCCAAGGCAAATGTCAATGCTGTGGAGGAGAACCAAACCAGCGCCGCTTTAGAAGTTCTTCTCCATTCGCATCTCATTTTTGGGGTCATGTGGATGTGGCATATGGCAGGATGATTCTATTATTAGGATCCCTTTAAAATGTTGAAAGAAACATGCCGCCCGATGATGTTTATCCGATGGTAGATGATGGGGAATATATCTGGTTAATTGCTGGATCACCCGCAACACGATATTCAATTAGTCTGGGTAAACATTTTTCCGATAACTGATTAATCTGTTTTGCCCACCACTTCCGTTCTCATGGTAGAGCAAAAAAAAAAAAAAAAACATTACAGAAAAAAAATCGAAAATGTTGAGTTTAAATATTCTCCGACTTCCGCTTGACTTTATGCATGCATAAACCTTCTGGATCTCTCCGATTTGTCACCCCGCCCCCCTCTTTTCGGTTCACTGAGCTCTGGGTTCCGTTTTTATCGTGTTTGGCATATGTAAGATGATATATGCACAACACACCCGAGCGTTCCATCACTCCGCTGCCATTTCCCAATGCAATTGAAGGTCGGATATCGGACGGTTTATGACCGAGCGATGGGTTCAGATCGGAGAATAAACAGCCAAACGATAGCGCGGATAGTAGAATATCATTTCGCCATTTCCCATTCCCCATTATCCGTTCTCCATTCTCTACGGGGGCTCGTTCACTTCCCCCGGATTCCATTGAAATCATTTCGCAATTTCTTTATCACCGCCCACTCTCTCTCTCTGTCTGTTCTCGGTGAGTAAGCGAAATCTATAGAAATTCCCCCGATTATGTCATTAAGTTTAGAAAACTTTGATTGTCTCTTTAGGAATTTGCATGGCATTCGAAGAAAACGAAATCCGAAATACAAATAATACAACAAAAAGATACACTCAGTGGGGCAGCGAATGACAAGGCGAATGCTATAAAAATCGCGAACATAAATAAATTTTATAAACGTCACAGAAACGCAAAAATTCCAACGCTGTGGTGCTGGGTTTCCCCTCTTCTCTTCTCTCTTGATACCCTTTTAAAAAGTATACTAAATTCAGTAAGGCATTGGGTATTTAATATAATACTTATTGTTGCATGTTATACAATCTGTATTGCTTCAGTTCAGTTTTTTCTCTTAGTAACAACATCTTCAAAGATTTCTTACTTGCCAATTTAAAGGGTATTAAACCTTCGACTAGCTACAGTTTATTTCTCCTAAAAATCTCGTCGAACTACTACGACGATTTCATGAATGAAATTTACTGTTTTGCCTTTTCTCCAACCAAAAGCCACATTTGATATTTGTCATTTGGCTTTGTTGTGCTTGTGCCTGTGTTTGCTTGTGATTTTGTTTTTGTTTCTGTGCCTTTGCGTTTGCTTTACTTTGCATATAAAATGTGCTGCTGTCTGTCCGTGGGGTTTCTCATTCATTCATGGAAAGAAGAAAAAAGTGAACTAAACCGTAAGAAAAGAAAACCAGCCAAAGAGCGAGAGCGAGAGAGAGAGAGCGAACGAACAAATGCCTTTGTTATCAGGCATTGCTGCTGCTTCTTCCTGCGCCAGCGAGAGTGTGAGAGCTTGCGATTGTGATTGTAGAAAAGTGCCGTTGTTTTGCCAAACACACAGATACTGCTCACGCACACCATCGCCATTCCACAGCCAGCCCCATTGATAGTCGCGGGCTGATAGCGAATCTCTAATAGCGCTATATAGCTCACCTAGCCCGCCCAGCAGCTGTGTCAACAGGGGCGGAGGAGTGGGAAGGGGCGGGGCAGAGGCCGACTGTCTCAATGAAAAACAAACTGAAGATACAGGCCAACTTCCGTAGTACCAACTCAGTCCCAGTCCAGTCATACTATATCTATAAGTTCTTGAAATCTCTTATTAACCTATCCTCAAAATAAGTGTCAGGTAATATACTTGTAATTTCCCATTAGATAGTTGTCTTTCCATCAGTTTGAATACAGTTTCTTAGCTTAAGGGGATCTACAAAATATTGAAATAAAATTGATTAATTTTTCACATATTTGTTTAAAGCCTTCAAACAATTAGACAGTAAGCTTCTCCATAATTAAAATTTAAATTGTTCCTTTAGGGGAAGTTTATAAAAGTCCCAACAAGTTAAATGTAGGATGATAAGTCAGAGATTTTTTATTATATACAATTATTTCATAAAATATCTCATAGTTGGTCTAAAAGGAGCGAGTATTAGAAAACGGATTTCCAAATATCCGGTTCGGATTTTGACTTTTATGATTTTATAACCTTCAAGTGTAATCTATCAATCTGAGAATAGAACAAAAAGTGGCCATAATATCAATCAATACCTATCAATGTTCCCCAGAAAGCATTATAAAAGCAATATTGAATTCAATAAAATATATTTGAACAGTTCTATAAACCTTGAAAGTTGTTCTTCCCGCAACGCAAAATTTTCCTTCCTTTGATTGCTGACAAAAATTGGCGTTAACCCATATCTCAAGTGTTTCATAAAAATATGGCGTTGAGTCATGAAAGTTCCGTCTGTAAGAAGCGGGCAAAACACAGATACAGATACAACCGTAAGAGTATGTGTGCACTTATTATATTTCCGCTCGGCTGCCGCAAATTTCTTCCATTGAGCAAGTTTATAGTACTTGGCTCGCCTTGTGGGCTGAGTTGTGAGTTTGTGGGTTGCGGGCAGGCGCCTTCACCCTTTGCGCGTTTATCCAAGGCTGCACATTTGTTATTAACTATTAACGTTTGCAGTCTAGCCAAGCGCCAGCCATTGCGAATGTTTGTATTCCATATTCTCTTTGTATTGGTCTCCAGGTTGCCCCCAGGTGGCGACGGCGACGGAGAAGCATCCATAATAGATTGCGCAGCACAGGAAGTCACGTCCGCGTCCGCTAACCATTTTCGGAACTCAAAAGAGCCCGCTAAAAAAAAAATTGTGTAATAAATGAATGAGTGGCTGGGGTTTGTTTTCAGCTTTTACAGCAGCAATTATCAGGTGTCAAGGCCGAATGATACTGAAATATTGATACCAAGTTGGGTGATAATCTTTACTTTATATTGTGGAAGAAAATAGTCCTATTCAAGGGATTAACTGGTTTCGCAGTTCTTCTGAACCACTTGTGATGAGAATCTCTTAATCTCTTTTGCACTTCAAAACCTAATCAGAAAATATATGAACAAGGATTGTTAAAAAGTAAATGGGGTCTTCTTATTATTGCTTCATAGATTTAATGATTAAGAACTCTATTAGTTTAATAATTACAAATAAATTATAGTTGATATATCAAATCTGTTAATTTGTGATTTTATGTTATTGCAGGCGAGGCAAAGAATCTGAGCAGTCGCAATGCGGCCAACACAAGCTGCAGCACACAGGGCACCCGCGATGTCTACTGCACAATTGCCCTCGACCAGGAGGAGATCTGCCGCACACCCACCATCGAACGCACACTGGCGCCCTTCTTCGGGGAGGAGCACCAGTTCAAGATCCCGCGCCGCTTCCGCTACCTGTCCATCTACGTGTGGGATCGGGACATGAAGCAGGACAAGCCCATCGGCAAGATTGCGATCAAGCGCGAGGAGTTGCACATGTACAACCACAAGGATCACTGGTTCTCACTGCGGCCCGTGGACTCGGACTCAGAGGTCCAGGGCATGGCCAATGTGGAGGTGGCCTTCGTGGAGGCTTCCCCACCATCCCAGCAATCCCTCTCCGAGTCTATCGAACTGGGCCAGCACACGCTGCACAATCAGATGCATCATCACCAGCAACGGGCGCACTTGAATGACTACAAGGAGAACAGCGAGCTGAGCAATATCCAGCGAGCTTCCACAGGTGGCGGGGGAGGAGGAGGAGGGGGCGGAGGTTCCCACCACCTCAACTCGGCTGGCATGACCCTCAAGACACGAGCCGCCGGCCTCTTTGGACATGTGCATCATCCCCCAGCGTCGCAGCAGTCGCAGCACTTTCAGCAGATCCCCACCAGCACAACATCCACATCCACGGATCAACTGGCCAACTGGAAGGCGACGCATGCGAGAAACGTTGGGGTGACGGTCAAGGTGCCAGCCTGTGTGGATCTGGCCAAGAAGCAGGGCACCTGCGATCCCTTCGTCGTCTGCACCGCCCACTACAGCAACAAGCAGCAGGTGACGCGGCGAACGAAACAGAAGAAGAAGACCGTGGACCCCGAGTTCGATGAGGCCATGTACTTTGATCTCCACATCGATGCGGAGGCGGGCAGCACAAATACCACCGGAAGCAACAAGAGTGCGGGTTCCCTGGAGTCCTCGGCGAACAAGGGCTATGCTATCTACCCCTTGGGTGGCGCGGATCTGGTGGAGATTGTGGTGAGCCTGTGGCACGATGCTCATGGGGCGATGGCGGACAAGGTCTTCCTGGGGGAGGTGCGGTTGCCCATGCTGAATAAACAGGAACAGCAGGCGGTGCCACCTACCGCCTGGTACTATCTTCAGCCCCGCTCCATAACCCACAGTTGTCGCTCGCTGAATGCCACACCACGATCCTGCGCCACGCCGCCGGGAACGAGATTGAGTGTGGACTCCACCATCGGATCGCTGCGCCTGAACCTCAACTACACCGCCGATCACGTCTTCCCACTGGCCACCTACGATGATCTGTTGAATCTGCTCCTGGAGTCCGTGGATCAGCGACCCATCACCATATCGGCGGTGTCGATTCTCGGGGAGCTGGTCTCGGGCAAAACAGAAGTGGCCCAGCCCCTAGTGCGTCTCTTCACGCACACGGAACGCATTGGGCCCATTATCAAGGCTCTGGCCGATCACGAGATCTCTCACCTCACCGATCCCACAACGATCTTTCGGGGCAACACTCTGGTGTCCAAGATGATGGACGAGGCCATGAGGCTGTCTGGCCTGCACTATCTTCACCAAACACTGCGCCCGGTCTTGGCCCAGATTGTGTCCGAGAAGAAGCCCTGCGAAATTGATCCCAGCAAGGTGAAGGATCGCTCGGCTGTGGACACGAATCTGCACAACCTGAAGGATTACGTGGAGAAGGTATTCGAGGCCATTACCAAGAGTGCCGATCGCTGTCCCAAGGTGTTGTGTCAGATCTTCCACGATTTGAGGGAGTGTGCGGGGAAGCATTTCCCCAGCAATCGGGAGGTTCGCTACTCCGTGGTCTCCGGATTCATCTTCCTGCGATTCTTCGCACCCGCCATCCTGGGACCGAAGCTCTTCGATCTGACCACCGAACGACTGGTAAGTGAAGTTTAATTAGGAGAGGGAATAATAATTAAATACTTCATTCACATTGCATTTCTCATCATTAATGTATCTAATTTCGCTTCTTACTTGTTTTAATTTGCAGGATGCACAAACGAATCGCACGCTGACCCTGATCTCCAAGACGATCCAATCGCTGGGCAACCTGGTCAGTTCGCGTTCCTCGCAGCAGCCCTGCAAGGAGGAGTATACCGGCGAACTCTACAAGAAGTTCTGCACGGAGCAGCATGTCGATGCGGTGAAGCACTTCCTGGAGGTGATCTCGACCCCACCGAACCAAACTTCAAGCAGCGTTCATCCAGCGGCGGCGGCAACGCCACTAGAACCAGTATTACTTAAGGAGGGGTAAGTTACCGAGATTAATCTGGAGATACTTCTTTGAAATGCCTCTATCAGCAGTAATGTTAATGTATAGATTCATCAAATAATATTCCTAATAATATAATATTGATAGAAAAAAATGTATATCTGGAAACTATTTAGATATTTCCTACATTATATATTACAAGAATAATGTTCGAAACTAGTTACTCCACAATTTACAAGAATAACAAATATTTAGTTAAAGAAAATCTATGTGAAATAATTTATCTAGATACTTTCCATTACTGCTGTTGAGGCTGTAGCGAATATCGATTGGTGGACTGTGCAATGCTCCCTCTATATACCCTATATTCTATAGATTTGGCATATCCCACCCAAGACATTTGGTTAATTACGCTTCGTTTTATTCTAATACCGAAACTTTCTTTGTCTTTCTCTTCTTTTCCGCGCGCTGCTTTTATCAAAAATATATCAAAATAAATCAAATCAAAAACCAATCCATCACCACCACAACCATCACCATCACCATCCCACAACACATCACAAACCACACACAAAAAACCACACGAATTAATTCATCAACCACACCACACCACACACACATTAAATCTTTACTAACGTCTAGCGAGGGGTAAGAGAAATTGCTTTTAATTTAATATTAAACAATTAGCTCTGTTTTCGTTTTCCACGAGAACCAAAACAGAGACGTACCAGATAGAATGTATCTGCAAAGGGCAGTTGCTAAGACCCCGCTTTCGTTTGCTCTCTCATCCTCCACGATTTAGCCTGATGACCAAGTATCCCACCAGCCGCAAGCGATTCGGGAGGCAGTTCAAGCAGCGCCACTTCCGGCTAACCACGCACTCGCTCAGCTACTCCAAGTCGAAGGGCAAGCAACCCATCTGTGATATACCGCTCCAGGAGATCGCCAGCGTGGAGCAGCTGAAGGATAAAAGTTTCAAGATGCAGAACTGCTTTAAGGTGAGCACCACACCGATCCGCACACACGATTACTATTCGATTTGCATGGGCTGATAGTTGGTGTTGTTGTAGCTGTTGCTATTTCTTTTGCGATGGCAGTTGCAACAAATAATGCACACGATCTCGGTGTGCCGGAAACCCGCGATCCACGCCACCATCTATAAATAGGCAACTGCCTGCCCACATACCTCCGGATGGAGATGAGGGCTTAGCCATTTTCCCGCCAAAGTGATAGTTTCGATATTTTTTAACATTTTATCAGGTTTATTTGAGAGTCATCGAATAATATTTGCAGTTTTAGTTTTTGGTTAGAGTAAATTAAAGCATTTTAGGTTGGAGAATAAAAAATCAAATAGATATGTGATCAAAAAGTTCGTATAATAATAGATACATCAACATTTTAATTTAATTCAATGTTAAGTTTCTTAAAGGTTTTGTATCTTTAGGGAAAAGTCCAATGAAAACTAATTTGAAAATTAAGAAAACACTATTAGTTGTTTTTCTAGCTTTTTCGAGCTTGTCAAGCTCATCAGTTTCTTACAACGTCTGTAAAAAGATCATCTCTATGTGATGTGATGGACTCGTCTGACTGAGAGATGTGGCAGCTGTGTGGGCGGGCGGATGACAACAGTGGCTGCTAATCGATGGAGCGTCCAACGATCGGCGAGTGAAAACTGAACCTCCTAGATTCGCCACGCAAACTTTCACTAATCACTCACACAGGAGGCGGAGGGTTTAATTTGATTTTTTTGTAGGGCAAATGACAAGTTGCGGCAATTAAAAATAATTAGCATTAATATGCAGATGAGCTGGCGGAGCTCCCAGCTTTGCGTACGCCATTGTTATGGCTTTCGTTGTGGCGGCACTAAAACAACTAAAAACACACAAAAAACAAATCACAAGAAAAAGGGAAATTTCAAAACCTAGAAAAGAAGAGAATTATCATCATCACCCACGATGGGTGCGATTTTTTCTTGGCGTAACTCTTTAACCACTGCCATTGTGTGTGGGAATTATCTCAGCCGGAGGTTTCACTCGTTGCGATTGTTTTGCAATTGCGCACAGAATTTATGTTAATTATATAAAGATGAAACTGATTTTCGCTTTTTTCTTGGTTTTTGTCTCCTACAGATTGTTCACAACGATCGCTCGCTGATCGTGCAGACGACCAACTGCGTGGAGGAGCGCGAGTGGTTCGACTTGCTGCACAAGATCTGCCTGATGAACTCCATCCGGATGCAGTACTTCCATCCCTCGGCCTTCGTCAGCGGCTTCTACAGCTGTTGCGGCCGATCCGATGAGAATTCGCCGGGCTGCAAGAACGTCTCCGACAAGGAGATGGACTACTTCCAGATGGATTTGGTTACGGCCCTGGATCCCCCGCTCGATCTGCAGCGCATCCACACGCTGATCATGTCCAACATGAGTGTGCTGGAGTCGCTGTTGGATCCGCTAACCTACCATCAGCACCACCTCCAGCAGCAGCCGCAGCACCAGCACAACAATCCCCTGATCCCGCTGGCCACCGATCTGCAGAAGCACTCGCCGCAGGCCTTTGCGGAGTTCAAGCGCACGATCGAGAAGCTGAGGGAGAAGGCGTACGCCATTGATCGGGATCACCGGGACTACAAGCAGGGGATCACCAGGCAGCTGAAGTATGGCAGTAGGCAGGCTCCCATCGGGGATGATAACTACTGGCACATGATGCGGGCGGCGGGCCAGCTTAATCAGCAGCACCACCAGCAGCAGCAGCATCAACAGCAGCAGCAACAGCACCTGCAGCAGTTCCAGCAGCAGCAGCAAGTGCTTCCGCAAATGCAGAATGTGCGAGCGTATCCCTACCAGCCTGCCACGAGCAACATGAATGCGTATTACCTCCACAACCTACAGCATCAGCAGCAGAGGTCGCAGTTCCAGCAGCAACATCAGCAGCAGCAACAGCTCCAGCAGCAGCAGCAGCAACAACACCAGCAGCAGCCGTCGCAGTTCCAACCGCTGCGAAGCCACCAACTGCAAAGGCACAACAACAACCTGAACAACAACAACTTCAGCAATGCCTCCTCGTCGAGTCCTTCGTCGACAACTTCCAGTGTGGTGGCTGCTCCACCTAGTAGCACTTCATCCTCGCAGCCGGCGCCGCCGATTTATTAGCGTTCAAGGCCCGGCGTATTCGCCTTACCCCGGGCAATAATCACCTCCAGGTGAAGGAATTGGAATACGCAACTTCGCATGGGCAGCTTGGAGAGAGAGAGAGAAGGATAGGATATAGGATAGGCCAGAAGCAGGAGACGCTGCTGTACAAACAAAACAGTTTTATGTGCTAATTTCTAGGCTCTTTAATTTGTTAATTTTTTTTTTTACTTCTGCATGATTTATACCAGTTTAACGCTGTAAAAAAAAGGGTCTAGGGTTAAGTTTTTAAATTAACCGATTTTTATACACAGGATTTTTACAGTACCGCAACAAGAAACAAGATGAAGAAGGAGAAGAACAGCAACAACATCATGAAGAAAATAAGCAAACAAACAAGAAAACGAAATCTAAATATTTTTAAGCGTATTTATTTTTTGTATGTGCTAACATTATTTATACACACGAAAAACACCCAAAAGAGAAGCATTTCGACTCGCTGGAGAAGAAACTGAAGAAAACTGATAACTATTTAAGCCCTACTAACTAACTACTAAACTCCGAAATTGCTAAGATTTTTTTAAAGCCTAATCTAAGTTGATGATGAGTAGCGAAATGTTGATGATGAAATGTTGTAAATAGCAGCCTAGGCATATAGATATGTATCTCTCTATATGCGTAATATTGTACCAGTTATTTTAGGCGTAGCGAAAATTTCTAAAAAGGAAAAAACTAACTATAACTAAACTTAGGGTTGTTGCCCAGAGGCGACGCGAACAAAAAGCAAATAATTCTAACAAAATGTGAACGCTATATACAACAAGAATCGAGAAACGAGAATCGGGAATCGAGAATTGAGAAAAACATGCATCTTCATGTGTATTTACTTTATATAACTGTCATACAGCTAATGTTATACACACACAAACACATACACATACACAATATGTATTCGGCAAATTGTAGAATACAAACGAGAAAGCATTGTTAAGAACAAATTTACTTCCATTTTGCATATGCAAACACATCCATACATACTTATATTTATTTAATGCATTTAATATCACGTTAAATTTAAATTTAAAACAAACACGAAAACAAAAACAAGTAAATTGTTAACGCAAACTCGACTTGGTTTGGTTAGCTTCGACTTACTTCCACCGATTTGTTTCCAAAGCTCTTCCAATATTAATTACACATTATGTAGAACTTACGTTAAATAATCTTATTTTTGCCATATTTAGTTCATTCATTGTCATGTTCATCGCATTGTACACACGAAAAAAAACTGTGTCTTCCTCTGCCGCGTTTATTCTTATTGCCTTTTGTTTATGCATTCCAATAATTTGTGCATTTCTTAATTCTAATATCTGCATGATGTACATAGAGATACGAACAGATGAGAGATAGAGAGAGAGAGAGAGATCTGGAGAGAAGGAGATACGTATTCGATGTTGCTATGAATTTAATTTGTTTGCAGTTACCAATTTGGTTCATTTATTAACTTTCAGTTGCATTTTAAGCGTATAGTTTTAGTTTAATTTAGTTTACCACGCCTAGCTCCTAAGTTGTTGGTACAAAGAATCGAAAATATACACTTCTAGATATATTTTCTAGCGAAAAATAAAGCGTATCGCCAATGGATTTTATTTTGGTTTTATTTTGCTTCCTTTCGTTCGAATTGTGATTATTGATTTGCAGTTCTTATCTTATCCCAACCCAATATAGTACCTCATTCTCGTGCTTTAGGAATATCTGGCAAACTGTTGTGATATCTTACGATATGGTAATCGAATTAGTCGTCTTTTGAGCGTGTGTGTGTTAGTTGATTGAATTGATGAGTATTTACAATACCTTTATAGTATGTTAAAGCTGTTAAGTATTTTTATTCGTATTGTGACAATTAACCGACAAGCAATGAATGTTTTCCAAACTAACTTACAAGTATTTACGATTCGATTTAGATCGAGTATTTTTTCTATTATGTTTTCTTGAAGAAACAAAAAAACAAAAAAACTCTCCCAACTCACTCTCACAAATCCTTTGGATGCAAAATTTGAGGCCTCAGACGGAGTCTCGAGAGTCAAGATTGGTCGGTTTCAAATGCCGTGGAACAGAAAAGATAACTAACAATGGAATCCCCTATTTTTTGTAAAACAAATCTTTTGAAATCGACTTTTAAGTATGAATAAATATATAGCTGGCTATTTTAAAAATTACTTTTAATGGGAACTTACTAAGGGACTTCAACTAAAAATAAATATCTTTTGACTAAAAAACTGTTTAAAAATATCTTGGTTCCAAAAAACGAGCTATAGATTTTTCTTCTTATTTTCAAAACTGAATGAATTCATATTATTTGTTTGTTCAAAGGTTTTTTTGGAAAAAAATTATATTCCCAAATAATTTTCTATATTTAGCAATACCACTTTACATACAATATACCTTTTGAAATATAATTTAACTAATTATTTCTATAGCTAAGCAATAACGAAACAATCTAAGGAAAATAAATTAGTTTACATTCACTGGTTCCAAATTTAAAAATACTGGCTAAACGATTAGTATGACCAGTGGCAGCGAAGGTATATTTGGTATATTTCCCTTGGTTAACTAATGGTTTCGATCCTACTCGTTGTGCATTCTTAAGTTTGACATTGAAAAGTAAATGGTATAAAATATGCATCGAAATATCGATTAGATGGTATTTCGATTTGGTACTTGAATTCTTTTAGCCTTTCATTAAAATTTTTAGCATACGCCTTTGTTTTCCGAATTAGCGAAGCAATCATAATGTTAGTTAACAGAACTTTCATAGTCTTCGTCTTCTTCTTGAAACTATCGATTATTAACTTGTTATTTAAGAGTTAGATTCAAAATGGTTTTGTACTTTTCAATCGTACTATATGTTATGCTTTGGTTATTGGTTATTCCACAGAAGTTTATTAAATTGCGCCAGCGTACTTAAATTACTGGAAAGGGGGACAAGGAAATTAAATACACAAGCAAGGCTTTGGAATAATGCAAAGAGCAAGCGAAAACTATCGATGTATCCGATAAGTCGATATGTATCTTCTCTAACTGTCATTCGCCATTGCTAGACAAATTTGTTGGAGTCTTCCAAGTAAAAGTCGTCCGGAAAATTTGTGAACAAGCTAAAGAAAACGTGCAATATCAGAGGAAAAACCGATCCCAATCTAGTTAAAACTTATATAACTAAGTGCAAGCAATCGAGAGTGAGGTAAGCGGTGCAAT
This sequence comes from Drosophila setifemur, assembly GCA_021224005.1. NCBI lineage: Eukaryota > Metazoa > Arthropoda > Insecta > Diptera > Drosophilidae > Drosophila > Drosophila setifemur. Next base: position 10,305,212 of record JAJJHY010008789.1, read on the forward strand.
GCGGTGTGAAAATAATCCGCGAAACTTTCCGAGCCGGCAATATCGATTTTTGTGCAGCGACGCCACCGGTAGAGACTTTTTTTTTTTAATGGCTGGGGGTGCTGCGCTGGACGGGTGGTAGCTCTTGTGTGCAGATACATATATACAGGCTATATAGTCTGTTGTCCGTCACGGTTGAGCGTGATGGAAGTGATTTAATCAGCGTGCCTCATGCATACATATCTCTTTTCCGATTCCTTGCCCGCAGAACAAAAGCAGAAGTGAAGCAGTAGAGATGCGCGGACGCGGCGGATTCATTCCACGTGGTGGTGGCACCACCCGCGGTGGCTACTACAACAACCGCAACTCGAGCAACTATGTGAACACCCGCACTCAGGGCAACTACCGCCCCAACAATGGTCGTTACGAGAATAACTATCACAACAACAACAATCGCTACAACAGTGGTGGCGGAGGCGGGGGAGGAGGAGGTGGCGGTGGGGGCGGTAATAGCCACTACGACAACCGCAGTCGCGACAAGTTCACCCACCACAACTCCAGCAGCGGAGGACGATACGACTCCAGCTCCAGCCACAAGCGAAGCTATGTGAGTTGCGAAAAGAAAATCATTTCCTCGCATGCTACAAGACCAGTTGTGACCGAAGAACAGGTTCTGGGTGGGAAAATGGGGATTTAAGCCTGCTAGCAAAAAGTTGCAGAAAGCTACTAAAAGTTGTTAGAGAGAAATTTTCAATTATGAAAGTTCAACTGTACCTTTTTCTGCTAAATACCCAGCTTAGCATATGTGAAATCCCCAACCCTCAAGATTCACACTTTAAAATTCATATAATCTACCATTATTCAGTTTGTCAGTTATCAGTTCCAACAGTTGACCTTATTATTTATAGACACTTAAAACGATAACTCTCAGCGGGGTTATCTTTAATGTCTGGAGACTCCTTCTGGTTCCTAAAAACCTCTTATCTAACATTTTACGTCTCAGTTTGACGTCCCAAATATGATATTTTTAGTGATTCATAAACTGTCCAAGACATATGCATTTCGAATTAGTGCAAGACAGCAATTTGTTTTTTGAAAATTTCAAAAATACTTTTTTAAATTTGATTTTATTCGGCCTCAACGACCTTCAGCATATAAACAGTTGGCTTGCCTCTTAGGCACACACTTGTTTTCATTTCCGTATATATACTTTTTATAGATACAACTGCAGGCGACCTAATAGATGCTGTCAAAAATGAGGAAAGATTGAAAATAAAAGTTATACAAAAATATTCTGGTCCGGAGAAAAATGTAGTTTATTGGTTCACAAATTATAATAGGATTATCATTGGTCACTTTTCTTTCTTCTTTCTGTTAAATAGAACAACTAAAAATATCTATTCATATGACCGCTTTTGTATACATATATCTATATATTTTTTTGACTAAGCAGACAGGTTATATTATATTTCTTTTCGGTGAATACTCTTTGAGTGGGTAAAAGAAATTATTACAGAATTTGCAATTTACTCAACCGAACCATTCTGCATAAAAATTTTGATTTATTGCAGTCCTGCAGTCGTCACAGTCTTGTAGCACATGAGTGAATATTTAAGAGCACATTTATATATATATATATTCATAATGCATTCTATTTCCGTTCGATGTGTGTCTAGGACTCCTCTCGCGATCGCAACGATGACCGCAAACGCCCACGTCAAGACGTAAGTTATAGTTTGCCCTTACCAAATGCTAAACGCACGACATTCCAGAGGTCTACCCATATATTATATATTAAAATGCATTAAGCCCTGCGCCATGTACATTGTAATGTTAATGACTTTCCAAATATTTATAGCACTGTTTGTGAAGCTTAAACGTGGGATTGAGTTGAGCCTATCGAGCGTTAAAGCATAAAAGTCCCAAAAAAATAAGCGTATATATATAAAGCAGCAAACAGCGCGGACTCAAAGTTGCCAGACAAGCACTTTGGAGCGCTTTGCGTATGACCACATGCCTGCATTTGTGGTGGTGTGCCATATATATAAATATACATATATAAATCTGATCAATCAGGCAACGTAGCGCATCGGCAGGCAACGCAGAGCAAAATGATTTTGCCAGCGACCGATTATCTGAGAATTGTCCACATGAGAAGGCAAAAACTTCTGAAGCGATTTTGATCTATCTATCTCTTGTTGTTTATCACCAGTCAAATTTGTCCCCATACCGAGCACAAAAAGTATATATTATTAATAATAATATTGTGTACATCAGCATATGTGTTATCGATCCAAATCCAAGTAGCTAAGCGTATAAGGTTTCTCCATCATGCTACCACACACAAACACGCTGCAGGATCAGCATATATAACAGCATATTGCTATAATATATATATCATATATATAACCCACAAACCAACCAATCAGAATCAGAATCAGAAAATATAATACTGTCTGTGTAACTACTAAATATAGCAATTCTTTATGTTTTATCTACCAATTATATCGTATATTCGAAACCAAATCAAATCGATAACAAATATCAAAATATCAATATGCTCCTACACAACTTCCTACTCATCAATCGTCAATAGGATTACCGTCGCACGTCCTCGTCGAACGATCGCAGCGATCGACCATCGTCCTCCTCGCAAAACGTGGGAGGCGGCTCCTCCTCCTCATCGAATTACCAGCATCGAAACGCGACCGCCGGAGGTGGCAGCGGCGGTAATGGCGGCGGAGGCGGAGGAGGTGGCGGCGGAAGCTCCAGTTCTTACCGGCAGCGCGATGATTCCAACAGCGGGAGCCGGCACCAGCGGGACGGATCGATGGGTCCGCCCAAGCGAATGCTGCGCAGCGTCGCCGGCACCAATTATATATCCCGGGGTACCCGCGGTGGTATGTCCATGCGAGGTGGAATGAACATGTCCATGCGCGGCGGAATGATGCGAAGCAGCATGCGCGTCGTCCGCGCCCGCCCCAACGAGTCCAATGACCTGCGCACCATGCGTCGCCAGCTGCTCTATGCTCAGCAGAAAGACCGGGCCCGCCTGCTCAAGATTCAGCAGCTGAAAAGGTAAATAGACAAACGCTAGGAACCAAATCAAATCAAAATCAAACCAGACCAAAACAGAAAATCTCGTACGAATACCAAAGACAAAAATCTGCGTTCAAATCCGTGAGCAATCGATCTATCTATTGTGTGCCAATTTGCCTCGAAACGATATCTGTGAGATTGAGATACATCTGAGATAAGAGAGAGAGAGAGAGACAGAGAGAGAGAAAGAGTGAATGGAATTGGAGGAAAGCGAGATCCATCATTATCCATAGAACAGAACTATTGTATTGTTGTGTAACTAGTAGATTGAAATTAGGGGAGAGAAAGAGCCATCATTGGATGGAGCAAACCAATCTCCCCCAGAACTTATAAGCCACCAGTGTGTATTAGTAGATCGAATATGAAATATCAAATGACCTAACCAACACCCGACACTCTAGAGACATGAAAAGTACTCGTAATTTCGTTAGTTGTTGTTAACCACCCAGCTTTTTGCCAAGACACAAAAATTTGAGTTTGCATTTCGCCTTGCGCAATGTCCCAAAAAAAATAAAAACAAATTAATAAAAATAACAAGCAATCTCCAAGACCCTGACATGACTTCAAATCCGAATTCGATTCATTCCACCCCCAAATAATATAGCTCGTTGCGACGCCAACGCCAGGGCGGAAATAGCAGTGACAATTCCAGCGACAATGAGGACAAGGACGACGATGCTGAGAAGAGCAAGAAAGGCAAGAAAAGCAAAGACAAGGACTCTGGCGGCGATGACGACGACGATGATGATGATGATGATGACGACGACGACGATGAGGACGATGATGAGAAGGACGATAAGGATGGAAAGAGCAAGAAGTCGTCGTCCGGGAAAAAGCGCAGCATCAAGTCGGAATCGAAAGATGACAAGAGCGACGCCGAGGACGATGAGCTTGGTGATGATGACCAGGATCGGGAGAAGGACTTGAATGAGTCCGATGCCAAGAGCGCCAAGCACGATGCCTCCGATGACGAGGATGACAAGGCTAAGGGCGATGATGAGGCCGGCGATGGAGATAAATCCGATGAGAAGCCGAAATCCTCCAGCACGGCCGAAAAGTCCTCCATTTCAGGTAAGAAGAAGGATAAGGACAGTGCCGGTGACTCGAAGGATTCCAAGAAGAAGACCGCCATCAAGAAGGAGCGCTCCTCGCACAAGGACAAGGACGACGATTCGGACGATGATCGCAGCAAAGACCGACGCAGCTCACGTCATCGCGACGATGACCACAACACTAACCGCACTAACAAGCGCAGCTTCATCAAGCTCATCTGCGTCCATTGTCGCGTCAAGTGTGTGACCTTCAAGGTGGGTTCGCTTACCCAGGATTATTAGCTTTCCTCATCTAATTATATGCTTTCTCTAAAAATCCCCAGGAGTACAACTACCACTTGAACTCGCGCACCCACAAGAACTCCATGCGCCAGGTGGCTCTGAACCAGCGGGCCGATCTCCAGCGAATGCGTGCCCGACAGCGCACCACTCAGCGGGAGATCGAGGAGAACAGCAAAGAAGAGCACGAGTCGCGATATTGCCGCCTTTGCCGCCTGGCCTACCGCCAACCTAAGAATCTCCACCAGGCCTCCGAGCACCACAAGACCATCAAGAAGTTCCTGATGCCCTACTGTGGCTCCTGCCACTTGGCCTTTAAGAATGCCATGCTCTACGAGAACCACCGCTGCTCTCTAGAGCACATCCGGGTAGGTCCTTCAAGCACACTTGTTAGTTGAATAGTACATGGAAAAGTTCTAAATTATCTTTGGTATATTTTATTTATTTTAATTTATACTAATGCATTTTTTTTTATAAATTCAGAACAAGGCCCGGAATGACGAATCCGGCTCGGAGGACAGCGTGGATGAGCGCGAGATCGACTTAAATAAATTCCTCACCGTGGACTCGGTGGGCGAAATTGATACGGACTTGGTCGATGCCGATGTGGATGCCATGGTGATCGAGGCGGAGACCGCCCAGAAGAGCACCGACGAAGAGACCCGCAAGCGGGGACTGATTGGCGGGGACTTCATCAAAGCCATCGAGGCTTTCTACTGCGAGTTGTGCAACCACTATTCCGATAAGAACGGTGACGCTCAGCTGGAGGATTACGTGAAGCAGCACTGTCTGACGCATTCCCACGTAAAGGCTTTCCTGCGCCACAAGGACGAGACCGAGAAGAAGATTAAGACGGAGGGCGATGACGAGGATGAGCACGAAGACGAGGAGGAAGAGGAGGAGAAGAAGGACGAAGGTGATGACGAGGCGGATGCCGAAGAGGAGATCGATGCCAAGATCGATGAGGATGAAGACTATGGTGACGGCGAGGATGGCGACGAGGGCCATGATGAGAAGCTCTGGGAAGAGGTTGATAAAGATCTGGGCGACCTTTTAGCCGAAATCGAGCCATTGGGTCAGGAGGAAGAGGAGGATGAGTCAGTGCTCAACATTGATATTGAAAGGTAATTACTTAAGGAAAGAAACAAATTATGAGTAGCTAACATTTGTTTTCCTCTATTTTCTTACAGTGAGAAAAACAAGCTGAAAGACGCCAAAGAGGAAGCAAACGGCGATGCCGAGGAGTCGGCTACTAAGGAAAACGCGCCGGTGGCCAAATCCACAGAGAAGAAGTCCGCAGCAGGAACACCAGCCAAGAAACTGGTGTTGAAAAAGGCAGCCCCAGCAACGCCCATAACTCCAGCCGCCAAAGTGGCCAAACCTGGTCCGGCCTCCACGAAGCGCAATGTCTTGGTCAATCTGAAACGCACCTCGGTGGCGACCGTCAAAACGGCAACAAAGACGTCCAGCAATGCGGCAAGCGAGTGCAAGTGAGCAGCGACTCCATCAGCAGCCACAATCCATTACTAACAAAACGGCAACAACCAATCCCAGTGATTTGGTTGCAACAAAACAAAACAAAACAAAACAAAACAAATAAAACATATTTCAAATATACAACATAACATGTGTGTGCTGAAATAAAAGCACACGATGCCCGATCAGAGCTGAGCTTCGCGCCCGGCCTGCTTAATAAATGTCTAGACCTAACTAAATCAACCTGTCTGGTGTCTCTATAAGGCGATTGTTTGGTTTCGCGTGCGGAGTACCTTTCTTCTACCTTTCGCCGCGACGCTAGAGTGGGCCTTTCTAAAATGGCCAAGGCTCTCGCCACCTGGCCCGAACAATGGCCAAAGAAATGCCTGTCTGCCGGCAATTTGCGACCAAGGTGCCTCTTACCCGCCCCCACATAAATGTAATTGTCAGCTGCGATATACACAAAAAAGATCAAGAAATGGTGCACGCTAAATGCAGATGTAAGGCGGGGGCAGACCTTGCCTTGATCCCTTGTATCATAAGGCAACAATAAGTACTCGAGTTTATTTGGATATGTTATGTTCCGGTATTTAGTTTCCTCGTTTGTTTTTTAACTGCGCTTTTATTATGTTAAATTGGAAACAACATCGAATTAAGACGGGATTTAAAACCATCATTTGAAAGTAACGATTAAATATATGTTAACTACAACCAATAAATGATTCAATAAGTCATGAGTTAACATTGAATAGTGGTTTTAAATCCTGTCTTCCAACTTGTTGCATAAAACTAACCGTCAGATAATTGTACAATTGAAATATTTTTACTTGTTTTTTTTTTTATTTTTTCGCGGTTTTAAAGTTGATAGAAATTTAATGAGTATGTATATAGTTGGATTCACTGACATTCGAAAACGGATGCTTTTTTGTGTTAATTGAGTTTATTTGTAAAAGCATTTCTTCATGGCAATTTAATTCGAGTTTAAGGCTATAATTTAACAATATAATATAATTTAAATGTTTTGATTTTAATAACAATTTAAAACGGATAATATTTGAAGTGTTTAGCAACCATTTTCGATTGCTTGAAATTGTAGTTGTTTTAATAAGTGTTTGAATTCGCAAATTAAATAAATTATAGACCACATCAAATATATATACATAATATACACTATTGATAACAATGGAATTTGTTTATATATATATGTATCTATAGATTGATAACCTGTGGAATGAGCAACCTTATCTTTAGGTGCGATGCTGTCAGCTCTTCCTGCTTCCATTCGGAATGTATTTATTAACCTATTGGGTGGCACGAGTGGCCGTGTGGCTTGTTCGGTGGAGTGCTTGCCATTTCCGCTTGATACTTGCCACAAAGACAATGCCAATGGGACTGCGGTGGCTTGCAGTCGAGCAGAAAGGAAAACATACATTTCATTTCATAATTTTTCTACATATTTCTTGCCAAATTAACTTTCACCGCACGTCAGAGAGGATGGTATCTTCGTTTTCGTCTTCGCATTCGACTCTTATATAATCTGTCACTTGGTATGCGTGCCTTGGTAGGCCTTTCTCACCTTCCTCCGACCCCATCCGATACCATCTCATCCAATCCAATCCCATCCCATCCGATCCAGCTTCCTTTCTACGCGGCTTTATCTGGGGCTCCGTCACACAATGTCAAGTTTTGATTTGATTACTGGTACAGGTTTTCAGGTTGGCTTTTCTTTGGCTGCCTTCTTTTTTGTTGCAGCTTTAACTTAATCCCTGGCAATCGCTCATTCACTTTGAGTAAATTGCATTCATGTTTTGACGCTAGATTTATGCGCACATTGTTCTGTCTGCCACCGCTGCCGACGATGTGGTGGCTGCCACAACACAAATCCGGTTTTTGTCTATTGTGGCCTGCCGGGCTATTACTATTAACATTTAATTTGCGATTTCGTCGAGTCGATGCTGCTTTTTAGTTAGTTTAGTTTTTTTTTTGTTCTTTTTTTTTGTTAAACCGCGGTTTCGGCGCTTCTATTAAGAAATTTCAGCGGTGTCAGGGCACAGAGAAAAATGTGTGCTAACCGTTTTAATGATTGCTTATTTTGGTTTTGTTATAACTTCTTTTAAGGAGAATGTTTACAGAATATTTAAGGATTTAGTAATGTTATATTCTATTGTTTTATAGCAAGGGAAAATAATAGGTTTTAAATTAAATATGTAGAATTATTATTAGCAAGAAAACTAGAAAAGTATTTTAAGTACATTTTAAATTGGTTGCCAGTATTAAAGATAAAATAAAATAATTATTAGTAACATTTAATCAATTTCTTTATTAATTAAATTTTTGTACCTTATACTTCCAAATTTATTTGTAGGCTTGTACAAAATTATGAATACTTAATTTTAACTGCATTTATTTTACACTATTATTTTTTAAGATAGAAAAGGCCTGCAAAAATATTCACAATATTGCAAATTAAATAGAGCCCATGTATCTGTCATCTTTTAATATCACCTTTTTAGAGATATAATTTTTCCCCGTGCGTTACGGCTGTCATCTTCCTGTTGTTCGGCCACTTTTTGCACATGCTATGATTTAAATGCCAAGGTGGTGAGCTTGCCGCTGGGATTCGGATTGGCAAAAAAAAATCCAGTTATCATTTCGGTTAATGCCACATGGAGGCCCAGACGGAGCACACTTGGATGGATGCTCCGCGGCGGCATCCAAGAACCAGAAGCCGCCGCGAATAGCCACTCATAAATTGTGTTAAATGCAATCGCTTGACGCTTTGATTGAAATGTCAGCTGGATCTCTCCGTGGATTTCTTTTGGATGTGGATGTGGGACCCATGGCCAACTCACATTCAGATGGCCAACGTGCGGGTGCGTGGCTAATTGCTACTCTTTTGGCCAGATGCCAGTTGCCATATGCTTTGTTGTTTAACTTTTCACATCGTTAACAATATGGTTTGTTTGTCTTTCGCCAAGGGATTATTTGCCTTCGGGTTGTTTTTTTTTTTCTTCTTGTAAAAAACCTTGGCACTCAAAGGCCCCGGAATTTGCATACATTTACAAAAGCTTCGAGATTAGAGAAAAATGTTGGTAATGATTTGATTGTGGGCATTTGTAATCTCTGATCTGTCATTGTCTTTAGCATTTCGTGAAAAATTAGCGGGCCAAAGTTACAACATTGTCAACCCAGCTTAGGCTTTGCAAAATGTTTGATGCAAATTTGTGGTATTTTAAGAAATACAGTCAATAGCTAAAAATAATTCAAACTGTTATTAATACGGAAATAAATATTTTATTAAATGCGATATAAGAAAATTTGAATAAAATATTTAAATAAATTTGTTAAATTTACAAATGGAATAAATTTCTTTATTTACGTTATGTACAAACACTGAAATTTTAAGAATCCATTTAATTTTTTTATTTGCTTTAAAAGTAAATTTTAAAGGGGAATGATTTATAGATTCTTTCTAGTTGTTTCGTTCATTTATCATATTTTAATGATCAGAACTAATGGATTAATAGAATGCCCATAACACTGTATTACCTAACTTATATTTTCTTATTGTTAGTGGATTATTTTTGAAATAACAAAATGAAAAGTAAAATAAAGATAAAATGGAAAAGGACTACAACCAAGTACAATCACTTTAATATGTTTTTAACGACGTTGTCCGATATGATCCCGGCACGCTTTTTTTAATGAACCATTAAATAAAGTATTAATGATTTATGGACTTTTTGAAATACAAACGAAATTAAAATATTTTTTTATTACTTCAACGGCTTTAAGTTTGCAACTAATTAATTTTGTGCTGGCTGCTTAAAAAAATTCTCCCCACTGCTACGCAGATTTTCTTAGATTTTTTCGCCGAATGGGCACCCAATAAATCCCAGGCAATGTGTGAACAGTTCGCATAGTTATTTGCCACAACCGCAGGCGCTTTCGAGACACGCTAATTGCGCGGCTTGTGGCCAAAACCATGGCCAATCTGCCAATTGGGACAGCGGAGGCAAAGTAGGAGCTTTGTGGCAAATGCACTTTATGGATGATGGACCCAGTTCCGCCTCGCCCCACTTATGCAACCCATGCATATGCTGGAGACACAACGCCCCTTGCGATAACCATTTCTGGCACGCAATTCAAATGAAGTCAGACAGGAGATTGCTGGGAGCAGATACCAGGCATACCATCTAGTACGTTGTGGATGTGGAACTATGCAGAGTTATAATCTAATTAAGACCCATGAAGCAGATCATCTCTATTGCTTGTACTTTTAGGTACAACAACTATATGCAGGTGCATACACTCGGGAAAAATCCGAAATATATTTATATAGTACTTGGAAATCGCAATTTAACATTATTGAATCCAATTATTGAATTTAGCCTTACCTTTACATGTTTTAAAAATAATTCAGAATTTTTCACTTTAAAGTCATTCCAATTTGATGTGGAAATTTGTTGGAAATTGTAATAAGGAAATTGTAATCATAAAATATTATATGATTTATGTGTCACATTCAGGGCTATACATTTTTTTTCAATCAATTGTGTAATTTTTATAATTTTGAGAACTAAACAAAATTCTTTTAAGAGTTTTTGTAACTTTATGGTTTAGTTATTTTCTAAATCGAAATTTTGATGGATTTTTTATTTGACTGCACATGAATTTGTTTGGATTTTTGCAGCTCCATTCTTCTCACGCCCAAAATGTAAATGAAGTTATCCGGGTGTGCCGGTAGAGGAGTCACCAGGGGCAGGGGTCTCTTAGCTAATGCCGACGAGTTTACACGGCCGACTGACTACCTCTGTGCCTGTGCCTGTGACTTGTAGTGTGAAAATCTCGATGCTTCTTATTTTTCCTATTTTTATGAATAACTTTCAACACTCATTCACGGATGGGTCTGGGGTCTGGGCGTTGGGGTCTGGCATTGTCCGTGTGTGTGCTCATTGTTTGCATCTCGGCAAGACAAGATTTTTGTGTGTTTTGCCAAGCTGATGATTGCAACGCTTTCCCGATTTCGTCCATTAAAGTCAGCGATTTATGGTGCAATCGAAATTGGGGACCTGAAAACAATAAACCCAGCCATCTGATTAGTGCGTAATAATCTTTTCTTTCGCTCTATTCACCTTATAGATACTCTATAAGTAACCACAAGGTCGGCCGGCCACTTGGCAGATGCCATTATACATATTATACTTGTATATATATATCAATTGTCTGGGCTATACCCCTACCCCCGAATTATTATCCGATCTGGCTTTGGCGTGAATGGAAAGCATTAAGTTATTGCACCGCCATCTCACATCTCACATCACAGCGGGCACCGGTGGGCATTATCGTTGATGCATGGACTTAGCCCGGTCCACTGTCCATATATTTTGGTCCAAATTAACACACTAGTGTGGCGGCGGAGCAAACCAACACGGATCGGCTTAAGCCGATCATTAACCGCTGCCCAGGCATTAACGACGATTATACGTACAAAGTAAGAAACACTTGTGGCCAGACCCGCAATCCGAAATTAAAAACCAGGAAAAGGCCGCACAAATCATATAACAATGCGAGTCAAAAGTCAGACCAAAAAAAAAAACCGAAAACCGAAAAGATTCCATTTCCACCGCCCAGACCCCCAGCTTACTCGTATAATCCACGGATGGCTGCTCCTGGAGTTAGCAGGCTCATTAGCAAATTATTATGGAAGTCGTGTGTGCAGAGAAACATATTTGAATATGCTACAATTTGGGGAGAGATTGAATCATTTTCTACTCAATCAATGGAAAATGTACATTAAGAGTTGAATAATTTTTTGCTGGAAGCTTATAGAATACTTAAATTTTTATACCCTTGCAGAGGGTATTATAATTTTGACCAGAAGTTTGCAACGCAGTGAAGGAGACATTTCCGAACCTATAAAGTATATATATTCTTGATCAGCATCACCAGCCGAGTCGATCTAGCCATGTCCGTCTGTCTGTCCGTCTGTCCGTCTGTCCGTCTGTCCGTCTGTCTGTCTGTCTGTCGGTTGCTATGTAAACTAGTCTCTCAGTTTTAAAGCTATCGGGCTGAAACTTTGCACCGACCCTTCAATCTGTTGCAGGTAGTATATAAGTCGGAACAGCCGGAATCGGAACATTACATCACATAGCTGCCATAGGAACGATTGGGAAAAAGTGCCATAAATTCGTCATTTTTTAAGATAACCAATTCATTATTTAGAAATCCATTTTTAATGACTATTTTAACGTATCCTGAAAGTTTCACAAGAATCGGACCACTATATCCTAAAGCTGCCATAGGAACGATGGGAGAATGGAGATAGGAGATGGGTCATTGAGCATAACTCTGGTGTTTTTCGAGTTAATTAATTCATTCTTAAGAAATACAGTTTTCATAGACATTAAAGCTTCTTTAGAAACCAAAAATCGGATCACTATATCCTAATATAGCTGCCATACAAATGACCGCACAGTTTTAAGGCAACTGGTCTGCAAGGGTATTCTAAGCTTCGGATACCGAAGCTAGCCTTCCTTTCTTGTTTGAAAATAATATTGCAAAAGTAATTAAAATATTTTTCTTTTATAACACCTTTATCAAAAATCATATAAAACTCAATTGATTAAAATTGACATATAGAAAAGACTTCCAATTGTTTTATCCATTTTAAATCGTTTTTCTGAGTGGGTGGCGATGTTTCCAGCCAAGTTGGGGTACCCAATCCCGGACACGGACCCAAAGACGGACTCGGATTGTCGCCAAGTGGGATCACGAAATGTGGGTCCATCGCTTGAGTAATTCCTTAAACGATTGCCATTCGCTCGAGAGCATTTTAATTGTATTTAAATGAATTAGAATGCACTTTTTCACTTTTAGCTCTGCCCGAGATTTATGAATCATAAATCGTTGGCGTCGTTTGTAGTCACCCAGTTGCAGGTCCGTAAACCAAACATGAATTTCAATGCAGCAAATGCAGATGCAAATCTCGGATGCAGAGCGTCTAGTCAGATGGCGATAGCTAATCTTGGCTGGAGATTTAATGTTTATTCGCCCGGTTGGGCTTAGATTGTGAAGCCATTACCAGGAATAATAATGAAAGCAAAAGTGTGCGGACGTTTAAATACATTTGAGACCATTCAATTCAATAGTAAATAGTAACAATTAGTAAGCATCTAAAATCAACAATGACATTAGTGAATATTTCCATTTAGTTTGAATTTTGAAGAACGCAATTTTAAAACTGTGAAGAATATTCAAAAGCTTCATAAATCATTTCATGCCATTCTTCAAACATTTAACATATGTATCCAAATTCCAGAGACTCATAGAATACCCTTACCATATAGCCACATATTTATTGACCAACTCCAACTTAAACTTATTATTTGTAATCCCATCGCAGTTCCAATTGACCGAAGCCATCCGAAAATGTTAACCGGCTTCGGAGCGATATTTGAAGTATCTTTGAGCTCAGCAACTGCATAACAGTTGTAGTTCGTGGAATGGCATTTTAATTGTCACTTGCCGTTGGTAAATTACACATTATTTATTCGTAGTACTGCCATTACCATTTACCCTCTCATATGGCGCTGCTCTTCGTGGCAATCGCGACGACAAACTACAAGTTGGCGATACATTTTCTTTTGTGCGGGTATCTTCGCAGGTCACCACTACTGCCGGTGGTTACAATGGACTCGATTGTGCAATTTCATTGTCCAACAACTTTTCATTAACAACTGTGGCAGCAACATGAGGCAGAGGCAGGTAAAAACGTCAAAATGGCCGAGTATCTGAATCCGCGGAGTTTGCCAATTAAGACCTCAGCAAATGTTTTCGGTCAACTGTGAATGGAGTGCACCGTTCGAGTATATTAAAAGTATCTGCTAAATGTTAAGGTTGACTATGTTCGACTAATAAATTGATACACATAAAATTTGGAGCATAAAACTGTCGCTTCGATAAAAACGAGAAAAACTGAGAAGCGAATGTGGATTGCCGAATGCAAATGCCAAATTGTGAACTATCATCATCATCATCATCATCGCGATGATCATCATCTTCTTGGCCCGCTGGCACGTCATGATCATCATTGATTTAAGTGCAGTCTGGACAGAAACTGTTGAATTTCTGGTTGGTGTTCCACTCGGAAAAAAGGGGGTTATTAATTGTATTTATCCAATTTTTAAATAAAAGTACAAGTTATTTAGGTTGGGAATAACAAAGAATCTACGGGTTTTTCCAAAGTCGGATTAAATGGGAATTTTTATAATGAATAGTTAAAATATGCGAATTCTCAAATATTACTAAAAATATAGGAGTCAAAGTTTTTGTTTTTTTCTGTGCAACTAAAGCACTTGAAATTAAAAGCATGTCAAAATGGGGCAAAAAAACATGCAACGAGAAGCAGTCAAAGAAACGGCAATAACATCGAATCTAATACAATAATAAATAGAAGTAAAAGAAAAGAAGATGTTGCCACTGTTGACGTTGGTTTCGTTTTTTCTATTTTTTTCTATTTTTTCTTCTTGCTGCCGCAGATCGCAGATCGTCTGCTGTTCTGCTGCTGCTGTTGCAGTTGCAGTTGCATGCAATGAAACAATTTCACAAGCAGCACGCAGACAACTAAATGACAATGTGAACAAAATAGCAACAACAACAGCATCGGGAGAATTTATAATAAGTAACCCTATTACTGTTGTTGTGGCTGCAGCTTCGATCGGAGTTGCGCAAAAAAAAAATAGAGAAAAAGAAAAGAGCCAGAGCCGCAAATCCTCAACTTAATTATAAACTTATTTATTTGGTTAGTTTCGCCGCCAACTGTCCTAATCAATTTGCTAAGGATGAGGAAATGGCAGCTTGCAACAGTCCGTAATTTCCATGGATTTTCTCAGCGCCAAATTTCACAGCTACCGTGTTAACTTTGACACCACCGACGCAGCCCAAATGGAAACCCCTAAATCGGAGCCCGATCCGCGGACACTATAGCCTGGCATTAGCATTAGGTAAGCGGGCTCAATTAACTCGCACGGCAATTGCCCAAATTGGCCACCGACTTGACTCCGAATCCGACTCCGTCTGCGTCTTCGTCTGTCCATCAGCCGGAGTTTGCAATTGAGGCTGCCATGGCAGCCGGGGTTAACTGTTGCTGCCCACGCATGCGCTGAAATGTTAATTCCCAAATCCGATACAGAAGGGCACAGTTGGTCCTCAGCGATAAGGTTTTCCATTTCGCGATAAAAGCATATAAATTATATATTTTTTGTAAGTATTGAATATAATATTTAAAAACCATTTTATTATATTATTCTACAACTTGTATCACAAAATATTCTTTAAAGTAATTACATTTTAGAAATTTGTATCTGGAAGTAAATATATACGCAATTGATACTAAAAATAAATATCGAAAAACACATTAGTAAATACTACAAAAAGAGGCAAATATCAATACATAATTTTTAAAAATTATTTTTTTATATTATTTATTTGTTATGCATA
>JAJJHY010008789.1:10320780-10350357 GCA_021224005.1 Drosophila setifemur
TTATTTATTTCTAATGCATAAATGTGCATTAATTGAGTCGCAATATTTATAACCGAATAAAGAAAGAATGGACTATAGCTTTAATTATTACCATATGAATTATCTTTTATTCTTTTGCTATAAATTTATTAATTTATTTAAAATTTGTACACATTAACTATACTTTAATTTGATACATTTATGTCTAATGTTATTTCTTACACAGTTCTTGTAAATTCAATACCCTGCGACCCACTGTGCCTCGGCAATTGCAAATGTCAAACTAAAGACTTAAACAGCGAACTTGCTGGTAGGGGTGGAGTAGTACCTGGTGCTGGTGCTGGTGCTAGTACATTTACTTTTGCCTGGGCATATATTTAATATGCAATGCTAACGCAAATGAAAATGGAAACGCAAATGGGGAACAGCCGCATCCGATTCGTTTCGATTCGAAAACGCTTGTTAAATGTAATGCGGCCAATTTGCAGAGGCCCCGAAAAGCGCGCAGATACTCGTAGACAAAAACAAAAGTGCCCTTTAGCCTCGACCAGCCCAAATAGCCATGGCCGGCAGCCAACTCTCTGGAGTCTGGGTTTCGGCTTTGGCTTTGGCTCTGGCTCTGGCATAGGCTTTAGTTTTAGTTTAAGTTTAAGTTTTAGCTTTCCGTGGGTGAGGGCGGACGGGCAATTTAGTGTCACGTTAGCATTTTCTGGCCGCTTCCAGGCGGTAGGCAAATGGCCGGGACGTACCATTAGGCCAACGCTTAACTAGCGGTTAGCCACCGACAGGGCCGTCAGCATTCAATTGGCCCCCATGGAAACGTAGTTGCACGGCGAAAAATAATAAGCCATTAATTTATGGGAACATTTTAATTTAATGACTTAATTAACAGCACCACGAAAATCTGAACCAAGTGAATGTCCAATTATAATTTGGCTGCAAAATTGCAATATAAAATTTAAAAAAAAAAATTATTAACAAAAATTAGGGATATTTAAGCGATAAAAATATTAGAGGTTTATTTATTTTGTATTGAAATTCAAGAAGAACATAAGTAGAGTTTTAATTTTGGAAAGGAAAACGAAATATATAGTTTACTTACAATTAAAAATGATAAAAGTAATTGGCTTGCAAGAAAATATCCAGACTCTTAGAAACAATGCGATAAAATGTAAATTAATGGTGGGGAAAAATCTGAATATCTAGGGTACACCCTATAATATAAGTATAATTAATTAATTAACTATTGAAACCAAAAAAACTGGCCTCATTAATTTATTTATATTTCTGTTGCACTCTAAGGATGATCGTTTTTATAGCTTTGCTTGTTTTTTTTTTCTTTGGATATTCAATTCTAGATTGCTAATAAAAAGTTAAATATTCGGATATGTTATTTTTTTCCAAGTCTAGTGGGATTTGGAGAATCGAAGCGGAGAAGCAGCAGCAGCAGCAGACAGACCTTTCTCTTTGTGTTGGTGATGGCTGGCACGACGAACCGCAAAGGTCGGCTGTGGATCGGTTGTTTCAGCGGTTCGGCTTTTGGCTAAGACGAGTCTCTCGGCCACGGGATTTATAAATACAAGTGTTGGCCGCACAACGCCAAAGATTCGTTTGCTGAACGTGCAGCGCGCGCGATCTATTAAATCCGAATCAATCCGAGAGGAGACGCAGCTGCAACTCCTGGCCAAGAAGCAGGAACACTGACGGTAACGAAATCCATCATCACCACCATCATCGCCATCGCATCCAATTGGAAGCGTTACGAATTTCGCGGCAAAAGGCAAAAGCCAATCCAAGGATTACGGGATACCAATTCCCAAGTGTATCTCAGCTAGAGATTCGGATTCGGTTTCAGCCTCAGTTTCGGTTTCGCAACTCGGTCTCAATCCAATGTTGGATTGTAATTGTGTCGAATCTTCAATTATATAAGCGTTGTAATAATCGCATTCGTGTGCTGTGTGCTTATTTGGTTTTTTTGGTTTAGTTCGTTGCAGCCGGCAATGCTCGATGCAGATGCAGATGCAGCAGATGCGGCAATCGTAGTCCCAACTTCCACTCTCTGACAAGGAAAACGAAACGAAACGAAAACTAGCAAAAACAACATCAACAACATCCAACATCAACAACTGGGAAAAATAACCCAAGTGACTGTGAAAGTACGAACTGCGGGAGATACAGATATTCAATTACTAGTCTGCTGGTGCGCTTCAGCACAATGAGAATTCAAATCTTCGTCCTGACACTGGTGCTGGGTGAGTAGCCATGGGAGTCAAGCCGTGCACTCGGCTCTTCTGCAAAAGTGAAAAGTGATTGCTCAAATTATGTAAAGTCCCTGCCAATGGGGAATACTTATATCACTCATAAAACGTCTTAAAAACTCAAGAAAAAAAGGATAACTTTTCTTGTCCTACAAATATTTTTCTTTCCTTTTTAATAAATTAAACATAAATAAGAAAAAATCTGACAATTAAAGGGGTTTTTTTTATAAAGATTCTCTTTAAACCATTTATATTAACTTTGTAATTTTATTTATGTAAATTCCTAACATGATCAATTTTTTTATAATATGATTTTTTCAATAATTTTGTTCAAGCACTCCTGTTAATTTTATTTGGATATTCTTTTTTTATTGCCAAAAGTTAGTATAATATTTTAGAGAAAACTATCACAATTTATGGGGAATAACGAATTATACCATATCATTGGAAATTATGAACTTTTCAATTATATTTGATGTATTATAATAAATTTAAAATGATTTTTTATATTGAAATCAACGATTAATAGTTCAAAGTTGAATTTATGTAATACCCTATAATTATTTCGAAGCTATCGTTTTAATACACACCCATTTCCATTGCTTCCATTTATAATGATACTCACTTGTACTATCTCCCACGTAGGCCTCGCCTTCGCCCAGGCGGTGGATGCGGAGGCCAAGAGTGACGGCGTCGGAAGCAGTGCTACTAAAGCGGTGGAAGACAGCAAAAGCTCCGCCTCCACGCCACTGGAGACGGAGGCGACCAAAGACAAGCGACAGGTGAGCCGCAAGGAGACGGCCCTCTATCCCAATCACCGCAGCTCGGAGGCATCGCCATCTGGCAGCGATGACCCAGAGGATGGGCAGGAGACAATCTATGGCTCCAAGCCGAATCAGTTCATCATTCGCCCGATTGCTCCGCATCAGCACCAGCAGCACGAGTCTCACCAGGAGCCGCAGCTGAGGAACTTTGCAGCATCCAACTCCAGACCACATGCCGCCCAGCTCCTGGAACAAAGTCAAGAGGTGAGTGGATTATATTTATTTAATATTATTTAGAATATTTTTAGGGGTTTTCTTTGTTGTTGGTTATTTTTTTGATTAACAAACATTTCTGGAAGTTAATTATTATTCGAAAATTAAACTATAAGTCCAAAGAATGATGCGATTTTTAAAATGTTAAAATTTTATTTAAGTCCCATTTTATATATAAAACTTCAAAATTTTCATAATACCAACTTTCAGAGTCTTATTTTTCCAGCTTCTCAAAACAATCCTATATATTCAATTAATATTTAATTCATTTCAATTTAACTTTTTTACCCAAATAAAATATTAAATTAAACAGAATTAAAATAATTTAATTGATTACTTTAATCAAGACAATTATAATAAACCAATCCATAACAAAATCCACCAAAATTTAGGCTGGCAGTAATCCTATAAATTGTGTTAGCAAAGTTCAGAGCATATTTTTGTGATTTATAACCCCTAAAACGCCAACTGTGTTCTCCACTGGGAGTGGGTGAACTATTGATCGTTTGGCCAACTGACGGATTGCCTTCGCCATGAGGGATTGCAGTGTTTATTTTTGTTTGTTTTGCATGCCAATCGGAGGGCGTTTCATCGACATCTCGGCTGTTGTTTTGACTTATTCGAGCTGGGCCCCGCGGCCATCAGACGGAGGACAGCCGTCTGCCGACTGCCGACTGTGGACAGCGGACATCGGACGACCTGGCATCGTGACTTGGCATCGGCTGGCAGCCACACGATTCTTTGCAAAATGCCGGATGTAAACATCCACGGCATCCATGCCATGCCATGCCATGCCATGCCAGACAAAAGCTTAGTACAATCCCAATTCCAATTCCAAATCCCCAAGCCCAGGCGAATTTTGTCAAATTCTCCCTTTCGCCGAGGCCGAGAAACCTTGACCAATATCTCCCCGTGGCCTGACGCTTTTTTATATTCGGAACGAATTGCAATCTCGGTCCGCGACTTGGACAAAGCCAATTGCAATTAGTCAAAGGCAATGTTTATGCATTACAAAAAATATATATATCTCAAATTAAAAGCGCCGGCGAACATAATGGCTATAATGATATTTATATAAATGCAATCGGCAAAACTAAGTCACGACATGGCAATTGCGAAATTATTATTTGTCTTATTACGCGTCAACACAACATCATAATTTCCATCCTCGACTGGCACCTCAACTCACATTTCCACCATTTGGGGGGCTTCTTCTTCGGCCTGGCTTCTTCATTTTCCGCGCTCGTCTCTCCGCTGGATAATGCAACACCGACATCGGAACCAACAACAATGGTCGGGCTGTCGTGGGAAGAAAGTTGACATAATGTTATAATCACCCCACTTTTGGTCTGTCAGCTTTGTGTCGCTTGATGGCGCCTTGACTTGCCGGCGGCTTTATTTGCCATAATAATGTGAACCACAGATACCAACACTATGCAGCAGGTTTTCAAAAGAATTCCGCTGATTTCCACATTTTGTATTTTCATTGAATTGGAAATTTTGGGGCCTTCAAAAACGGGTTGGAATAAATTTGGATATTTCAAAGCTTTCAGTTTTTGTAAAGTGTTATTAAATAAAATACTATAAAATATATTTTGATTAAATTTAAATAATGGAAATATTAAAACTTATATTTTTATTCCCTACCGGTATAAAATAATAATATTTAATTCATAATTTCCATCAAATAAACTTAAAAACAGTTTTTTGGAAAATAAACTTTTTTATTTTAAATAATTTAATTGAATTCTGAAATCTTATGGCAAATGTTAAAATAAAGAAATATGTAGAGGTATAAAAAAAACTATAATTAATAAATATTGATTCCAATATGAAGTAATATTTTTAAGCAATTTAAAACATATTTCAACAGAATATGAAATTCCCTGAAACTATCGGCATTTTATTTAAACTCTTAAAAAAGCTCGGAGCTCCTTTTAAGGCGAACCCTTGTTGCACAGTGTAATGTTTGTTGTTTATGTTGCAACATCAAAGATCCGAAGACTTTGCTTTTGTCTAGGTGCTGCGTCTGCGGTTGTTGTTGTTGTGGTTGGTGTTGGCGTTGCCAAAGTTTGCCACAAGTGTTATATAAACTCATTTTTCAGATGCCACGCCATTCTCACAACATGAAGCACCACACCACCAGACCACCAGACCACCGCACCACCACCACCTGCAACAAGTTGCTGCCTCTGTGGTTTCCACAGACACTTTTCTGGTTGTTGTTGGCGGTGGTCATGGTTTTTTTGTAGTTGGGCGAGTGGGGCTCCACATTAAACAGCTGCTGACATTGGCCGTTGGCTGAATGTTGGCAGTTCACACGCCCACAGTAGCCTCCATCATAATTATTCGCCCCTTCTCTCTGCATCTGTATCTTGTAGGTGCAGCATTTTGTATATCTGCAAGATATCATGCGCCATCACCAGCCCAAGGCCGGTCAAGGCAAGGGTGCGGCCAGTGCTCCAAAAAAGACCTCCACCCCCGTTGCGGAGGAGGAGCAGGAGCAGGAACAGGAGCAGGAGGCGGAGCAGCGTTACACGGTGTCCATACAGCCACAGCCCCAGCATCAGCAGCAACAACGTGGGGGTCCTCGCCAGTACCAGGGTCCGTATCAACTGCCTTTGCCTCTGCCCGCTCCTCAGCATCAGTCGGTTAATCCTCAACAGCAACAGCAGCAGGTGGGAACCAAAACTAACAGGGGTTGCGAATCTTTTATTTATTTTCATCTTTCCTGCAGCCCTACCAGGTAATTCCGGAGGAGCACTTCCTGAAGCTTCTAGAGGAGGAGCTCCAAGCCAGGGCTTACCATGAGCAACTGAGGCAACAACAGCAGCAACATCAGCAGCACCAGCAGCAACAGCAACAGCAACAACATCAGCAGCAGCAGCAACAACAACACCAGCAACAGCAACTTCAGCAGCTCCAACAACAGCAGCAACATCCCAAGTCCCTGCCCCTTCACAGCACAGCTGCCACCCACAAGGTGCTCCAACAGGCGGAGCCCCTGGGCTTGGGTGGGTATCGGGAGCGTTTGGTGGCCGATCAGGAACTGGTGAATCCCACTTTCTCCCATCCCCGCGGTGGTCCCAAGTACCTGCCCCTGCCCCAGCAAATCCAAGAGGAGGAGGAACAGCAACAACAGCAGCAGCAGCAGCAAGCTCAACGCGTGCAGCTGCACAAGCCAGTTCCCCATCCCGGACAGCAGCTCATCCATGGCTTGCCCCCTCAGATTGCCTACTACCAACCGCAGATCAGCTACAAGACGCTGCCCAATCATCCGCTGGCCAAGTCCTCCTTGGAGAGTGAGATTGAGAAATTGCTGGCAGCGAATAAACCAGGACCAGGACTGGCCTATGTGGATGGGAGCCAGGAGCAGGTGCGTCAGCAGGCACCGCAGCACCCACCAGCACCCACATCGCACCCTGCGCTGAGGCAGCCCAAGGCCTATTTGGCCAGCACTCCCAACTCTCTGCTGGATGCCAACAACCAGCCCTTTGTTCCGTCCCTCTTCAAGTTCAGCAACTTTCAGCAACCCACTCCCATTTATCCCACGCAGGAGCCCAAGAGACTTGGTCCCGTGGTGTACCCCACTCCGCAGGCAAATCAGCCACAGCCGTCGCAGTACTATTACCAGGAAACTGCACCCACTGTGGCGCCCAAGCCCAGTCCAATTCCCAAGCAGTATCACCGAACGAAGCACTACAAGCTGCCTTCTCCGGGCAAGGCTCTCCTCTATGCGGAATATGATCGGGGACAGGTTGCTTCTTCTCCTCCTCCATCGCCGCAATCCACCTTCTATCCCAGTCCGCCGGATCCCTTAAAGCATCTCCAGCGAACCCAACCCACTGCTCTGCCTCTGCATGCCGAGTATCCTTCGCCGTCGCCCTCGCAGTCGAGTATTTATGTGTCCCAGGGCACGGGTATCGCCACGCCCTCCCGGCCCACGCCCACTACGGGGCCGAAGCTGAGAACCCTGGACGAGGTGAAGCAACTGAATCTGCCGCCTCCGAATGGCAAACCCTTGACCCAAGCGGAATTCCAGGCTCTGGTTGATGCGGGTTACCCAGTGAAGGCTGTCCCGGTGCCCGTTCCCGTCCCATATGAGCAGTACGTGAAGGATCATCCGGAGTATCGTAATCATCCTCCGGTGGATTATGCCCATCTGATGCGTTTGGCCACCCGGCAACTGACCTCTCATCAACATCAGCATCAGCATCGATCGCTTGGCGCTCCCTCGGAGCCCTCGGTGAAGATCCTCTCCTCTCCCTCCGCCGGAGAGCAGCAGCAGCATCAGCAAACCGCAACGGGTATCGGAGGAGGCAGCATCACCTATCTGCAAGCGATCGAGGGGCAGGGCCATCCGCACCATGCCCACCATGTCCATGCCCTGCAGAAGCGGAGACCTCGGGACGAGCAAGACACCGCTGTGGCGGGCAGCGAGCCCAAGGCGGCGGATGCGGAGCAGAAGGGGAGTTCGTGAAGTGGCGGAGGAAGGGGCGGAGGTGCGTCCTGTCTTAGTTAAAATGTCCTTGTCTAGTTTGTAAGTATTGTAAAAATGTTTCAGCACTTGCGTAATGTTAAATTATGAACCAACAAATAAAATTATGGAAAAACATGAAGATATGACCTATTAAGTACCCACAGCATAAAACAGGATTTAAAACTTAGTTAGCTTTATTCTGCCACTTGTCCCTTAGCCCAACATAGATCCTCGAAGCTCACATGGTTTACCCTCTCCATCCAGGACCCTCACTTAGTTCAGGTTCAGGGGGGGTTGGCTGTTGCTGTTGCTGCTGTCCGCCGAGCTCAGAGTGTCCGGGGTGGCTGTCTCGCGCGCCTGTAGGCGCGAGATCTGCGGATCCCGCTTATCCCCCTTATCCTTGCGATCCCGCTCGCGATCCTTGTCCTTGTCTTTGTCCTTGTTGTGCTTGTGCTTGTGTTTGTGCTTGTGCTTCTTCTTGTCCTTCTTCTTTTTCTTCTTGACGGACCCATCAGCGGGCTTCAGCTTGCCATCCTCGTAGGTGCTCTCGTACCGCGTAGCCTCGCCCACATCCAGCTGCATGGTGGAGTTCTCATCCTCCGCATAGATTTCCGTCTTCATTCGCTTGCTCAGCTGATGGCTCTCGGTTGCTTCACCATCGGCGGGAAGGACATTCAACTTGGTCTCACTGTCGAAAGCCTCCACATTGACCGGCTCATCAAGAACGGTGATCTCCTCGCTGCGCTCTAGCTTAATGATCTCGTCGCCCACTTCAAAGGCCTCCGTAGCAGTCCGTTTGATGGTGACCATCGACTTGGGCTTGAACTCCTCCGGCGATTTTCGCTGGAACCTGCTCTCAGTCCTTAAAGCTGGCGAGGGCTTCGTATCTCCGCTGCCGCTCTTGATAAAGCTGGGAGTGCCACCCACACCACTGCCATCCTTCATCAGATCCTTGTAGAAACTCTGATTCTCGGTGGCCTGCAAGCAATTCGGACGCTTGCTTCCGTACAGAGCGTAATACAAGTCCACCGTGTCGCAGCGCAGCTTGGTATCGTAGGCCAAGGTGTTTATGCTTTGCCACAGACGATCCACCAGATTGGGTTTGTCCAGACGGCTTCGCGATTCGCGGGTAAAAGGTGTATTATCAATGAGAAGTTGGGCCAAAGCATGGCGAGCAGCTGGGTCGGGATCGGTTTCCAAAAGCGTGATCAAGTGCTCCAGATCCTCGCTGCGTCCGTCTACCTTGACGAAGTCCACCAGGCACTCCATAGCTGCAATGCGAAGGTCCAGAAAGATTCCATACTCCGCATAGCTGCGGTAAATATGGGGAAGCGAAGGAAGATGACCGAACTTCTGCAGCTTCCGGATGACTTTTAGACAGGACACGGACACCATGTACTTATACGAGGGCAGGTGCTTCTCCATGTTCAGCAGGCGGGTCACCTCATCGAGAACCAGTCTAGAAGAGAAAAGGGAGGGAATTAGAGGAACTGTTCCATTTTCAAGGGAGCTGGAATACTAACTTGGCATCCGTGGAAAGACTGTCCGTGGTGATTTGTGTTCCATGGAGGGCCACCGAAACCACAGGCGTCAGAGTTTCACCCAGCGCCTCCACCAGAGCAGCTCTGTAGTAAGCATCTGTATAATGGTTGCGTGAGTTCTCGTTGTACTTGAAGAGATCGAAGAGGAAGCGCATCACCTCCGGCGGGCAAATGCCGTGGGATGTGCGTAGACCTACAAAATAGTCAAATAAGCATTATATATATCCGATATATTGATTCCAATATTATAACCCACCTGCCATGGCCACGGGAATTGCCTTCTGCAGAAAGTACAGCTGAAAGTTGGAAAAGTTGTTCAGCTTTATAATGTGCGGGGCACTGAAGGAGCCAAAGAACTTCCTAAAAATGTTGAGCATTGCCGGTGGCCCACTCCACGAGGCCACCATTTGATTGGCCACCTTGGTCAGGCTGTGGGCTGCCTCACAGCGCACCTTATAAAAGCAACGATCGCTTTCAATGGTATCGGTTAGAGCCAGTCGGGTGGCATTTGTGGGATATTTTTGGAGAGCCTGTATGGCCTGGAACTGGGCCGTAACATCTCTTTCATGGCGCAGTTGATACTGCCATTGGAAATCCGGCTGCTCGATGATCAGGTCCCTTAGCAAAATCATCTCCGGGTCAAGGCGGATCCACAAAACAGGTGAGTCGCTAATAAAAGAAAGGTTATCATAATTTTGCCTTAAAGAAATTATAAATTAAAACCTACTCCATGGCTGAGAGATCCATGTCCACTTCCTCACCCGTGCAGAGGGGAATCTTCTTTTTCTTGTTGCGCCTGCTCTTGGAGTGACAGGTGATGTCTGCTTTCACCAGGGTATTCTCAATCTGCAGAGTGTGTTTAAAGGTGCCGTCCAACTCCTGAAGCTGCACCAATAACGGACCATTGTACTTCCTCACGCCCCGCTGGTTGACATAGTCCTGCCGTATCTCCAACTCGATGGTGTTCCTCTTGCGATTGAAGACCGAGGTGAGGGAGAACTTGGCATGACCTCCAGTTCGCACCCATTGATCCATAAATACGGACATATCCTTGCCAGTCACCGTGAAGATGGCCTTGATGAAGATGTTGGTGGAGATCAGCAGCTGGGACCAGAGACCGGCACCAATTTTCGTGGCCGCTGCATTGGTGGCCAGAGCCAGCTGTTTGTTAAACACCTGGATGAGCAGCTCCTGCCCGATGCGGTGCTCCAACATTCGTATAACCAAGTGCGCCTTCCTCCGCATAGCTTCCACATACTTGGGCGAGACGGTGTGCAAACTCTTGATGGGAAAGTAGTGGACAATCTCTTGCTGCTTGCTGGCAGCAGCTGCTGGATTAGTGCTCGAGACGGGAAGAGGAGCTGGAGGCTGACTGCAGTCAAGGATTATCCCACCATACTGTTCCTCGTACCGCACAACTCTCGCCAACTCGGATTGCACCCACTCTCGGTACTCGTTGTTACCGAAACATTTGCGGGAATACAGTCCGCACAGGTACTCGGCGATTCCCTTAGCCAACCAGGTGTCCGACCAGTGGTGCGAGGTGATGAAGCACCCAAAAAACTGCTCCGCCACAGCCCTGGACATAAACGTTCGCGAAACATAGGTCTGATCGATAATTGCTATGGAGTGGAGCAGATTCACCGAAGCAATGCTCATCGTGGCATAGGCACTAATATCCGTATCCAGCTCATCTACAAACACCTGTTTGTAGCAGGAGAAGGGGTATCTAGTGGAGAGTGTCTCCTCGAAGAACTCGAAGGCCTCGTGCAAATACCTCACTGTATTCTTCAGCAGAGGAAGCATTCCGGGCAGGCAAAAGTGAGTCACCTCATGCATATGGGGATCTACGTAGATCTCAAAGGCTCCGACAGCCAGGGCAATGTTGGGAGCACACACTGGGGTGGTGACCGTATAGTGATAGGTCTTCTTCCTCAAATCCGGAGTCATTATAACCTCCACGAGCTCTCCACACGAGACAGCCGTCAGATTTTTGTCCACCGTGAACTCGAGACGCCAGGTGCAGGGATCTGCAAAGCTGTCCACACAGGGAAACCACAATCTAGAGGAGTTCTCATAGCAGTTCGTGAACATATGTGAGCAATTCTGCTGCGTTTCCTCATCCGTTGATGGGGGAATCACGAAGTGAATGCCACTTTTGGGGTTCTCCAGCGAGAACTCGATGCGGATGCGCAGGCCCTGGCCCTCCTGGATCATGGAGAATCCCTCGGGCGGCACCTGAATCAGCAGTTCGCCATTGTTCGCATCCGGATCGGTGAGCTGGGCGGCGCTTAGATGGTACTTGGAGTACAGCTCCAGAGAGCGTTCCTTAGGCTCCTTGTATGTGATGTTCTGGAAGGGATCAAAGTAGACGAACTCCGCCTGGCAGACATCATTCAAAACAACGCTGTAAATCCGAAGCTGTTTGGCGTTCAGCCGGATGAGGCGCAGACTCTCGCTATTTGGTACAATCGTCAGCTCCACCACTCCCTAAATGGGTTGAATATTTCGTTATTTATATAAATTCATTACATATCTCAGTATTATTCTTACAATAATGCTTTTTCGTTCAAAACTTATGCCCGTGAGACTCACAACCTGATGCGCCGTGCTGAAGGAATGAGAAAACACATTAATTGCTTGCTTGTAAATGATATTATGTTGTACTTATAATTTAAATGGACGCAGAGGTGCCTCCGGCACCTCAGGTTGCTTTTCCATTGCTTATCTCCCGGGTTTTTAATGCAAATTTAACCAATTTTCGTGTTTGTTATCACCAAAACACGGCATTGTTTAACTTCTTCTTCTTTATGTGCAAGCCGAAGGGCTAAAAAATACCAAACGGGTTCTCGCAGGCATGGCAACTCTGAAAAATAATGAAGCCCTGCTGGCAAAGTTTAACCCTCGCACAGTGATGGATGGTCAAAGCTGCCCGGAATAAATATACAATTATAAGCAATATTGGAAATCCTTTTAATTAAAATGAATTGTTACATTAATTATTTGTTTGTATAAGAGCGCTTAAAGAAGTTGATGGTTGTTTACCTTGTATTAAACAAAGTAATAATTTATTTGGATGTATTTAAAAAACCTTTCTTATAATACTTAATTCTTTAAAATTGATATATCCGATTTGATGTTTTTATTAAAATATTTTTATTTATTGTTTCTAATCAAAAAACATCAGTTTCCTTTGTTTAATATATTAATGATGCTTAGTACGCACACGTAAGGGTTAAGAGATTATGATTCATTTACCGAGAAAGTTAAATTTGGATACTTCTCCCATTTAAAAGGTACGATTCCCCAGCGAGTCAGCAGTTTTACCACGACAGCGAGTTCCTCAACATCTGGATAGTCTAGTTTTGTAGTTCTAGCCCGTGTGCAACGCCATTAGCCCATTGAATCGGGGAAAATCCAGAGGACAAAGCAACAGTTAAAGCCCAGTGAAAATGTACGGCATTGATAATTACCCTAAGAATTATCATGCCAGTGGCATTGGCCTTGTCAATTTGGCGGCCTTGGGCTACAGCAAGAACGAGTATGGCGGAGGAGGAGGTGGTAGCCCCAGCGATGGAGGCTCCAAACCCAAAGCGGGTCTGTACCCCTCGCTACCCTATCCCTCATCGGAGTCCGTGGGCGGAATGCCGTATGTGGTGAAGCAAACGAGTCACGCACAGAACGCGTCTTATGCCGGAGCACCGTCTGCCCCTTCCGCACCTTATCCGGGGGCCATGCCATATCCCAGCGCCACACCTTATCCCAGCTCCGGTTTGTACCCCAACTTGCCGTCTGTCAACTCATCGTCGTCTTCTCTACCCTATCCGACTGCTACGCTGGCTCCGTACCCCAGCGGGATGCCCTATCCCACGGGCATGCCGCAGCCAAATCTGCCCTACCCGGCAGCTCCATTGGCACCATATCCAGCTGCCATGCCCGCTTTCCCCGGAATGCCAATGCCATATGCACCGATGCCGACTAGCCCAGCTCCGCAGCAGGGAGGTGGTTTTCCCACACTGCCCTATCCCACGGCCCCACCACCGGCCAGTGCGCCAACGCAGGAGGAGGAGCCATCCGTGGGTATAGCCGAGCTGAGCTTCACCAGCGTTAAGGTGCCGGAGAACCAGAACATGTTCTGGATGGGACGTAAGGCCACCAGCACTCGGCAAACTAGCGTCCGTGGCGGAGACTTCTCTACACTCCGAGAATCGTGCGTGTCCAATGGCACCCTGTTTGAGGATCCTGATTTCCCGGCCAACAATGCCTCGTTGATGTTTTCGCGTCGACCGGATCGCTACATTGAGTGGCTGCGTCCCAGTGACATCGTGGACGATCCGCAGTTCTTTGTCGAGGGCTACTCCCGGTTCGATGTCCAGCAGGGAGAGCTGGGTGACTGTTGGCTGCTGGCTGCAGCCGCCAATCTCACGCAGGACTCAAAGCTGTTCTTCCGGGTAGTACCTCCGGACCAGGACTTCCAGGAGAACTATGCCGGCATCTTCCACTTCAAGTTCTGGCAGTACGGCAAGTGGGTGGAGGTGGTCATCGACGATCGTCTGCCCACCTACAATGGGGAGCTGATCTACATGCACTCCACCGAAAGGAACGAGTTCTGGAGTGCCCTGCTGGAGAAGGCCTATGCCAAGCTGCATGGATCCTATGAAGCTCTAAAGGGTGAGAATCTTATATATGGATATTCTACCTCGAATCTCCTTTTGTAAAACATTTTCATATTGACTATTTATTCTCCATCCTTTCCCAGGCGGCACCACGTGCGAGGCTATGGAGGACTTCACCGGCGGCGTGACCGAATGGTATGACATCAAGGAGGCTCCACCAAATCTATTCAGCATCATGATGAAGGCTGCCGACAGAGGCTCAATGATGGGCTGCTCCCTGGAACCGGATCCACAAGTTCTGGAGGCGGAGACACGCGAGGGTTTGATTCGCGGTCATGCCTATTCCATTACCAAGGTGTGCCTGATGGACATCTCGACGCCGAATAGGCAGGGCAAGCTACCCATGATCCGAATGCGGAATCCCTGGGGCAACGATGCCGAGTGGAGCGGTCCCTGGAGCGATAGTTCACCAGAGTGGCGCTTCATCCCGGAGCACACCAAGGAGGAGATTGGCCTGAACTTTGATAGGGATGGCGAGTTCTGGATGTCCTTCCAGGATTTCCTCAATCACTTTGACCGTGTGGAGATTTGCAATCTGTCGCCAGATTCGTTGACGGAAGATCAGCAGCAAAGTTCGCGTCGCAAGTGGGAGATGTCCATGTTTGAGGGCGAGTGGTCTTCGGGAGTGACTGCTGGCGGGTGTCGCAACTTCTTGGAGACCTTCTGGCACAATCCGCAGTACATCATATCCCTGGAGGATCCCGATGAAGAGGATGACGACGGCAAGTGCACCGCAATTGTGGCCCTTATGCAGAAGAACAGGCGCAGCAAGCGGAATGTGGGCATCGATTGCCTGACCATTGGGTTTGCTATTTATCACCTGACGGATCGGGACATGCAGGTGAAGCCTCAGGGAGTTACCTTCTTCAAGTATCGGGCTTCGGTGGCCCGCTCCCCTCATTTCATTAATACCAGAGAAGTCTGTGCACGTTTTAAGTTGCCGCCGGGTCATTACTTGATTGTGCCGTCGACCTTTGATCCCAATGAAGAGGGTGAATTCATTATTCGCGTGTTCTCGGAGACAATGAACAACATGGAGGAGAACGACGACGAGGTGGGCTTTGGCGAGACAGATGACCGCATTGCACCCGCTTTGCCTCCGCCGACTCCCAAAGAGGAGGACGACCCGCAGAGGATTGCCCTGAGGCGACTCTTCGACAGCGTGGCCGGAGACGACGAGGAGGTGGACTGGCAGGAGCTGAAGCGCATCCTGGACCACTCAATGCGCGACGTTATGATAGGCAGCGATGGCTTCTCCAAGGATGCTGTACGCTCCATGGTGGCCATGCTGGACAAGGATCGTTCAGGTCGCCTGGGTTTCGAGGAGTTCGAGGCTTTGCTTACGGATATTGCCAAGTGGCGGGCGGTGTTTAAGTTGTATGATACCCGGAGAACGGGCAGCATTGATGGCTTCCACCTGCGTGGTGCCCTCAACTCGGCTGGCTATCACCTGAATAACCGCCTGCTGAATGCTCTGGCCCATCGGTATGGATCGAGGGAGGGTCAGATACCATTCGATGACTTCCTCATGTGCGCCATCAAGGTGAGGACCTTTATCGAGATGTTCCGCGAACGGGACACGGACAACTCGGACACAGCCTTCTTCAACCTGGACGACTGGCTGGAGCGAACCATCTACTCTTAAGCTACGGGTCATCCTAAGTCATAAGTCACCTTCAATTGATACTAATCTAAACCTAAGTGCCACGTTTACTTAATCCACATGTGCATTATTCATGCGAGATTTGATCAGAGGAGGAGCACGGAGCAGGGCGAACCATGACGTTCAAGAGATACACTCACTGAACTAACAGAGGGAATGTTATCGTTACCCCAAATCCGGAATGGCAAAATCAGCCGGCGAAATTGGCGTGGCCTTGAATGGATACACACAATAATATCATCTACATCGTATACAGCGCTGCTGGAGTGATGAGTAAGAGCTTGGCTATATATAGGCAATGCCATGCACCTCCCCAAGACCCGGAAATATGCCAGTACAAACTGAAAAATGCATTAATACAGCTATCAGATACACATAGAAATGCTAACGACTATATTTACTAGATATATATATTGAATGCCAGTGCATGTATTTTTGTAATGCCATCATCTATTTATTCAGGTGCCAGAACAGAAATCAGGAACGCAAAGCGATACAAACATACCAGCCAACCCAATAATCGAATATTGATAAGCCAATAGTTAAATCAAATAATGTAATTCCCCTATAATTTGCAATCTCAATGTAATGGAACATATTCATTCTGCTATGTACGAACTAACGACACTAAACTGAATCTATTGGTTATGAGGCTCCTTGTTGAACCAGATCTTTTTGTGAACAAATTTAACTAATCAAAGTTATTTATCTGTAATTGTTACTCAATCTAAAATTCTTTGTTGAATGCCTACTTTTTTATGTATATAATAAACTGCAATTTTGAAAGATCACTTCTACTTGACAATGACCATATCAGCTCCTCCACTGGGCACACCAGCGTCCACAAGTATCTGCTTGAGTTCGTCCAATACCATGTCGTTATCCACGGCCAGTTGCTGCACAACCTCTAGAAAATCCTCGTATCCGAAGCGCCATTTTCTAGGGGCGCGTAGTAAATATATTTATTATTCGTATTATAATCTACACCAATCCATCCTACTTGTATCGCATGTAGATGAGACCCGTTTGGGTGCGGGTTATGGGATTCGGCATGAGCTTGGCCTGCTCCAGCCAGGCATCCAGTTGCGAGAGTAGAAGAGTATCGAACACCTCGTTCTCCATTTCCGTGGGTATAACCTGCAGTTCAAAGATTAGTAATCATCTTCCAGTTTCCCGGATTACTCATACACTATAGTTGGCATAAACCGCGAACAGTGTGTCCAGGGTGTGCTTCTTTGGTTTATCCTCATCATCGGCCATTTCAAGTTTTTAGGAATCAGCTCAATTAGCAGTGTATAAAAAGATATGTATGTATGTTTTTATTTGAGCATTAATTTTGTTCCCAGGCAGATAAAGAAATGTTTTTTATTTGGTTGTATTTCGGATTGTTTTGTTTTCTGTTCCGATTAATAAACAAAAGCAAAGCTATAGGAGACTGTTGCCAGGGCCTTGTTTTTGATTATTGTTTGCGGTGGAAGCTCTCGACTATTTGTTGGATGTAAAACAACAACTTGGGCACGTTTCCCCCGCAACTGATGTTCTCCATTGCATAGGGTGCTCCAATGGTGACCTGCTGCATCACCTGGATGGGCGGATTGTCACCTTGCTCGGTCCAAATCACTCGGGAATCCCCAAAATGTTTGACCATCACACGGAATAGAGATTGAGCCAGGGGCGAGGCATTGGCGTTATAGCTTTTGGAGATTAAGTCTCGATTTTCGGTGGCTCGGCGCAGTCTTTCCTGGATCTGCAAAATAAATTTAAATCAAAGTTTGAAATTGAATACTCTTCTTCAATGGCCTCTAACCAGCTGCAGGTTAATGGACTCCGGCGGGGAAACCTCCACCTTTGGCAAAAGTTCCATCACAATCTCAATGTCCATGCACAAGGAGAGATTCACAATGGTCAGGTTGCAGATGTTCTGCTCATCGCCCCCACCCTTGCTGGCTGGACACTTCAGCATCAGCATTTTTACGCCCAAATCGAAGGCCACAACCTGAAGTAATTAAAAATATAAACAATAAATCATAAATATAAAAAACAAAATTTTTATTACCTCTCCCGAAATCGTATCGCCAAAACAGGTTTTGCATCTTACGATGGAACCTTCAGTGAAGCAAGGCGCTAGGGAGGACATCTTAGTGACCAAAATAGAGATTGGATTTACTCTTCACTCCAAGATTTATATTGAGAATCAGAAGTTTGCTGACAAGTTCCAGGCTTTCTCTGATTTTCACTTAGTTTTCTGTTTTTTGGCATTCATAAATCGGTTGTTGTTTGTGGTTTTATTTCATTTTATTTACAGTGTATGTATGCTAATTTATAATGTACTAAATATAAATGTTTTGTATATATATATTTCAAAAGTAAACCGTTCCTTTTAATCATATATATATATATTTATATATAATTTCGCGGTTTCGCAGCTTGCTGTCTAATTTGTTGCTACTGCATGAGCGTTGCTTCATTTATTTTGTTCTTCAAGAAATGTTTCGCTTTTGTTTTATTATTTTGCATTATAATTATGTAATTATGGTATATATGGGGGTGTGTTGGTGTGTGTATGTGTGCCTTCATTAGCACTACTAGCATACC
The DNA here is from genome assembly GCA_021224005.1 of Drosophila setifemur. Classification (NCBI taxonomy): domain Eukaryota; kingdom Metazoa; phylum Arthropoda; class Insecta; order Diptera; family Drosophilidae; genus Drosophila; species Drosophila setifemur. The sequence continues at coordinate 10,339,010 of JAJJHY010008789.1, forward strand.
CTTGAAATTATTCCTAAACGCCTGCCTTGACGACTGAACGGATGAAGGGGAAAGTGCATTGGATAAATTCTTAGCAGCGGAGGCAACATAAAACATTTAAAGCGTATGGAACGAAATACCCGGAGAATAAATACCAAAATCGTTGCTAGAGACAAACAGGCACAAACGGAAATTGAGACGGACACTTGAATAACACAACACAACTGTACATGAGAAAATCGCTGGAAGGTCGCGAAAAATGGATCCTGACGAATCGAGAAATGTGGTGCAAGTCGCTTGATCGATCGCTGTTTTAAAAACTAATGACTGCCTAAAGTCCTGGGTTTCACTTCTTTTTTTTTTAGCACTTTCGAAATATTGTTTTGCTTTAGTATATTGTTTACTGCTTTTAGTTAGTTACGGCCTTAAAATCCTAATTATGTATTCTCAAAATCACTTTAATTGGGGAACCGTTCTTTCGATAATTTAGCTAGGTGTGGATTTGCTCAAAATTAATTTGTAGCTTGCGAAGAAGTGGACTGCTGGAGAAATATTCATTCCATCTTGGTATTGGCTGCATATTTTAGTGTACGGATTACATTTAATATCAAAAGGAATGATATATATGCATAATATATATATATATAAAAATAAAAATAAAACAATGCACTTCCGTTTCTGCTGGCCCCGTGCCCTGACATTAAGCCATTTACATGGGCCCATCGATGGCGCTCACTTTAAGGCGGAAATAGTAGGCGGAGCGGGCCAGCATGCAACACGCGATCACGAACAGCGCCACGTAGAGGATGTACATGCCACCATGATCCTGGAACAAAGAAATGGAACATTTTAATAAAATGTAAATCAAAGAAGATCAAGCTCTTACCGAAGCATACGAGATTGTGCCGACGGTTACGGCGATGCCAACAATGAGGAACACCAGGGCCACAATGGCAAACATTACTCCACGGCTGTTGGCAAAACGCGAACCCACCGATGACACCTTCCTGCAGTGTGGACACCGGGCCAAGGCATTGTGATACGTGTTGAACTGCAGGGAAAGGATTTATTATCTTCGTTTTAAAGTGTACTCATTGAATAATCTTACCAAAAAGGTGTCCGAGCAATGACCGCAGGTGACGCGGCACATACCCGGCATGGTGGGCACGGGCGGGGTGACGGGACTCGGGGCCAGGTTGATGATCCGCTTGCAGTTCGGCCTCGGACAGGCGATGCGCTGCGAGGAGCTCTTGCAGATGAGCAAGCAGTTGCACGGGCAGCGCACATACTTCTTGCCCGGCGGAGCGTTCCGAATGGGCTAAATGGGATGGATGTTTCCAATTAAATTTACATCGCCAAAACCAAGGAATTTAACCCACCGTAGCCTCGTTGCAGTGGGTGCACTTGACCACGTGCTGCTCCCGCTTCGTGGTTATGTCAATCATGTGCTGACACACCCGACAGGTGACCATGGGCACGCCCCCGGTGTTGCTGCTCTGCTGATATGGCGGAGGCAGCTCATCCGGACCAATGCAAGGCACCGCCGTTGGGGCTCCATTGCCTGTAAATTCATTTTAATAAGTATCATTATCAATGAGCTCCGATCGGTTTATAATAGTCCCTAACCGCCTCGACCTTTGGTGTAAAACAAATACATCTCGCCGGTGGAAAAACCTCAACCACACTGTTGCTTCCCGCACAGATTGTTGCACAGCGAGAGAGAGTGTGAACTGCATCTGGCGATAGTGTGTGGGCCGGAAAAGTCACGATAATGCCAAATGGGTCAATGTTTGGGATCTATGAAAGCATCTCCCCTGTCTTGCTAGTTAACTAGCTCAAGCCAGACCGCAGTTGGGGCTCTCGATTAATCAAAACAAGTTCGAACTTTGTGCAAAAAGAACACAAAGTAATTATAAACAAGTCAAGGAGAGAAGACAAAGAAGACATCGTCTGCATGCTCTTTCTGGGTAACTCTGATGGCATTAAGGGATTGTTTTGTACAATAAACTTGGTTGGTTGTTTATTATAGCTTTGACAACAATTTTAAAACTGCTGCTCTGAGTCCGAAAATCTGACTACATTATTGATATTTTTACCTTTTTTTCTGGTAGCTATTATTAACCTTGAACCCAGTTGTAAGTGAACTTGGGCAGAGTATTCTGAGTGAAGCTCCCCGATCCGAAGATCAGGTTCCTGGGCAAACAATGGAGCTGCAGCTCACCGAGGGCTCTCTTCTCTTATTTTCTTTTTTGTTGCCCTGTCGATAACGCAGCGAATCAGTCGATGAGTCAGACAGTGCTCTCCCCTGGACTCCCCGATTCGATGTTGATATAACAGCTGTAGGGCTGTTGAGGAACGCTACTTCCACTGATTGCGAGGGGCATATCATAACAAATAAACAATAACAAAAAGAGTGCGAATATTTGACTGTCACCGGCGTAGGGTTACTATATACAGAGGAGGTATACGATATTAGATGGATTCCATATCAATATCAAATTTTGATATGTATGAGTGCCATGATGGCTGGAATAATTGGAGAGTGATTCGGTTGAAACATCACGTTTTCACAAGAGATAAAACCTGATTCATGGTTGGTTTTAGATTCATTATAACGAAGGTAAATATTTTCTATAAATTATATCTTGTTTTTACTAATATTACGTTGTAAAACATGATCTTCCTTATAGTAGAATAAACTTAGACGTCTTTTTTTATGTTTTTACTTTTTGTTAGAATTTTAAACTATTCGCATTTCCCATTCCCATTTCGAGATTATAAACACCCAAATGGCTGATTAATTTGATTTTTCTTTCACTTATTATTACTAATGATTTGGTTAGCTTTACGAATAGCTCTTATTTCACAACGATAAACCCCTAAATGGCTGAATGGCCTTTTCTGCTCTGATTATTTGGTAAGCTTTACAAATAGCTCCCATTTTGAGATGATAAACCCCTAAATGGCTGATTAAGTTTGTTGCTACTTTTTCTACTCTACGTAAAGTCGCCACCACCCCGCCCCACGGAAACACGCACCAGCCACCCCCTCTTGGCCTGCGGTTGGGGCCGTGACTCAGTTGGGTGAAGTGTGAAAATCTAAGCATGGCAATGGTATAATGCAGACAACTTCCAATCACGACGCCAGCTTCGGATAAGTGGAGCGCTCACTTGTTGGGTTTCCAAGTGGTCACCCGCCCGCACATCGGTGCACACACATTCACCCGCCGTCGGATGTGGGTGGCCGGGTGAATAACCGGCATGGGGGCGAACCCATAATCGAAATTGAATTATAATCATGATACGCACCGTCCTCGTTGTTCGCGGCCACCGCGACCACCGAGCCGCCGCCGGGATTGTCCAATCCTTCCTCGCTGGCGGCGGCGACCACCGAATTGTAGCCATTCCCATCGTCCTTGCTGATCAGGCTCTGCCTTTCGGGATCCGCCATGCTGGATTGTCTTGCTGGGATCTGGGTTCGTACCTGGGATGTGCTGCTGTATCGGTTTTACCTCTGCGGCTGGTTGCTTCGCCCTTCGAGCCTTTGTTGTTTCTGCTGCAGCTGCAACGCAAATGTCCGAACTGCAAAAACGGAAGGTACAAGATTGGATAAACCGGACTCAAATGGTGCGGCACATCTTTTGCACGATGTTGAATTTGCAGTTTCTTTGTTTTCCCCGCTTTTCGCACTTTTGTCTCTCGTTTTCTATCCCGTTTCTCTGTTCTCTGTTGAATATCCTCCCTCTTCGGCATGCGCCGCAATTAATCAATGCTCGGCTGCTGCACTTGCAACACCCCCGCTGGCCGCCCTTTAGACTCACAGTTTTAATGGCTTTATATTGGTGGTAATCACGTTAATTGTTTAACAATTGTTGGCCATATTTGTGCTATATTTTACCTTATTTTTGTTGAAAATGCACTGCAGTTGATGAGATCTGGCCACACTTTCGTTGAAGGTCTGGCAGCCCCGCGACACGGGGGTGGTGATGATCTTTTACGGCAGCCCTGGCACGGGATGCCACCTGATGCAATATGTGAATTAATCATATATATTTAATGTATTTAAATCACATAAAGTTGTATTATTAGCACGTATTTCTTGATATTACTCAAGGGTGTAAGTTCCTTAGTTAAGTTTAAACCAATATACTGGCCAACCAAAGAACTAGCTCTGAAATGTTCGGAGAACTAGTGCTCATTTTGGAACCAAAACAATTCTGGCACGGTTGATAACAGATATGTCAAAAAGTAATAAAAACTCGGATAAAACTAATTGTCAGCAATCGGAACAATCAGAGGAAGCTTTGAGCAGTCATAATTACTCATCAAGCAGCTCCAGCGATTTTGAAACGAGCAGAAAACACAAATTACGTCGCAAATCCTTGCGAAATGTCTCCTTTCATTACCAGGCGCTGCCCATGCGTGTTGTGGGCGATGATTCGGTTTTAATACCCGATATTCCATGCACATCTCGGGATTTAACATTAAACTCAGCCCACGTCATCGCAGATTCGGAATCTGATTCGGAGTTCCATATATCCAACGATTCCAGCAACGATGAACCCGCAAATAAGGCCATAACATTTGAGGGACGTCCCCTAGCAAAGACCGATTTGGAGTTCATTCGAAAACAACGCAAACGCAAGCACCGACCCAAAAAGATACTCTACAAAGACTAAAATAAGATAATGCACAAAACTTTCAAAAACGCAACTGCTGCGTTCAGGGCTGCACTAAACCGATGTACCGCAATTTCCCAGCACTGCCACACAATAACCAGGGCTGGCTTGTGCATTTTGGAGTAGTGGTCAATTTTTCGAGCATATGAACTATTTACACCGATTTTATGTGAATAAAACAACTAAAGCGTAGGAATATTAAGTGCAAAGTGTAAGTAAAACATGTGAGCTGCCATGGCAAATGAAATTCCATCGAATGCTATACGAAATTCAGATGAAAACGAGCGATGATTTCATTTCTTCACTGCGCGTTGTTGTATGGGAAACTTCGTCGTAGCTTTGATTGTTGTTTCTGCTGTTGTTGTTGTTGCTGTTCCTATTGTTGTTGTTGTTATTGCAGCTGCTGCGTCGACAGCGACGTTGGAAATGTTTATTTTGTAGTATTAAGGGCATCTCTTTAATAGGGCACCTTAGATGTAGGAACAACAACAACAGAGGCGCAACAACAAAGCGAGCAACTCACCGAGAACACCTGTTCCTAATTGATTTTTCACCTTTTCATTCCCATCCAAACAGGAGAACCATTCAGATTCGAAGAAACAACTGTGTTTTGGCATTTTTAATCAGAGCAATTAAAAAATAAGGTAGCTACAGAACACACACAAACATCCATGAGCACCAGTTAGCAGAGGAAATTCCAAGTTAGAGCCAATAATTCGAACGAACGAAATTGCAAACCCAGTTTGACCACCGACCAGTACCCAGAAATCTATAAAATACACAAACCAAAAAGAGATGGACTCGCCGCCAATGTTCAACAGCGTGGAAGATGAGTGCAGATACTGGAAAGAGCGCTCCAAACAGTACCACAAAGAGTGAGTATCTAAAGGTTATTGTGGATATGAAAATAACCTTCCTGATTCTGTAGATGGACAGATGTGAAGCAGGAGTACGACGAGTTCGTGGAACAGTCGCGGGAGATGGAAATTGAAATGGACGCCACTCTGGACCAGAAGCAGAGTATAATCAAAGATCTCACAGCCAAACTAACAATGTTTGAGCGGGAAAACGAGTCCCTCAAGGTGGGTTATAGCTTTCTTATCCCTTAGAAATTCGCATTCAAATTCGTTTTGAAATCCTTAGCTCAAGCTGGACTCCCATGCCATCGAAATGTCGAACATGGAGAAGCAGCTGGAGACGGTGAAGAAGGACCGCGACACCATGAAGGTGTATCTGCGTCAGCTGGAGCAAAAGAATGACGATCTGGAGCGTGCCCACCGCATACTCAACGAGAGCATAGAGAATTTCGAGAAGATGCTGGATCAGGCGTACGAGAAGAATGCCCTCCTCGAGTTGGAGGTGGACGAGAAGGGGCTGCTGCAGGAAAAGCTGCAGCGTCTGATGGACGAGACGAGAGGTGAGTCAGCTCTCTATTAACTCTTGGCAATCCTTATTTAACTGAACTTCAATCCCCTCGCAGATCTCAAACAAGAGCTGAATGTAAAAGCCCGCTACCCGCCGACGGCAAATGGTACTAGTAACTCCACCGCCGTCACCAACTCCATGAACAGCTCCATGAACTCGTCCGCCTCGCTGCCCAATGGCATTGTGGCCAATGGCGATGTGACGAACCACGACAATACCGTGGCCGCCATTAAAGCCACCAGCGTGAGCGCCTTGAATGGCACTTTAGTTAATAGAAACGAATATAACCAGCAGCAGCATTCGCTTAAAAGTAAGATACTCAACTCTTTTAAGAAAACGAGACGCGTGCTTAAACTGACCAAATCGAATCGCCAGTTCACGCCTTGCATATAGCTTTTTTTTTATATATTTATGTTCCTTTTGTTTTTATATGTTTCTCGCCAGTCGTACACACAAAACACATTTTGTTTCTCATTTTAAGTTCCTTATCATTTGTAATTTGTATTGTAAATGATTAAAGTTAAGAATTTATATGTAACGAGAGTTTGCGGCATTTCTTGTAGGCAAAAGTTTGTGTGTTTTTTGTGTGCGTCTGTAGTGAGTAGTTTGTAGTGAGACCCAACTAACCCCTCGACTAACCAGCTGTGTTTGTGTGCTTCCTCTTGCAGATCCCGAGAACCTAATCAATGGCAATTCCATGAATGCCAGCTCCCGCACAACGGCGCTCAACATTGTGGCCGACATGTTAAGAAAATTAAACGTAAGTCCCTTAAAGCCAAGAACTGCAAATGCACCCAGCCCAGCATGCCAGGGTATACCACTGTTGTGTTTATATCCATTATATCCACATTCCCCCCCCCACTCCAACCTCCAGCTTATGTGTTTTTCCGTATGTTCTTTTAGTGGGATAAGGCCCTGCTATGTCCCGAGTGCGAAAAGTTTCGCTGCATTTGCGAGCGCCCGCCGCCATCGGCCAGCGAGTCGAGTCTCTTTCGTCGCGCCTTTGGCGGCAGCAGCAGCTCTATGGGCACCACTAGCTCCCAGTCACAGTCACACTCACAGTCCCAGTCCACGCCCGTCAGCGAGGCCAGCTCGGGGGGCAGCTTTGCCAGCTTTGGCAGCCTAAATACCGGCTCGAATATTTTCAAACGCTTTGCCGAACGCATGCGCAACTCGCCGGACGCCGGCTTGCCGCTCTGACGTTCTGCTCGGAACTCAATTTTAATTTTAGTCGCCCTCCGCTTGCATTTATTAATTGCATTGGTTAATAAATACAAACTTATTTGTACCTTAATTTGCGGTCTTTGTTTTTGTATAATTTGATATGTGCTTAGAATTATAAACAAGCGTTGGAAGATTTTACATTTTTTAATGAAACAAAAACATTTTTATCGACTCATTTTAATTATTTCCATATGATAGGGTTTTTTTTATTGAGTCTTAAAATAATACTATTTACTTTGTATGTGGGGTTGCAATGCAAGGATTACATATTTTTTTGGGATTAAATGAGTTTCATATTTATGTTGTTGATACATTTTGTAACCCAAGATGAACCTCACAGGATTCCTGAGTAATTTACAAAGTCTAGATGTTTATATGTCTATTAAGCAATTTGTTACACACATTGCCTGTTGTTTGAATCGCTTTTTTCTAACCCCTTGCTGTTTTCCCTGCTTTCCTGTATTTGCAGGCCATGGAGACGAAGCTAAAGACGTACCGCGAGCATGGCCAGCCCATGCCGCAGAGGCAGAGATCCGCTCAACAGCCCACGCATCCGGCGCTTGCCGGGCTGACGTGCCTCTCGCTGGATGCCGAGTAGTCCTAATAGAGTCCCTTAACCATCAACCTGCTCCTCGTCCTCCTCCTCCGTGGCGGGATACATACTGTTCAGTTGGCTTTACGTTCACGTTCGCGTTGCGTTAATGTTACTGTTAGCGTTAATTTACCTACCGCTGCCCTCTTTATTTATTTTTCACTTAACTTGACTTGTAAAGAAAACAAAACAAAACAAAACAAAAACTATTTTGCGATATTATAAATTACACAACAGTTGATGTTGTCGTTTCGAGCCCAACATATAACATGCCTTAGTACGAATTAAGAGTAAACCTACACCTAAACCTACACCTACACCTAAGCTAAGCGCGACGACCTTGTTAACTACCACTCGATTGTTTTTTCTGGCATTCAATGTGTTGTTTAGATCGTAGGATTAAGATTCAATGAGTTGCCCGCCGGCGAAGAAGCTGTGTCCAAGTATTATACTTCAAGCGGACAACCCAACAACCAATACTCGTAGCGTATTTAGGAAAGGTAACGACAAACGCGCATCTAACCGACCTATTTTCTGTTTATATTTACAAGCGAATATAAATTTGTAAAAAAAAAACATGCGATATTGTTAACGGCAAAAATGTATAAAGCATAGAAAATAGAACTCCAACGAACATGCAAAAATATATTATATATGAATAAAAAGAAACGTAATTAGTTTAATAGAATCCCCTTGGCTTTGCTTCGGAATGTCAAAGTCGAAAGTTGCGAGCCGAGTTTTGTAACTAATTAGTTTTGAACATTTTTGAGTTCATTACACAAGGTGAATGCTGCGTCAATACCTATGCCAAGGCCAAGTCCCCGCCGAAAGCTCCGCCTCGAGCTTTCTCGGAGGGGCAATCCACACGGTTTTTAGATCCCATCGGTGCGGGAATGTCGGAGCTTTACCCCAGGGTTTGTGGGGAAGTTCGGGAGTTGGGTGGTCCTGGCACTGGAGCTGGGATTTGAAGCTGAAGCATCGCTGAAGGTCCGGCAGCGGTAAGCTAATGAAAGTACTCAGGTTTTTATAAGCACGGGTTAGCGTAGAGAGCTGGTATTAAGTGTGGAGGAGCCGGAGTCACCAGCATGCGGAACCTTCTCCTAACCTCGGAACGGAGAATGCCGAGCAACAACCAACTACACGAAAAATGCAAGCAGGCTACAAAAAAAAAAAATGGGAAAAAAATGAAAATATGACACAAGCTTTTATCATACGCAGAGCACTTACCAGGGGCAGACTAGTCTATACACTGACAAAAAAAATAATGGGATTTCCTTGTAAATTTAATAAGTTATTAATCTTGAATATATATTTATGTGCGTGTAATCTTAGTTTTATTTAAAATCAAATTGTTTGCCTATTGTAAAGGTAAATAAAATGGTTTATTTTGTTTATATATTATTTTCGTTTATGAAATTATATAATTTTTTATACTATTTTCATTTGTATATATATTTATTTTTTCTATATTTAATGCTACTTAAATTAATTGATTTATGTATCTGAACCAATTGCGAAAGTATAGAACGAAATGGTATATCTATAAAATAACTTTGATTCTTTTAATATTAAATATTATGTAATATAAAATCAAACAGCTTTAAAGTTCCACTAAAAAATACAATTATTATATTGGAAAATATATATGGAGTAGTAGTAGATATGGATAACTTATTAAATATTATTTTGTGATATCCAATCAAACTATTTAATTGACATTTCGCTCAGTGTTATTCCTCTTGTTTGGAGCTGAGTGCATTGTTTGCTGAGACACGAAGGCGGGCCTTGGGTGACGGAGGGGAGAGGGGGGCGTGGCAGCAGCCATAAGCGGATTGGGAATGGCACAATGCAATTGCTGTTTGAAATAAAAGTGAGCAGACACAAAGCCAGGACACCATGGGTGTGTGTGTGTCAGAGTGTGTGAGCTGCATTGGGTGGCGAAGGTTATCCTTCCTTCCTTCCTTCCTTGCAATTTTTTCCGAAAGTAATTTGAAGAATCTGCCGGGTTTTTTGCCAGCCAACGCCACCGTCACTGCCGCGGCTGTCGCTCGAGCCTGATAAGGTCCCGCGAGAGAGTGGGACGATCCCTGGCAGCTAATTAACTGGCCGCGAATACAATTTCACAGCGCACACACAAAGGCCAACAATCAGGACCCAGCCGGGCCAGGGTCAAGTCCACAATGAACGCGATTCACTCCGCAAACAAACTCAATTGTTTCGGCATAAAAAAAAACAACAACAACGAAAAAAACATAACGAACAGCTCGTAAAAAACTGTATCAAAACACTGGCTTAAAGGGGGGAGGGGAGGCGATTCCCGGCAAAACACTCGACCAAAACAGGGTGTTAGACCTTCTGGCCCAATTCTCGCAATCCTTAAACGGATGGCTTAAAGAGTTTTTGGCATGACTTGGAGTGTAATTAAAACCGAAAAGTGGCAGCGAATTGGGCATAAATAACTTTCTTCTTAATTTTCTTCCCCAGGCTAAACTTGGCCTTAACGGTTGTCTGTATACTTCAGTTTTGATTTTATAGTTGCTATAACCATAAACTTTTCATTTTTGGTTTGGGTTTTAATGTTCAAGGAGTTAATATTAATTTAAGTTTATGGGTTGTTTATAGATTCAACATATTTTCTTGAATTTTATGAGCCGAATAATTAGGCCTAATTTATGTATAATACCTTTCGTTTTAATTTAATAATTTGGATATTGTAATATTTAATCTTCTTTTCTTTCCTTTTTTGAGAGATCAAAACTAGACTTTTAAATATATATATTTTTGTTAATTAATATTATACTGGAACTACAAATTATGTACTTCTAATTAACTTCTTTTCTTTTATTTTTTTGAGCTCATCATATAAAATTGTTTGATCAAAAATAGACTTTTAAATATATATATTATGTTTTTGCTAATATTACACTGGCACTACAAATTGTATTCTTTTAAATCTTTTTTTTCGAGACAAGATGATATCTTTTACATTTAATAGGGTGGGATACGCTTCCTCCGAAATGGAAATCCCTATTAGAGATTACACATTTCCTGTGTCAGAACCTAATGTTCTATCAAATTCGTGGAAATGTGGGGCAGGAAGCTGAGTACTGGTAGCTTCCTTCTCATTAGCTTCCACACATTATTCCCTTTGTTTCCTTTGGGACTATTACATATTTTTTTGGGGGGCCTGTCACCTAATTCCGCTTCCTGCAGCACCCTGTAAAATGTAAAATGGAGTGTGCACAAAGTTTTCGGCATTTATGCTCTTTAAATATTTAAAATACGCGGCGCGACGTTGTAATGTAGGCACAACATCGTTCGGCACACAAACGGAAATAATGATGAGGTGTGTGTATATGCCTTTGTTTTTGGGCCTGGGTTTGGGATTGGGTTTTGGTTTTGGTTTTCGGGTGCTTCGCCCGAGGGCCGGGACTATCCGCTCCCCATATC